>JANHMN010000024.1:4187294-4210678 GCA_030674055.1 Rhabdomys pumilio | reverse complement strand
GAGAGAGAGAGAGAGAGAGAGAGAGAGAGAGAGAGAGAGAGAGAGAGGAAAAGTTGGTGATTGCAGCGGCATCCTCCCAAATGGCCTAAAACTTCCACAAAAGCCCCATGTTTTAAAGATTCCACTGCCTCCCAATAGTCTCATGGTGTGTGTGTGTGTGTGTGTACGCGTGCGCAAGCTTTTATTTAACACGTTGGCCTTAGGGGGAATTTGAAGCTCAATTTCTAGGGGCTGAAGGAATGGTTCAGTGGTGTCTTAACTTCCTGCTTTTGCAGAGAACCAGAGTTTAGCTCCCAGCACCTACTTGGGGAGGCTCACAATTGTCAATAACTCCAGCTCAGAGGGACTTGATAGCTTCCTTGGGCATCAACAGCATTATGCAAGCACGCACGTGAGCACATACACGCGCTCACACACACACACACACACACACACACACAAAATCCTCAAAAATCCATATTATAGTAGACACCCAGGGAAAGATTAGTAAATCTTTAAAAAATGGCTTAGAATTCAGACCAACACACCATCTTCAGCTGAAACAGAGGAATAATGGTGCATAGATCTCAGTAAAGATGAGATGAATCTGGGAATTCACAGCACTCAGGGTACACAAGTAGAAAGTTCCCTGCAGTCAGCGCCCTGCCCATTGATAAGCATTTGGAGAGAGACACTCTCACAAATGGGGATTTCCACACAAAAGGGCAGCATGTCCCCAGAGGCACCCCCACCCCCAGTGTCTGCTGTCGCTCAGAATAATCTTTCCTCTGAAGAAGCATATTTTGGGGTGGGTTATTCTGGTCTGCTGCAGGCTTATTCTGGGGTGGCATATTTTGTTGTTTTATACAGAGAGGATTAGTGTCAGAAATGAGACTAGAAGCTGGTATGAGATTGGGGAGCCCGAGCTGAGAAGGCTTTAGTACTGTGGGTGAAGGGTCAGAATCTAGTGACAAGTGCGTGCATTCTTTTACCTCGATACAACTGGAATTGTATCTCCTCCCTTCCTTCCTTCCTTCCCTCTCCCTTTCCTCCTCCTCTTTCCCTCTCCTTTCCCTTGCCCTCTCTTATTTTCTTTCTCTTTCTGCCCCACCTTTTGTATGTACCGTAATATGCGTGCACTTTTGGCCCCTGCGTGTGGGGCCAGAGGCTGCTATTGGGTCTCTTCCTCAGTTTCTCTCCACCTTATTTTTTGAGACAAGGTTTCTCATTGAACACGAAGTTCTCTAATTCAGCTAGACTGGCTGGCCAGTTAGCCCCAGGAGCTACCAAAATCTGCTTTGCCTGCATTGATGTTATAGGCACACAAGGCTGCTTCTAATTTTTTTTTTTTAAAACATGGGTTCTGAGGGATTGAACGTGTGAGGAAAGTCCTCAAGGTTGTGTGACAAGGGCTTTACCAGTGTAGCCACACCCTACCCCCCCCCCCCCATTATACTGAACCTTGAACCTAGGGCCTTGCATATAACCAGCAAGTGCTCCACCACTGAGCTGTATGCCTTAGGTCTACTTCTACTTTTTATTTTGAGAAAGAGTCCTTCTAAGTTGCCTTGGCTTATCTTGAACTTTTGGTCTTCCTGCCTCAGTCTCCCCATTACCTGCTATACAAGGCCTGAAAAAAACCCAGTATTTTAAAGAAAGCTCTGGCCAGCTGTTTCCCTGTTCTTTAATCCTCTCCTGCAGTCCCGTTGGAGGAGGCTTGTCTAGGGAAAGTGGATCTGGATGCCCATGATAGCAGCGGGAGTTCTGCAAACACTGGGCTGCAGGCCTTGGGTGACAGTGGCCCAGGAGGTTAGGAGCAGCTGTATGTGTCTTCTGAGAACCCTAGGCAGGAGGCCAGCATATCTAGGGTCTTCTGCCTCCCATCCCTCTCTTCTTTTCTTCCCAGACAGGCGCCATTTTTTGTTTGTTTTTGTTTCTGTTTTTTGCTTTACTACCAAACGTCTTTGCCTTCCCAAACCAAGGCAGAGTGCCTCCTACTGGCCGGATGAGGATATTGTCCGGTGAGTCCCAGGGTGAGTCCTTAGGGAGCTTGGAAGCAACTTTGCCAACTACAGACTAGACAATCAGAAAACCTTTTCCTAAGATTAAAAAGTATCTATCCTCCAAGCCTTTGAGCCCCGCCGCGTAGTCGTGAATAGAGGAAGGGCAGGTCTGCAGGGCTAAAAGAAGACACCGACTCCCAAGAATCTCACAGCAGGCCGAAAGGCAGTGGTGGAGTCCCCTGTGGGCTCCGGGATATGTAAACTTGGATAGCCACTAGCTGTTCTCTCTGCTCCCAGCTCAGGCCCCTGCTGGGTTATGGCAGCAGACTATGGAAGTTGAAAGCGGGTCTCTAGTGTCCCCTAAGCCCCTTCTGTCGTTGTAGTAGGCTCGAATCCCTCCTCAGTCCTCCTCTGCCTGGGAGGCCGGTTCGAAAGCTGCGGAGCAGAGCGCAGATGCGCAGAGGCCCTTTGAATGACAACGGGGCGGGGGCACCGCGGGCGTTCATTTGTTCTGCTTAGCGGAGGAGGCCGCTAAACAGCGTTGCTAAAGACCGCATCTCCACGTCCACAGGCTTCTGGGAGCCGTCCCAGCGGGGAGCTCGGGAGGAGATGAATCGTGTTGAATGACACAGGACATGGCAGATTGGATGTTTAATTTGGGTATCTCTTTAGAACACCCCCACATCCACCCCCTCGGTTCCCACTTAGCGTCGTACCGGAGGGAGAGAGAGCCTCGCACCTCGCAAATTGCCTTGTCAGGCACAGAGAAAAAATTCCAACGTGACTAATGTCTAGGTGGATGCCTCTAAGAGCGCGGGAATGGACCTGCATAAAGACAAGTCGTGTGTCAGAGCCAGAGATTTAAACCAGAGATCCGAAAAGACTGCCAGTGGAGAAGGACTGTGAGACCCTTGTTGGAGTCTGGCGTCTCTGAGGGAGGGGGATCTTGTGAGCCCAGAAGAGGGGGCTAACTGGGTCGCCCAGAGCACAATGATGCCCCTGCTCCCAGGCAGTAGCCTTCCCTGGCCAATCTAGCAGAATGCTTAAACTCAAAAATCACAATCTGTCACTGCCGCTCTCCCTGCAGCCTCACCTGCCTCCAGATCTTTCCAAATAAGGAAAGAAGCTGCAAACATGGCAATCAGCTTTCTGGGCGGTGGCAGACAGATACCAGGGCGCAGCAGGAGTCAGAGCCCGCTTAGCCTGCCGAGGAAGCAGTGACCGGTCTGTGACAGTTCCAACCCTCAGGCCAATCTAGAATTCACTTGAGGGCCCTTCCTTAAGAAAGTGTCCCCAGGCAACCAGCCCCGCAGGCTCCACCTTCAAGAACCAGTTCCCTTGGGCGTTGGGGATATATAGCCCCGTGGGGAAGTGCTTGCCCAGCTTGCACCAAGCCTTGGAGGGAGGGAAAGACCCAACTCCCAAGAATGCTGCAGCGTTCTTCAGAAAAGAATCCCTAGGAGGACAGGAGGATGGGACTCTAAATTTCCTTTCTGACAACCATTTGATCAAGTGTCTGGAACCCTGCAGGTTCGACTACCATGCGCAGGTAGGGCCCTCTCCTATTCAGACCTCCAGAAAGTCGCACGGAGAAGGAGCTAAGGATGGCACTCAGCGAGGGAGGGCTCCGAGGCTACATTTTCTCTGCAGTAAAATGGCATTGCTTCCCTGTTCTTCACAGTCCCTGTAGCTCCTTGCAACCCACTCGGTGGAGTAGTGAGGTGGCTATTTGGGATGAAGAGGCACTGGAGAGCTGACTCTGGATACAACAGAGTGGATCTGGGCCTGAGCTCTCCAAACAGGCTGCAAAGGAGTGGCTCCTGACACCGGTGCATTTTGGAAACCTCTTCCATCCAGAAGCCAGCCTGCAGGATCTCCCTGAGCCAGGGCAGCAGAACTTACAGGCCTCCCACAGCTGAGACCTTTCAGGATGTCTTTCTGAGACTGCTCAAGATTCCCTTTCCCTGAAGACAGATGAAGTGGGTGCAGTTAAGAACTCGGTGCACATGTGCGTCATTCCCCTGCATCAAGCAATGGAGAACTGCCCCATAGTTGAAGGGCATCAAAATACAAAATACAAAATACAAAATACAAAAAAAAAAGAAAAAAAAAAACCAACAACCCAGGAGCTAGAAAACCCTCAGAATCCAATCCCTTCCCCCCCAATACTCAACCCCTGGTAACCAAGCACCCCAATATCTGTCTATGTCTTTCAATGGGTGAACATTTCAATTTTTAACCACAGCAGGCACAGAGTCGTATAACAGAGGCTGGGTGGCACAATTGGAAAGTAGAGGAAGTAGGATCAGGAGTTCAATGCTACCACGGTGAGTTTGAGGCTAGCCTGGGCTATATGAGATCATGTCACAGAGAGAGAGGGAGAGAGAGAGAGAGAGAACAATATCTTTCACTTTGCAGCTATTATGGCTTTGTTTAACCTCCATCCATAAACTGGGGGTGCCGGGAGACAAAGCACCGAGTGGCATTGTCAGCGTTGTCGTCAATGTGGTATCAGGTGTGAATTCTTCTGGTTATTATTACTCCTACCCAGCAGGAAGCAGGGCACCTGGCCAGACTACTTTATCTCAGGAGTGTACGTCACTCTGTGGCGCCACCTCCTACCTGGACAGGTGCATGTTCCCTGGTAAAGGCCAAATAATGCCCTCCCATCACCACCACCACCCAAAAAGCCAACCAACCATAAGCTCTGAGCATGTCTGTTTCTCCTTGTCTAACAGGAGGCTTAGCCTTGGAGTAGGGCCTCTAGGAGCCGTACCAGGTGAGGGACCCTGAGTGCTGAGAGTTTGCAAGGGAGCTTGCCTGAGAAGAGGCTAAGGAAGGGCTGAGGTCTCAGCAAAGGCAAATTAATTCACATCAACTGGACCCAAGCCTCTGAACATACAGCATTGCTGGGTGCCTAGCTGGTCATCTCACAGGACCCAGGCCAGATGGAAAGAGTTCTTTCTCCCATCCAATGGAAAGAGCCAGATAGACCTCCCTCAAAAGTAGAAAACCTCCTTTCAAAGTAGGAAAGCTTAAAAGCTCCCCTCTCTGACTTCCCCCCCCCACACCCCACCCCCGCTCCCACAGTTTTAGCATTCAGAATAAGCGGACAATAGACAAGATTAGCAGGAGAAAGACCACGTGAAGAACATGCAGATGCATGGAAGTCACAGGACATTTGATACCTAACTGAAGAAAAACTTCGTGGTGGACGAAACTCATAGAGTATTCAGAGCTATAGAAAAAAGCAGGGACTTGAGGCCTTTGGGAGGAGGGGGCCACAAGCCGTGGGCAAAGGGAGGCGACACTGGCAAGCAAAGGGTGTCTTTCTCCACACAGACAATCTTTAATATAGCAGACCCTCAGAGAGTTAGGCTCAGCCAGAGTCTCTTTGGGAAGGTATTAGCTTTTTGTTTCTGTTGTAGTCTAGATGTGAAACGTGCCCCTTAGGCTCCTGTGTTTGAACACTTGATTCCCAGTGGCTGTACTGTTTTGTTTATTGTTTGTGGTTGTGTTCGGTTTTGAAACAGGGTCTCACTAGGAAGCCTTAGCTGGGTTGGAGCTTGCTATATAGACCAAGCTAGCCTTGAACTCACAGAGATACGCTTGCTTCAGCCATCCTAGTATTGGGCCATGTTTAGTTTTGCTTTACAATCATGGAAACTTTAGGAGGTGGAGACTGACTAGAGGAAAGGGGTCATTGGGAGTGGATCTTGAAGTATACAGCCTGGCCTCACTTCCTGCCCCCTCTCTGTTTCTTGACCATATAAGGGTGCAAGTGTCCAGCTACTTCACAGTCCAGCACTACAGCTTTTCCTCAGTGATGGGTTATATCCTTTTATCTGTAATCCTAAATAAGCCCTTTCTCCTGTAAAATGCTTCTTGTTGGGTGTTTGACCACAGCAATCAGAAGAGAAACTAATAGTCTCTCTCCTGTGATATGGATCCGTTTTTGTGAGTTAGGAGGATACTCAGAGAAAGAACTCTTATCAAGAGAATTCCTTCTGAAGAATCTAATCTTAAAAAGATAAAGGGGCCAGTCGTGGTGATGGTACCTGCTTGTTTATAATCCAGCACCTGAGAGACACAGGTGAAAGGAATCATTACAGTTCCTGGCCAGCCAGGGCTACAGAGTGAGACCCTGTCTCAGAACAAAAAAACTCCATTGCCGGCCATGTAAAGTCACCAACATACCAAAGTGCCGTGGCCAAGGGTTTCATCCTCTGAGAACTCAAAGAGGAAATATAGAGTGTATGGTTCACACATGTTGGCAGAAGGAGTGCTATCCTCTGAGAATATCTGCTATATTCTGGTTCAGGAGTGTCCCGAAATCTTAGATGTTAAATCCATACACTATTGATCTAATAGTAAGAGTTGGCTCACTGGAGACTTACTTTTGAAGGGCATTGTGGAACTTTGGTGCCTTTCTCTTTCTCTCCGCTTTGAGTTCTAACCATGTGCCATGCCATGATGTGTCACCTTGACACAGACCCAAGCCAGCAGGATCCCAAACCATGGACCGAAATCCCCCAAATCACAAACCCAAATCCACCATTTTTATCTGCAAGTTGGTTATTCCGGGGTTGCACTGAAGTCCTGGAAAGCTGCCTCAAACTCCATTCCAGGAGACAGTAATGCTCTGAGGGGGAACGGAGCCAGCTTCAGCTGGGCTGGGTGAGAGGGTGATGGTAGTGACAGGCATCCCAGCAGATTCACCTTACAGTGCCATCCCACAGACACCAGGCAGTGGGTGGGAGGTCCTGCAATCCAGTTCACTTCTAATACCGACTACATGGGAGTAACACAAATTCTATAGGGTTAAGTGGGCTGACCCCACAAGACAGGTCCCCATCGTATGTAACCCCTAAATCCTGCAAGTTTCACTTCTGCCTAGCCAGTTACAAAAAGGAATCCACACATCTGACCTCGAGTTCGCTGGATTCACTGAATCCTTTATGTTTGGTTTGGGTTTTGTTTCTTTGTTTTGAAACAGAGTATCACATAGCTCATGCTGGCTCCAAACTTTCTTGGTAGTTGAAGATGATGTTGAACCTGGCCTTCTGGCCTCCCCCATCTCTCCAGTGCTGCAATTACAGGCAGGCAGCACCATACTTGGCTTTATGTGATGCTAGGAATTGAACCCTGGGCTTTGTGGATGGTAGGCAAGCACTCTATTAACTGAGTCACACCCCAGCCCCGATTACCATTATATTCAAATGAACAGCCAGATGATACATACTGCATGAGCTGGAAGAGTTCCAAGTTCAAGCACATCTGTCCTTGTAGAACCAGGGAGGGTGTCCCACCTCCTGGTATGGGACTATCAGTAGGCTTACTACCTAGGCACCTGTCCAAACCTCATTATTGAGAGCTTTTATTGAGGTTTCATTGTGTGGGCATGATTGATGAAATCATGGGCCACATGACTGAACATAGGCTCCGGCCCCTGGACTCTCTTTGGAGCTGAGCATGAGTTCTCACACTGGCAATCAGTTGGCTACTTTTCCTGGGCGTCAGCCCAGCTCTGTTACAGTCTTCTACTGTGACTCACCCCCTTAGCACAAACCTGCAAGTAGCTGGGAGGGGCTCATTACAAACACCTCACAACATTGCTGCTATCCAGTACATTCCAAAGGGGCCGAAACTGTGTGTCAGGAGCCAGGGATTAAGACTTTTTAAGGATGTGTGTTTTCATTTTACTGGACCCTCCTGCTCACAGCAACGGTTCAAATCCTGGCTTGCCCAGGAGAGAACAGAACTCGGGTTCTTTGGAAGAAAGCAATACCATTAAGCTAAGGAAGGATGCCCCAGGAAGGCAGGGTCACTGGTAGCCTTTAGCTGGCTGGAGGTCTGTCCTGTAGCAGGAAGCTCTGTGGGAGGAAGAGGAACCCTTGGATGAAAAGAAGTTTCCAGCCGGGCAGTGGTGGCGCATGCCTTTAATCCCAGCACTTGGGAGGCAGAGGCAGGCGGATTTCTGAGTTCTGAGTTCAAGGCCAGCCTGGTCTACGGAGTGAGTTCCAGGACAGCCAGGACCACACAGAGAAACCCTGTATCAAAAAACCAAAAAAAAAAAAGAAAAAGAAAAAGAAAAGAAGTTTCCTCCAGAGCTAAGCATCAGTGGACAGGCTGCCTGGAGGCTCCCAGAGTTACCTTCACAGTGCTGGACTTCACATAAACAGTGACTCAGTCACTTGAATTTTTGCTTCCCACCCAGGGCCTGGCAAAGAATAGATCTTTAATAAATATTTGGTAAATATTTATTTGATTTGTGTCTATTTGTCAAGGCTGGCCAAGGGAAGTTAAACAGCAGGAAGGCACCACACTAGCCATAAATCACCAGCTTTAGCCTTATCCAGCCACTTCAAAATTAATAATAATAATAATAATAATAATAATAATAATAACATTCTTTTAAGTAGCTCATAGTTAATGGAAAGACAGACAGTTAACGCTTTATCAATAAAACACAGACTGAACCAATTTCAGTTAAATATGGCAGGTTGCACCCATCCATTAGTTGATGCCCTCCCCAAAGCGTGTGGAAAGGAAGGCAAGGGGCTGTTTAAAGATCACAAGCCCATTGCTTCAAAGGTGATACACAGATGGAGACTCTGAGGTAAAGAGGGTGGACTGAAAGCACCCAATTAATCCTGACTGGGCACGTGCACCGTGACATAAGAATACCTGAATATTCTCTCCCTCTCCCTCTCCCCATCACCCCCCTCTCTTTCTCTTTCTCTCTCTCACACACTTTTTCTCAGTGTGTCTCTCTATTTCTGTCTCTTTCCGTTTCCTTCCACCCCTTTATAAAGGGGGGCCTGAAGAATGAATTGTTGGAAGGAAAACTTTCCATTTCAACTGGGTCTGTGCAATAGGGGCCCTAAAAATTCATGGGCAGGAGACAAGCTGTCAGGAGTACTCCTCAGTGGGTGAACTCACAGAGCTGTCACAGGCAGACACAGCAAGCTAGCAGAGACGGGCTGCAAAGAGTGGGAAGTTCTGATCAGATTGTTTTCAGTTTTAGAAGATCCCAGGGTTCAGGGTCACTGGATCTTCCTGGAGACCGGGTGTTCAGAGCAGCTGATGTTAATAAACCTACTTTAATCAGATAAAGGAAACACAGATTGTAGTGGGTTGAATAGGTACAGCCCCCATATAGACTCATGTGTTTGAATGCTTGGTCCATGGGGAGGGACATTATTAGGAGGTGTGGCCTTGTTGGAGGAAGTGTGTCACTGTGGGGGTGGGCTTTGAGGTCTCCTATGCTGATGCTCCACCCAGTGTGGAGGGTAGTCTCCTCCTTGCTGCAGGTGAATCAAGATGTAAAACCCTAGCTCCTTCTCCAGCACCGTGTCTGCCTGGAAGCTGCCACGCTTCTCACCACAATGATGATGAACTAAATGTCTGAAACTATAAGCCAGCCCCAAATAAAATGTTTTCCTATATAAGAGTTGCTGTGGTCATGATGTCTTTTAACAGCAATAGAAACCCAAACCAAGACACAGACGCTGTTTCCTTCTGCGTCTGCCACTGAGATGTGATTCTCTTTCAAATGAACAGATGTGTACTGGATGCTGAGGTCCCCAGCTCCTTCTTTCCAGGTGCTCACAGCCAGGCTGGAACCTGGACAGCCACGGTAAAAAGATTTCAAGATGCGGATGGTGGAGACTACTGAACTCGGTGACCCATTGCCCCACAGCGTTCTCGGACAATAGTGTCTACTGGGAGCTTTCTATGCGTATGACACCCAAGTCTCCACTTAAAAAATTACTGCTATTATTACTTGTAGGCATGATATGTCTGTGGGATACACAAGTCACAGAAGTCAGAGGCCAACTTAGTGGAGTTTAAACTCAAAATTCCAGGCCTGTATGATAAACACCTTTATCTGATGAGTCATCTGAGCTTCTCTCTGACCCCTCAAATTCTTTAAAAACAAACAAACAAACAAACAAACAAGATCTTGCTGTATAGCCCAGGCTATCGTCAAGCTCGCTATCCACCTGCCTCAGCTTTCATAGTCCTGTGATTATAAGCCTGCCCTGGTCCACAAGTCTTAGAAATAAGATCCAAGCACCGAGGTTTATCACGTCTATGAGGAAGGACAGGGACATAAAGGGACGACACAAACAGGAAAAGCAACCTAGCAGAGCTAAGTGTTATACAGGAAGAAGAAACCTTCAGAGCTACACCTAATGTCCTTAGAGAGACAGACGGAGATAATCACATGAAACAAGAAACGGGTGCCACAGAAATCAAAGGTGTGAGAAATGAGAAATGAGGAGTGAGATTTTCAACAGAAGTCTTAGACGGTAAACGTTTAGGAAATCTCCCAGAAGTTAGAACAAGGGAGACAAGAGAGGGGAAATAGAAAAGATGCTAGAGGGCCAGTCAGGAGTGAAAAGGACAAAATGGAGGCGGAGAGGAGACCTAAGTCTGGGTTGGAGGTGCAGCTCCAGGTGGAATGAACGCTTGTCTTGCATGCCTGGGGTCCTGGATCCATCCCTACCCCCAAACAAAACGAACAACCAAATCCTGGTCCTAAAGAATATGAGATTTGCCGGGCAGTGGTGGCGCACGCCTTTAGTCCCAGCACTTGGGAGGCAGAGGCAGGCGGATTTCTGAGTTCGAGGCCAGCCTGGTCTACAGAGTGAGTTCCAGGACAGCCAGGGCTACACAGAGAAACCCTGTCTCGAAAAAACCAACGCCCCCCCCCCCCCAAAAAAAAAAGAAAAGAAAAAAAAAAAGAACATGAGATTTGGGGATGACCTGTGACCTCTGTAATTCTAGTATTTGGGGTTGGGGGGGGGGGGCAGGATGATCAGAAGTTCAAGGATAGCCATGGCTACATAGTGAGTTCTAGACAAACCTTAGCTACCCTGTCTCAAAACCCAAAAAGGTCCACAATATGTTCACACGCTGAGAAGCCAGGACACACTATTAAATTCCACCTTGCTGAGTACAGAGAAGAATCTGTAACCTTCCAGAGAAACTGGGTAGGACACCATTAACAAAGGAATAGACATTAAAATAGCACCTTTATAATCTTTATAGTAAATATTGATTTAAAAAAACTAATACAATCAAGGGGAGATATGAGGAGTGTTGGGTTGTTTGTTTGTTTGTTTGTTTGTTTGTTTTGGAGGGAGGTGATAGCTGAAGGTTAAAGAAAACTGGGTGCTCATTCTATGTAGTTGAAAGTAAATAGATAATGCCCCGAATGGGAAGAACCGTGACGTAGCAATATAAGCACATTTTAAAGAGATGTAAATGTGAATGTCATAGAATCCTCTAGACAGACGCGTTCCCTGGTTTGTCTTCTAGGAACCTGATGCCTCTCCCTGGGTTGGGGGTGGAAATCACTGAAGATTGCTCCCCCTCCTTTTTCTGTAGTGTCAAATTAAGTAGAGTTGCCCAGCCCTTAAAGTCACATCCGTAAGTAACGTTGCTAAAACAAAAGAGGAAAATAACAGAAGAGGTGGGTGCATACACTGTTACATTATGTGAATTTGTGCATCTTTACTTTTCCTAACGGTTCTTTAAAGAAAGCAAACAGTCCAGGTGCCAGGGACACTTTCAGGAGTGGGAGCATCCTCTGTGGACAATTGAGTTTAGACAGAAGTTCAGATGACACGTTTGAGGAGGTGAGGACTGGCCAGAAATGCCTGAGAGAGTATCTAACACAGGCGTTTAGTGTATTCTTTGTCCTGATTGGCAAATGACCACCTGAACTTTGCTCTCACAGGGGAGGAAAAGTGACTCTTGGGCCAACAGAGGAGTATAGGTTTCTTCACCTGGGGACTGGAATTCCTGGAGCAAGTGGCCCAGCATGGCCAAGGTGGCAGGAAACCAGCCCCTGGCTTTGCAGGAAGGAGCTCTGGGCTGTGGAGCCAGAAGGAAGCGAATGACAAAGGAAGGTTCCAAAGGCAGAGGAAGAGAGCATGCTGGTGCAGCCAGCAGGAAGGCTCCATGGCTAAAGGCACAACCAACTTTAAAAACGCTTGTTTGGATGTGGTTGTGTGTGTGTGTGTGTGTGTGTGTGTGTGTGTGTGTGTGTGTTATGATGAATGCGCAGGAAAGTCCAGGCATGAGTGTTCCACAGCAGGCACGCATGTGTAGAGAAAGGAGAGAAACATCAGCTCTTTCTTCCCACCATGTGGGTTCTGGGGATTAAACATGGGTGAACAGGCGTGACAGCAAGTGTCTTTACTTACGGAGCAACCTTGTTGGCCAGAAAGCATCTTTTCTTTTTAAATTTATGCTTGTCAGGCATAATGGTGTCCGCCTGTTACCCCAGCACTCAGGAGGCAATGGCAGGTGGATCTCAGTGAGTTCGAGGGCAGCTTGGTCTATATAGTAAGTTCCAGAACAGTCAGGGCTACATAGAGAGACCCTGCCTGAAAACAAACAAACAAACAAACAAACAAACAAACAACAGTAGCACTCCCCCAGTCAAATGTGTACACTTTATCATGTACTAAATTAGTGGTGACCATCATTAAACAAAATAAGAAAACTCAGTAAAGCCCCGACCGAGAGAAAATCTCCAGTACTGAGACAAGATTTACTCCTGTCCCTCTGCTCCCAGAGATCTGTTCATGTCCCCAGGACTGTCTCGGGGTGCGGATGAAGGGACTTAAGCTTGGAGTCTGAACGGATTAGAAAAAGAACACAGCCCTTGGGATGACAAGACAAAGTGTGTAACTGGATGGCGGTGTGGACAGCCCTCTAATTTGGGTTCTACCAAAGTGGGCACATGCCTGGTACCTGTGGCTGGGCCTACACTCAGGTGAATGTTCTGTCTGTGAGTGTGTGTGTGTGTGTCTGTGTACACATGTGTATGTATGTGTACATGTGTGTATGTGTACATGTATGTATATATGTGTGTATGTGTTTGTGCACATGTGCATTTGTGTGTATGTATGTGTATATGTGTGTATGTGTATATATGTGTGTGTTCTGTATGTATGTATGTGTGTGTGTGTGTGCACATATGTGCACGTGGCTAAGTTTTATCATGTGACTTTGTGTGGCTGGGGAGAGATGGCTCGGTGATTGTGAGTGAGTACTGATCTAACAAAGGAGCAATTTGGTTCCTAGCACTCACCTTGGTTAGCTCACAACTAACCGTTATGCGGTTCCAGGTTATCTGATGCCCTCTTCTGGCCTCCACAGATACCCAAACCACATGCAACATGCAACATGCAACATGCAACATGCAACATGCAACATGCAACCCTCCCCCAACTAAAAATAAAACAAATCTCATCTGTGGCTTTCTGGTTGTGAATTACGTGTCTGTGAACCCAGAGTTGGATATGTATCTGTAACCAATGTGTGTGTGTGTGTATGTGTGCTCTTTCATGTGGATCTCTCTCTCTCTCTCTCTCTCTCTCTCTCTCTCTCTCTCTCTCTCTCTCTGTGTGTATGTGTGTGTGTGTGTGTGTGTGTGTGTGTGAGTGTGGTAATGAATATTGTCTATGAAGACAGGGACATTTGGACGTGTCTGCGTACAGATTTCTACACATGAGTCTATTATATATGTATATGTGTGTATGTGTATATATGTATGTGTGTACACATACATGGGCAGAGAGAGAGAGGGAGGGACAAGGGAGAGAGGGAGAAAGGGAGGGATGGAGAGAGACAGAGACACAGAGAGAATGTGTTTCATATAGCCCATAGCTGGATGACTTGAAACTTTTGGTCCTACTGTCTCTACCTCCTGAGTTCGAGGATTACAGATGTGTGCCATCACACTCGTGAGTTAAAACATCGCACTTTTTTTTTTTAAGATTTATTTATCTTATGTATATGAGTACACTGTAGCTGTTTTCAGACACACCAGAAGAGGGCATCAGATCCATTACAGATGGTTGTGAGCCACCATGTGGTTGCTGGGAATTGAACTCAGGACCTTTGGAAGAGCAGTCAGTGCACTTAACCCCCAAGCCATCTCTCCAGCCCATCGCATTGGGTTTTATGTGGTGTTCAGGATTAACCCCAGGCCTTCCAGTATGCTAGGCAAGCATTCTACCAAGTGAGTTGGATGTATATAAAATCACATGGGCAAGCATTCTACCAAGTGAGTTCGATGTGTATAAAATCACATGTAAATTACTTGGTGTGTGTAAATGGAGATGTGTAGTTACTTCTGAGTCCCATTCCTGGGGCAGGTTCTCTCTCTCTCTCTCTCTCTCTCTCTCTCTCTCTCTCTCTCTCTCTCTCTCTCTCTCTCTCTCTGTGTGTGTGTGTGTGTGTGTGTATTTGCAGGCACATACTGGAGAGGAAAGGCAGTCCCTCCGTCCCAACCCCCCACGCCCTCAGGTCCTGCTCCCATTTGAGTCTAGCACCGTTAAGTTTAGGAGAGAGAAGAACGTCCTTTCAGCTGCCTGTCACCGGTTCTAGGAGCTGTGACAAGAAAATGTGCTTGTTTATACCCAAATACCTTGATAACCCTCAATTTCGTGTGCGCGTCCAGGGAGGGGCGGGGACGGGAAGCATTCAACTTGAAGGACACACAGATATTACACTCGTGGTGAAAGTTAATTTGAGAGCACAGATAGTTCGCCGGGCTGGAGACACACTTCCGAAGCTCCAGAGATCCGGGCCCCCGTTCCCTTTTCACTCTCTCTGCCTCGCACGTCTTTTAGCAGAGCCTTGGAATAACACTAATTTATCTAATGCGTGCACACCATAAGTTACTTTTTTAATTATTATGATCAAAATATTGCTTAAAATTGACGCCAGCTGCATGTGTTTCTGTCGGAGATCATAATTGCCATTGTAAATTGGGGTGCAGCTCAGTGCTCGGAGCCTCCCTGAGTAACGGCCCTGATACCATTATGGAGAGGTGGATAAAAATAAACCACAAGATCTCGTGGCAAAAATACGCCAGCCCCAGTTAAAAGGATAATTAACGGAGCAGAAAGGAAAGCGTAGACACTTTGCGAGGACTGAGGGGGCGGGAGCTGCGTCGCACCACGAGGGGATGCCGAAAGGGGGCACTGCGGAGCGCAAGTCGGGCTCTCTGGGGGTTTTCTCTGTAAAAGAGAGATAAAAAAAATTCTTGGGGCCCTTCAATGAGAATTAGTCCCGAGAAAGTTTCGAGAAAGTTCCCTGGCTAAGGAGGCCAGTGTTAATTAGCTCAGGGAAAGCTGGTCTTTCTTTACCTCCTCCACTAGGATGGTTCAAGTCATTGTCTTTTGAACCCAGGACTAGTGCCCAGGGCATGCTAGTCAAAGGGGCTACCACTGAGCTGTCTCTCCAGCCCTCCTTGCGAATTTTAATTTTGAGAAAGGGCTTCGTTAAGTTGTCTAAGCTGGTCTTGAATTCATCTGTAGCGAAGGACTCCTTGCTCTTTCAAGTCTCCTGCCTCATTCTCTCAAATGGCTGGGACTGCAGACAGGAGCCACTAGACCCTGCCTTCCTTTCCTTCCTCTCTTCCCCAGAGATTGAGCCCAGGACAACTTGATTCAGCCTCAGCGGCTGCCTGCAGCTAAGGTTTAGACTGATAGTTCCAAGAACCGAAAGTTGCTTTCAGGGGCTTCAAAGCCCAAGTCTCTGGACTAGTTTTTTTTGAGACAGGGTCTTACTATGTAACTATGACTGGCCTCAGATTCCATATGTAGCCCTGGCTGGTCTCAAGATCAGGCTGCCCTCAAACTCCCAGAGACACACCTGCCTCTGCCTCAGAGTGCTGGGAATTCTTTTATTTCTTCGTCATTCAGGACCCATCAGGGCATTTCAGACACACCAGTGCACAGTAGATACTGAAACCCCTGACAACCATATAGTCTCATGGAGCTAATAAATAAAGAATGGGCTGATGTAAGAATGGATCATAGAGCTGTCAGAAGCACACACGTTTCAGTTGTGACTTTGATTTGATACAACCCTGCTGAACCTTTTGGCCATACAAACACTAGTGTGGCAACAGTCCTGCAAATAGCTGGCGCTTACACATCACTTGCCACTCCCAGGCAGTGTCCTCAGTGATGGTGTGGATGTCATCTTGTTTAGCCCCTGCGAAATCTGAGGTCAGGAGAGAATGATGACGTTTCCCCATAATTAGTGTGTGTGTGTGTGTGTGTGTGTGTGTGCGCACAGGGGTCTACATGCTCACTGATCCCTCTCTACCTGGCTAATGAGGTGTGGGGCCTTGCCTGTTTCTAGTTCTAGTTATCTTCTGCTAGGGTTTACAGGAACATACATGCTCCTGGCTTCCAGGGGTTAAAACTCAAATGTCCTAACTGTACAATTGGTACTCCACTGACTAAGCCATCTCTCCAGCTGGAACAATGGCATTTTAAAACTCCTGGAATGTATCCACGAGGCTGTCACCCCTGCTCCACACTGATAAGCAGAATCATCCAGTCCTCACCTCTGTCAGCCCCACCACATGTGTCTCGGAGTGTAAATTTCCATACCTGGGAGATGAAAACAGCTCACAAGGGTTGAGAAAAATGTGTATGATTGGTTAGTGTGGTTTCTATGACTGGCCAGTTTAGCATTCGATGGGCGAACACTTCAATTTAGGGGCAGAAAAGAAGCCCCATCCAGTTTACACCTCAGCCGTACCTGCAGAATTGAGTGTGCACGCAAAGCAGCGTGTGGAGCCCCCTGAGGGGTACAGCCTGTGAGAGGACCTGTGTTCTCGGTCAAACAATGACATTGGGACTTAAATGAAGATTGTATGTTTCAAGACAGTTGGAAGCCCAGTCATAAGGGTCCCTTCACCGATCGAAGGAAAGAAACAGAAAACAAAGCCGGGCAGTGGTGGCGCACGCCTTTAATCCCAGCACTTGGGAGGCAGAGGCAGGCGGATTTCTGAGTTCGAGGCCAGCCTGGTCTACAGAGTGAGCTCCAGGACAGCCAGGGCTACACAGAAAAACCCTGTCTCGAAAAACAAAAAAAGAAACAGAAAGCAAACAATAAAGCTTCCACCAGACAGAACCCAGATCCTCCGCAAGAGTACCGAATGCTATTAAACCACCAAGCCAGCTCTCTAGCCTAAAAGTCTAGAAGGAATCACATGTGTGTTGGGTGGGGGCTATGAATGGGTGACTGGAAGGTGCAGGGTTTTCCTTGGAGGAAGGCATTATGGGAAGACAAGGCAATCTGAGTTCTAAGGCTGGCCTGAGCTGAGAGTAGGTCAAAATCCCAGGAACAGAAGCCTAACTAGATGTGGCAGGTTGGGCCAACTGGCATTTTGTGCAACCTGGTCAGAGATTCTGCTAAATGTCTATGAGACAAGTGAGAGTGTTGGGGGGGGGGGTTTGGCCGGCGTTGGGAGGGGGGGGGGGGGGGGGGGGTAGGTTGGGAGGTAGAGGGTGTCATTCTGAAAATCTATTAGTCACATGAGTATGGTTGCTGGAGACAGCAAAGCTGGGTCACCAGCAGGAGGGCAAGACTTCGAGGCACACCCACTCATTTGTTGTCTAGAGACTCAGTGACAGCCTCCTGGTGACCCTGCCCGAGGCTTGCTATGCACCAGGCCGGCGTGGGCTTCTGGTGGACTGAAGCCTCGTGTGGGAACAGGGCAGGAGAGTGGCTCAACCCCTGCTCTTGCCAGCTCTGTTCTTCGTATTTGCCTCACCCTGTAGCCGCCAGGCTCCACCCTCCTGTCTTTCTGTCTCTCAGGGTGACTCCCTAATGACTATAATCAGAATGTGTGCAGAGAGGCGAGGGAGGCGCAGTGAACGGAGAGTGCTTCCCTAGCTACCCAGTCCATTAGTGGGGCAGCGGCCTGTCACAGCTGTCCATGGGTAGATGAGGCCTGGACTAGACATGAGGACGGGGACGTAGGAGGAGAGCGGGTGCGTTTCCCCACCCCCTTCCACCCTTTCTCGATTCCTGGGTACTGTGGCTTAGGTACTCTGCTCTAATTATAAATGGTTGGCCAGGGCCTGTAATTAAAAATAAAGCAGAAGACAGGCAGTATTGTCTCTTAACATGCTTTTAATTGGTGGAGTTAATTTTAACAGAACCTAGCTGGTGCTGGAGAGGAGGGAATTCCAGAATGGGGGCTTTTGCTGGTATCCCTTAGAGTGCCTGCCTGGTACTCCTCTACCCAGCTGCCTCCCCATCAGCCCGGGAGTACTCCCTGAGCACGGGGCTTTGTGTTTGTAGCTGCGGTGCCTGACACATGGCAGCCGGAGGTAGAATGAACAGAGGAATGGCAGTGAACAAGGGCAGAAGCCCAGGAGCCTCTCTTTTGCTGGATTCTCCATTCTTAGAATCCCTTAGCCGTTTTACTAGTCCAAGACAGCAACCTGCAAGAAAGAGGAAGAGGCTCTCAGGCTGGCTCAAGTGGCTGGGGAAGGAGAGGCTCTTGGAACATCCAGGGGTAGGACAGAAAAAAAAAATACAAGCCACTTAGAAGGTAGAATGGGGGAAACATGTCGAATAGGAAATCAGGGTAAGGGGCTGGTGAGATGGCTCAGTGGTTAAGAGCACTGACTGTTCTTCTAGAGGTCATGACCAACCTGTAAAGAATTCCCAGATCATGGGTTTGGAGAGATGGCTCCGAGGTTAAGAGCACTTACTTCTCCTGCAAAGGGTCCATGTTTGGTTCCCAGCACCTATGTCTGTGAGCTCACAGAGTTCTGCTAAATCTGGCCTCTGAGGGCACACATATCCTCATACAGACCTATAACTAAAAGTAAAATACATCCTTAAAAAGAAATCTCAGCTCACACACTCAAACTCCATCTGACCTCCCAGAAGCTGGGACAGTTCTGTCCCCATTTCTTCAGGATGTCTAGCCAGAAACCACAAAAGCAAAACTGTCCTAGTCTCTGGAGGGAATCTTATATGGATTCGAGCACATAGCAGGTGCTCAGTAAAACCATGACACCCCATGTCCTACCAAGGGAAACAGTTTAGCCATGTATGTTTTTTTACCCAGATGATACAAAGAAAGATCCTAACAAGACAGTCCTTTCCCTAATCAAACCTGGGGATCCCTTCATCCTTGGGCCGGTCACCTGGGCTTCATCTCTAAATCTTGCCTGTTTCATAAGAGGCTGCATAATGGTTTTGAAATATTAAAGCAATAACATGTCCCTACTGCCCAGTGGCCTCTGCACCCACAGAGTCAGTGGCACAGATGCCTCTGAGAAGGGCAGCTACTGTAAGAAGTCAACTGGATTGTAGAATGGATTTTTTTTTTTAAACCGAAAGCAGCCGAAGATGCAATAGACTATGAGCCCAGCTTAAGAGAGAATCGGTTTAGCTTTAAATTCCAAAAAGACTTCGTTTAAACTCAGGACTGATCATGGAATTTTGAAAAGTTAACCATTAAGTGTCTGGGGACAGGAGAGACGCTTCAGCGTTGTATGAATTTACACGAGTCTAAGGTACAAAAAAACCCATGGATGTAGCCACGCTTTCCCCCTCAGGATGTGTGTCTAATATTAACCGTGCTTCTAATGATATGGAAGACCCAGTGACCGAGAACACTGCGTGTACAGCGGCTTACTCTGTGCTAGGTGCTCTGCTTGGGGTTTGATGCATCTCATTTAACACTCCCAGCCTCATAAACTGATTATCCCCGGGAGCTCATGCAAATTTACTGAATTCCTCACAGCAAGAACAATGGGCCTCTGTCTTGTCTTTCAATCAATGCCATCATCCCTGTTTCTGTGGCCCCCTCCCTCATCTAGAATCTTGTCTCTGTCGTCTCTGCTGATGCTCTGCGTACTTAGAGAACTCAGTCAGTCTCTGCTGTCCTGAGGGCCTCAGGGAAGGTAACTACTTTCTTTTCTGGGTCACAACTCCATGCCCACAAGGCTTCATCTCTGTATTCCCTCCTTAGTTTATTATCTGTTTGTTTTCGGAGAGGAGAGGTACACATGTACCATGTAGCGATCAGGAAAACATTGCGTGGGAATGATTCTTTCTTTGCACTGCGTGAGTTCTGGAGACTGAACCCAGGTCATCTGCAGATTTGACATCCCAGGCCACCTATAGGCTTGATTGATGTCAAGCACCTTAACCAACTGGACCATTGACTTTCATCTTTGTGCTTTATTTATTTATTTATTTATTTATTTATTTATTTATTTAGAGACAGGTTCTTTAGTCCAGGCTAGCCTTAAACTCAATATGTGGCCGAGGATGTCTCTGAACTCTTGATCTTTCTGCCTCTATCTCCTAAGTTCTAGAATTACAGGCATGGTGATAAGCCACCATGCCTGGTTTATGTGATTGGTACTGGAGACTGGATTCCCCAAGATTGGCGCTTGCAAGGCAAGCACTCGACTGATTGAACTACACACCCAGCCCATGTTTTTACACTTTACATGTAAAATGTCGCAATAGTCACGTGTGTGTGTGTGTGTGTGTGTGTGTGTGTGTGTGTGTGTGTGTGTGTGTATGTTTCTTTTTATGCTTGTATCCTGAACAGTTTTCTGTAGGATCTAGCAGATGATTGGGACTGACAATTGTGAATGTCTGGCAGAGTGGCTGGATGAGGAAAAAGCTTGCCATGGAGCTGAGCAGGGTGATGTCCTGCTGTCTGAGAAGGATACCTTCTCCGGAAGCTTGGGGAGCCCAAGACAGAACTCCAGAAGGAGTTACTGGGTCTGTTCAGTCCTCTGATTCACTTTAAATGGATGAAAATTAATCGATTAATTAATTAGACACAGTTTCACTCTGTAGCCCTGTCTGGCCTGGAATTCGCTATGTAGACCAGGCTGACCTTACACTCTAAGTGACCCTTCTCATTGTGTCCGTTGTAGGGGAAGGGGGATTGTAGCTATGCCTCCTCTGGCTAAGCCCGATTACTAGTCACTTGGAGACCACAGGTGAGGCTGTGAAGCCCAAGACTGATGACCTCTGCTTTTCTCTCCAGCTCCCAGGATGTTACAGAAGGGACAGACACCGGAGCCATCGGAGGGCTTGTGATATGCCTCATGTTCACACAACCGCCATCTTGGTTCATGGCCAATGACCAGTGTGGAGGAAAAATAAAGTGACCCACAATCAGACAGATGAGAGTGAGGCAGCAGAGAGGTCTAGACCAAGAGCCAAGGTCAACACTATTTTAGTTTTAGCTGATGTGGTGACACATACCTCTAGTGTCAGTGCTTGGGAGGTAGAGGCAAGAAAAGGTCAAGGTTTAGGCCAACTTGTTCAATGTAGCAAGACCTTTCTTCTGATGAACAAGCAAATTTATTCCATCTATTCTTTTAGCTGTTCTGGGAATTGAACTAAAGCTGGCTATGTTAGGCAAGTCCTTACTATTGAACGGCACACGCAGCAGTGTGTGTGTGTGTGTGTGTGTGTGTGTGTGTGTGTGTTACTATTTTACTTTTATATTTTTATTACACATCTGTAGGCACACATGTGGAAGTCAGAGGGAAACCTAAAGGAAGCATTTCTCTCTCTTTCCTCCATGGAGGTCTCAGGGTTCAAACTCAGCCTGTCAGGCCTGGCTGCAGGTGCTTTTATCCTTGGAGTCATCTTGCTGGCTTTTTTTTTTTTCTTTTAAAGGCAGGCTTACTATATCACCCAGGCTAGTCTCAAACTCCTGTGTTCATACGTGTAATCCCAGCTCTTAGGAAGCTGAAGGAAGAAGAGCACTAAGAGCTTTTGGCCAGGAGTTTGAGGCCAGCCTATGCGGAACGAGGGCCCAGATCAATCCCTTGTGTGAGAGAAGGCTGCCCAGGTCCAGGGCAGGATCTAACCTCTGCAAATTTTTGTTATTGGTTGAGACATGGTCTCAGTCTGTAGTCCTGGCTAGTCTGGAAACTGCCCTATAGACTAGGCTGGCCTCGAACTTGCAGAGATCCACTAGCTTCTGTCTTTTGCAAAATGTTGACAGTATAGTCTGATTTGGGCATTACTTTTGATTTTCTGAAACGATTGCATTAAAACATTTACTCGGGGAGCTATGGAAGGGAAGAACGTGGCTTTTCCAAGTTGTTCTCCCATGTGAACACATGCCCCCGACCCCACCCCCTACTCCAGGTCTGCCCCCTCATTCTCTCTATAAATTCAGCATCTACACTCCCCACTCCTGCCTGCTGAGTCACACTCTCCTACACATCCAAGGTAAATGCATTCTGTGCATAAAGGCAGGATTATCCATGGGGCTCAGTCTTTCTGTTGGGATGCAGGCTGTGTCTGATTTGCTACATCTGGAGGAGCCATTTGTATCTGGTAAGTACCCAGTAAATATGACTTGACTAAGCCTGTCTCCTTGGTCTGACTGAGTGTTCTAATCCCGAGTCTTTTCTTCCTTCCCCAGCTGCAGCCTGGGGCGTGGGAGTGAGAAAGTGGTGTAAGGTCCTCAATCAATTCTCTCATTCTTGAATTGCTTGGTGGTGAAGCAAGCCCTGCTGGAGGAGCTCTAGAAACACTTTCAAAGCCAGGACCCGTGACACAAGCCTGTCATGACAGCATTAGGGAAGCAAAGACAGGAGGATGGAATTTGGGGCCAGCCTGGGCTATAGGACACCCTGACACAAACAGAAAAACAAATCCACTAACTTCCTAGTGCTTTAATAACAAACTACCACGAACTGGGAACTTTCCTTATTCTGTCCTAACTGTGGAGGCTGGAGGTTTAGAGTGAATGTGACAGAAGTCTTCTTCTCTGAGAGTCTAGAGAGCATGGCCTGACATTCTCTGAAGAAGCCATGTCCGTGTTAAGGACTCTGGACTTGGCTTTGGCCGTGCACAGCTGACGTGGGCATCGTGATTATGGAGTGTTGGAATGTTTATCAATGTTTATTAAGTTATCTTAATAGTCATTTACTATCAGCCGGAGTATCTGACCGAGCCTGCCTGAGACTTTGAGATAACAGTCTTGGAATGTGGAGTTAAGCTTGGCCCAGATCCTGCCTTCAGCAACCCTGAAGCTAAGGATACCAGGAGATAACATCTGGGGTTTGTTGCTTTGTTTTGTAGTGAAGGTATTGAACCCAGGGCCTTGAGCACTGCAGGCTGGATCCCAGCAAGTGCCGTATTCCTGCCCCTAAGATAACATCCGAGTCCTGTCAAAGAGATTTCCTGCTGTTGCTGAAGCTTGTCAGGCTCCAATCACGGGCTGGGAGAATGTTGACTCCGGACTTTTTTTTTTCTTTTTTTCTTCCCTGTGACTATGAAAGTTCCTTTCAGTTCTCTTGTGGCAGCAGAACATGTCAGTCAGGGCTTGGTTACTCATACTTGGCTCACAATAAAAGTTTTATTTCCTTGAGGCAAAGGTGTTGTTTTTGCATTGATAAGAAGAATCTGAGATAGGAATAATCTCTTATCTCAGCATCAAGGAAGCTGAGGCAGGAGAATCATGAGTTCAAGGCTAGCTGGGGCTACATTTCAACTTCCAGATTCATTTGGGACGTGTATAGGAACTTCATGTTTTCCTTTTTTGTTTCTTTCTTTTTCTTTCTT
>JANHMN010000024.1:4141308-4176111 GCA_030674055.1 Rhabdomys pumilio | reverse complement strand
GTGTGTGTGTGTGTGTGTGTGTGTGTGTGTGTGTGTGTGTGTGTGTGTGTGTGTTGGCAGCATTGCCTTGAGGATGCCAAAGAGGTGAGCAGAGCCCCTGGAGGCTGGTGAGAGGAGACTGGCAGATGCTGTGGAGGACATATTCTGGGTGGGCAGCTGATTCCAATGCAGAAGTCTTCTGGGTGTCAGTTCTGGGGTTCTGGGTTTTCATGGGAGAGCTCTAGAGACAGGAGCAAAGAGGAGAGATTAGGGACAGCAGGTGCCTTCCACACCTGGCAATTCCTTAGCTCACTTCAGCTCATAGAGATTTTCCAAGATGCCCAGAAGTGGTCCTCACTCTCTCCCCTCCACAGGCTCAAGGAAGGTCACATAGGGTTTGGTCTGACCTCTCCTCTGCACCGGTGGGTCGTGGGGAACATATAGAAAGGCCACATTCCCTAGGGAAAGACATAGGTGGCAATTAACTTTAGAGACCTTGAAGGGATCTTCGCTCAGCTTTTTACCACCCTGAGTCCTGGATAGGACATCTCCAGATGTCTCTCAGCCTCATCTAAAGTCTCTGTGTGGCTTCCCCGAGGTGCTCATCTTGAGGGAATGCTTTTGGTCTCAGGGTGTGGAGGCTGTGTGCTCTTCCTGGCCTTTCCAGTAGGGGGAGCCCTAGCACCTGGCCTCCAGCTACTGTTTCCAAGGTCCCACAAACCTCAGACAGGGGATAATAGGCCCTTGCGTTGGTTCTTTAAAAACAATGGAACGGGCCTTGGACCCGTGACTGGATACTTGCTGGCTCTGGGAAGGGTCCCCAGCCCCCCTCCGCCAGGCCTACAACTTCTGGCCTCCTTGCGAATTAGACATAAGAGTTAGGCCATCCCAAGCCTCCTCCAAAGGAGAGCCTGGACCCTTTTACCCTCCAGGTCTAGAAAGAAATTAGTTCATTTAAAGCAAGAGGCACCTCCGGCAAGGGAAGGAAGCCCTCATCAACGTTTCAGCACAACCCTGCTCAGAGAGCTGCTCTTTGGGGCAGCGTTGCTTCGCCTCCCTCTCCCGCCCACTTGCCCTGTGCCTGGCCCTCCTGTGGCCAGCCCGTCTGGAAGCTCAGTGGAGTCTGGAGCCAGCTGGGGGTGTCGGGAGGCAGGGATTTTTTTTCTGGTCATTTTCTCTCTCAAGATAGATCCCTCAATGCTTCTAAAGCAGGTACTGCTGTCCACGACTGTGGGATGGAAGAAGGGGGTGGGAGAAAGAATGGAGGTAGGATGAGAGTGACAGAAGGCGGGGCTGAGCCTTCATGGAGAGATGGTGGTGGTGGTATTGGGGTATTATGCTTGTGTGGCTGGTGTGGCAGCTTCCAGCCCTGCTTCTTTGTTGAGATTGACACCGGCGTTAACATGACAAAGGCTTGGTGTTACAGGCTTGGGCCTCATTTCTGGCTTTGTATCATCACCTCGTGTGGCTGGAGGTTACTAACAGGAAAGCAGCTAACTAGAGCACCAGCTTTCACAGGCGTTCCTGTGGACAGCACTGGCCTAGTCCTTGGACACCTGGTGCTGGGCTTGGAATTGGGGTTTGTAGAGTCAGGAAGCTGAGAAAAGAAGAGATACACGTGAGATCCTGTTGTTGGGAGCCTCTGCTTCAGGGCATCAGGGAGCAGTATCAGAGGAGGAGAGGCAGAATCCAGGGAGGATGGAGGGGACCATCTGAGACCAGTGCAGGGCACAGGGGATGAGGAAGGTGGATCGCAGGCAGAGGGTAGGCTTGCATCATGGAACAGTGTGGCTTGGTGCTAAGCCTCATCCCATCTTCAACCTAAGATCAGTCACAGCAGACAGCCTGAGGGGCATAGGCTAGCTTCATGGCCCTCCATGTCTCCATCCATGACTCTGGGACATTCCTTTACCTCTCAAGCTTGGTAAAACAGGGCGGTAGCACCTCACAGGAAACAGTGCATGGCCACATTTGGCTGCACTGCACGACCTCTGAGGTCTTACAGTTCTGTGAAATTACACTGTGCGCCTTCCTAAGGAGGGTTTGAGGCAGCTAACCTATTATTTTGCAAATGAGAGAACAAGCTTCCTGAGGCTGAGGGATGTACCCAAGTCACATCATCCCTGGAGATCCCTGATGTTTCAAATCAAGAACAGTTTCACAAGTGGCCACTCAGCCCCGCCACGGTTCACCCGTCCGGGCGCCATCATCCCCTATGGGACATGGGATGGGCTTGTGGGAAGGTAAGAACTGGTTTCACCCAAGGGAGCCAAGCTAAAGGCTTGGGTGATCCAGCGCTGAGGGGATATGGCCAAGTGTCCAGCAGGGGTGACGGAAGGCTTTGTCATGGCCACTACATACTTTGAGGTTCAGAGAATAAGTGAAACCTTCACATGGCTTGGAGGACAGAAGGGGGCTTTGGGGGCTTTTCGGGACAACAGCAGGCTTTATCCCTTTGGGCTCAAATGTCCATCTCTAACCGGCCATGCCAGAGGCCCTAAATAGTGAGGTCAAAGCAGCAAATTATGGGACACCTATTGTAAGACGGGCACAGTCCACTTACTGCCTCTAGTTCAGAGAGGTTCAACGACTTCTCCAAGACCACAGAGCCTACTGGGGGCATGGAGGGGGGGGGACAGGCTGTGCTAACTTTATAACTCATTTTCTGAACCCTAGCCCAGGGATCTCTCAGGCACACTCAGCCCAGGCTGTAGCAGCAAGAATCTGGCTGACCCTGTGCCTCCCAGGGTGGGAGCATGTAGGACTCTGGCCTGTCAGGGAGAGTTACAGTCATGGGGAGGGTTGCTCTAACAGATCTTTGATGGGGGGGGGGGAGCCAGGCTTTGATCTCCTTTTGAAGTTCTGGCACTAGAACCAGTGACTTCAGTGGGGAGAGTGTGTGGGGAGGGGGGGAGAGATGAAAGGGTGGACTGGTGGGGGCAGGGAGGGCATAGAGGGAGGGGCTTAGGGGAGGGCCAGGAGGACGAAACAGATGTGTGAACAAGAGGAGGGAAATCAGGCAACTGGGAGAGAAGAGAGGCTGTGGGAAAGAGGCTGGGTGGAGGCGTGCTACTGAAGGCAGGCAGGGACAGTCAGCGCAAGGCCATGGGGAGAAGGTGGCTAAATAGCGGGTAGGGGGGAGGGGGAAGAGAGAAGGGATTAAGATGGAGGTTGTGGGGCCCTCATTTTCTATATCTTCTGGGCTCAGAGAACAAGCCAGAGGTACCCCAGCTCCCCCAGCCCCCAAGCCATAAGTCTCCCAGGCAGAGGTTTTCAAGCTGGCTTAGCCTGGGCTGGTTATGGTACTAGTTCTGGCCTGAGGCCTCCTGGAAGGTACCAAATGGTCCCAAGGAGGGAGGGGAGTCATGCAGGGAGGATCTCACCTAGAGACTTCTACTAGGGGTCTATGGCCCAGGCCTGTGCCCAGTCAAGGGGGGAAGAGGGGATGGGCCCATGCACCTGTTCCTGTCTGACATTCCAGTTTTGGCTGTGGGGCTGGCTGCCTCAAGGCATGCATGTGAGAACGTGGAGGGAAGGGACTCACAGGCAGAGAGGGCTGATTCCCAGCTGCACAGCCCCCTCCTCCCCAGGCCACTCCACAGCTCATTCTTCATGCTCACCCCGCCCCCCTACTCTTTAGATCCTGTATGAGCTCTCATCAGCTGGGCAGCTCCGCCCTTGCCCAGCGCATCCTAGTTCAGCTCCTCCAGGGCAAGGGCCTCTCTGGGGCAGGGACAGTCACCTCCCCTCCACATGGGAATGTTTGGCAAGAGAAACCCCTAGAGGAGGCAGCAAAATCTGTCCCTTTTTTGGGTTCCTGCCAGGAGCACCCAGGATTAATTTGGCCCCAGCTCCAAGGACTTCAGAGAGCCTGGGAGGGCATCCAAATTAGGATTTATAGGATTAACAGCTTTTCTGCACATCTTTCCCCTACCCCCAAAACCTGTATCCCCCACCCTGAGCCTCATGCCTATAGCCAGACCTCACAAGAAGCTGCAGCAGCCCCTGGGAGACAAGGAGGGCAGGTGGGCACCTTCCTCTGCCCACAGCGCCCCTTTCTGGTGGGGAGCTGAGGAGCTAGAACGGGCGACAGGCACGTCCCGGGCTCTGGAAGAATGGTTTGCACAGGGTCCATGTGAAGCCTAGCTTGCCTTTGTTGTTTATCCCACCAGGCTAGAGGTCCAGTCCTATCTGCCGATATGGGGGTGCTGGCTTGCTGAGACTTAATGAAACGGAGCACCTGAGGTTGGGGAATAGTTTGTGGCTTATGAACCCAGCTGGCTGGTAGGAGTGAAAAACATCTTGCATGGGCCGCCACAGAAGTCCCTTTTGGGAGCATCTCCAGCTGCCTGCCCTCACTGGACCTACCAGCTGCCAAGCCCATGGCACCTCTCGTTTTGCTATCTGTCACCCCTGGCTCATTCTACTTCCTTCATCCTCTCCACATAGTTCAAGCCCAGGGATGCTCCTCCAGGCACATTCATCTGTAGTCAGAAGGTGTCCTTTGTCCCTCAGGGAGGCTCCTTGGACCTTCCCGTCTCCCTCAGCCAGTGTTCAGGGTATCTCTGCTTTCCGACCTCCCTGTGACTTGTAGTATCTTCCAGGGCTCAGCTGTATTGAGGACTTGATGGCATCTATCCCCATCCATCAGCTCCCTTCAGCCTATGGGCTCAGAAGTCCTCATATGTCTATTTTAATGGGTATCACTCGTGGGCTAGAGACCACCCCCCAACGTTGACATTCTCAGCGCCATGTCTGGTATAACAAGTACTCAATGACAGTTAATTAAATTTAACTGTTCATTTGGGCTGATAGGGTTCAAAGAGAAAGGTGGGTACCCAGCCCTGGTGCTGGGGACCTCTTGGTAAGAAAGAAAGATGGAATATCTGGGTGTCTGGTAAGGGCTCAGGGGCCATCTGTATCTGTGATGCTGGGAGTGAGCGATCTTCTGTGGATGTGAGGAAGCACTGGAGATCACTGGGCCCACTCTTCTCTCGTCACAAGCCTGGGGAGAGAGCAGACTACATGCCTCAAGTCTTGGAGGTTGATGATAGGAACGGGTCTGTATTCCAGACCTCTGGGATCTCGGCCTCCTTCTACTTCACCTGGCTTCATCCCAGCTTCTGGGACCCAGCTTTGTGCCCTCCAGCCCGCCATGCAGCAGGGTACGGGGCTGTCAGGAAGGGAGAAGAATGGAGCGGGGAGGTGCTGGTAGGTTGTACCTGTTGTCCCGACCGTGAGGGGTCAGTGCTAAGGTGAGCTCAGCTGAATGATGGCATACTCCACAGTTTCTCCAGGCCCCAGCACAGTGGTCTGTGACCCTGGTGTGTGTTCCAGGGCTGAGGTGTCCAGCTCTGCATAATGGATGTCGCTGTCTAGTAAGCAAGAACTCTGGGTATTGGGCAGAGGGTGGAAGGGGGCAGACCCAGGTTGCAGGGTGAGGGGTGGGTGTTTGTGGTGGAATGGAGGGAGGAGTGGAGAATTGAGGATAAGAGAGGGTCAGAAAAGCAATTCATTAGTGACAACAGATAGCTAAGATGTAGAGAGACGTTTTCTGAAAACAGATCAGAAGGCATTTAGATGCTCTGCCAAAATTGTGTCCCCTTCAGACCTCTGGTTCTCAACCTGTGGGTCCCGATCCCCCTGGTGGTTGAATGGCCCTTTCACAGGGTTCACATATTAGATATCCTGCATATCAGATCACGATTCATAACAGTAGCAAAATCACAGTTACGAAGCAATGAAAATAGTTTTGTGGTTGGAGGGGGGGGTCACCACAACATGAGGAACTGTATTAAAGGGTCGTAACATTGGGAAAGTTGAGAACCATTGATTTAGACTCTGAGTGTGGGTAGGAAGAACTAATGGGTCTCCTGTTCCTACTGTGCCGGGCTCTGAGGGGGACTTAGATCTACCCTCTCATCTCTCAGAGGGAAGAGAGGGGCTCTGATGTGCCTGGGGTCATGGAAGTTCTCAACAAGCTGCTGCAGAAGCAGAGCAGAGCACCTGCCTTTGGATCGCAGCTGAGCCACCTGCTATGACTTGCCAGGCAGATTGTCCACCCAAACCCAGTTTTTCATTTGTGACACGGAGACAGGAAATTTACGAGCATTATCACTTCTGTTAGAGCCCAAGGCTCCCCTCCTATCTTGGGCTACTTGTAATGCTGCTTTACTGGGGCTCTTGGCTTGACGTGGAAATTACCAGAAGCAGCTGGAAGGCAGACACCCACCCCCATCTTGGCTGATAATTCAACACTGGAGCCCTGCCAAGCCCTTCTTCCCAGGCCTCAGTTTCCTTTCTACTGTGAGGGCCGCCTGAGCATCTGAGGTCTCTCCGGCTCTTACCTCTGCCTCTTTCTTCCCAGTTGCCAACTCCTTCAAGATTCAGTGTCAGGCTTCGGGAAGATAGACAGAATGTCCTGTCCACGAATCCCAAGAGGAGGGTATGGTACAGGGTATAGGATTAGGCTTCATGCAATTGGAGGGTACCCCTCCTAGGTTGGCCATGGGTTGTGCCTACTCTCAGTTGGGTCATCTGAGCAGCAGTTGAGGCCCAGTGTCCTTATTTTGGTTGCCCTTTAGAAATGCCCAGATGGAGCCCATCAGTGCCTGAGGTCAGGGACGTGGCAGAGCTAAAATTAGTGCAATTAGTTTCTGATTTGTCACAAGTCACAGTCACACCCTGGCACCTTCTTCTGCAGCCTTCTGTCCTTCCAGAGCCTGGCTGGAGTTAGAGGGTAGGGATGGAGGTGGGGGATAGAGGTGGAATCTTTTCTAGAAGACAAGAGCTCTTAGAAGAAACTGGCCAGAAACAGGGGAAGGGGCTGAATCGACAGTTGATAGACAGTCTTGGTCCTCCCCATGAGCTCAAGGGCCCGAAGGGTGGCTGAGTGTGGGAAAGACAAAATAGGGCAGTCTGCATGGAGTGATTGTAGGGTGCGAAGCATCACTGAGCAGAGGGGCGCTGCCTACTGACATGGTGTGGAACCATCCTGCTAACTGATGCAGGGATCGGTCATCCTCCTTTCACATCCCCTTGTGGTGACAAGGGGGCTGGGCCTGGGGTTCCAGTGAATGGCAGGTCAGCGGTGTCTGGAGGATTCCCCAGGCTCCATAGAGTCCACCAAGATTTTTGTTGAGAGCCCACCAGAGTTTTGGTAACCTCTCTGTAGGTCCTTCCGAATGACTGCCATCTTACAGGGCCACCGTGGCTCTGACCCCAGGGATGCAGGAGATGGAGGGTGGGGTGCTGGCAAAAGTAGTTTGGGAACGCCTTGTCTAGGTAAGTGGAAAGGAGAAAGGAGTGTTCATTGTACAGTCAAGACTGGGGGCTTCCCTGTGAGCCCTGAGTTCCTGAGGACATTATCTAAAAAAAGCTTTAAGACAGATGCCCCCAGAGATGGACAAAAAGCTGTGACCAGTGGTTCCTGCTGGGTAATGCCAGGGGCAGCCCAAGAAAATTGGCACTGAGGTTGGAATAGAGATTTGGGTCTGGTTTCCTTACTGCTGGGTAGTAAGGACTCCAGCCCCAGCAGAAAGTAGGGCATAGGTGTGGTGGTGACGATCTGTAATCCTAGAATTTGGGGAGCAGGGGCAGGTGATCAGGCTAGTCTACGTAGGGAGTTTCAGGCCAGTCTGGGCTACAGAATGACACCTTGTCTCCAAAAAGAAAACAGGTTAAGTCCTTCACACAAACAAAGGGGGCAGTAAAATGGCTGAGGAGGTAAAAGCTTTTGTTCTGTAAGCCAGTAGCCTGACTTCAATCCCTGGGACCATGGTAGAGGAGAGAACTGATCCCTGAATGTAGGTAGTCCTTCTACACACACACACACACACACACACACACACACACACACACACACACACCATCACATTACAAAGAAATTTAAAACAAGCCAATAGACGATCCCTCCGCCATAATAGCTCGGCAAGTAGCGGAAGCTCTAGGCCAGCCTTTGCTATGCTGTGAGTTTGAGGACAACCTAGGCTAAAGTGAACGGTCTCAACAGCCAACCAGTTCCAAACATAAGAAGGTCAAACCAAAGCAGACACTGAATCCCCAACACAAGGTGGCAGCCAAGTTACTATTTCACCAGTGGTGACCTGGGAATGTGTTGTGGGGGGACCCTCTGAGACGCAGGGAGACACCTGAAACATGTAGGGAACAGTGACTTCAGGGACAGCAGAGGCGGCTTACTATGAAGTCATGTAGACACTAAACATGAGTCGTGAGCCATCACCAGGAAAGCTTAGTGGGAGAACAATCTTCTGGTAGCTTCCTGAGAGGCTCTTCTGCAGTGGAGAGGATCAGTTGGAAGGCAGGACCAGGAAGCAGAGTTCACAGAGACCCAGAGGTCTCTGCTGAGGGCCGGGCTTGCTGTAAGGAGGTAAGGCCCTTCCTCCAGAAAACCCTAGCCTAGCTGAGAGTGAATTGTCAGGGGTTCCAGAGGCTGGATCCCCCAGAAAGGGCAGAGGTGACCCTTCCTCCCTATGAAGAGCTACTACTGCTCCATGCTGGAGGTTACCTCAGAGGCTTCTTCTCCAAGCAACAACTCTGGCTGCAGGCTGGTACTTATTAGGGTTAGAGCCTCACACGACCCAGCTGGGAACATGCTGGACCCAAGCAAGGTAGAGAAATTACAGCCTGAAGTAAGGAATTAGCCAGCAGGCACAGCAGAAGCCAGATGAATAATACTCTCAGATTTTATTTTTACAGAGTCTCTTTTGTAGCTCAGTTGACTCCCAACTTTCCATCCTCCTGTCTCAGCCATCTGAGTAGCTGAGATTACTGGTTTGTGCTACCACATTCGACTTTATAATGGATTTTGAGGACTCTGATCCAGGGGACCAGAGCAAGAACCAGATAAGCAAGACATAGACTTTGGAGGCATTTTCTCAGAACCGGAGATTTGACAATCTGGATATTTGCTATGATTTGAGTGTAAAATATTCTTCACAGACTTATATGTTTGAGTCCTTGGTCTTTCGCTGAAGGATTTGTTGTTGTTGTTGTTGTTGTTGTTTTGAGACAAGGTTTCACTGTCTCCCTGGCTGTCCTGGAACTTACTCTGTAGACCAGGCTGGCTTCGAATTCATAGAGATCTGCCTGCCTCTGCCTCCTGAGGGGTGGGATTAAACATGCGTGCCACCACCACCTGACTAGAATTTTTTTCTTTTAAGTTGTATTCAGAGTATGTCACTGAGGGTGGGCTTTGAAGGTCATACCTGCTTCTGGGTTCTTCTTTCTGCTTCCTGGTTGGTCATACTGTTAGGAGGAACTCCTCTGATCCCATGTTTATCCCGCCACGATGAACTGTACCTCCCTAAACCGTGAGCCAAGATGAACCTTCCTCCTTTAAGTTGCTTCTGTCAGGTATTTTGTAACAAGACAAGAAACGTGACTAACAGAACCCCAGAGGATAGGCAAATTCGCCCCCAGGGCTGTGACCAGTCTTCCACTCAGGAGTGTAGTTTTGGGATTGATATACTAACACCACATTGATTTCTTGGTCTGTGGGAAGAAAGAGAAGTGGAAATCTGTGCAGCTTTCACCTGTGAGGCAAAAGGGTACATCGCAAGTTGTGACGTGTCACCCTGAAAGACCTGAAGGATGCAGGCAGGTGCTCCCTATCTTAAATCTACTTAATGTGTCAGTCTAGCCTCTGTAGAAACCACTAGGCTCTACAGGGGTGGTGGCTGATGTGACCTGAATGTTGGTGTCCTCTAGGTCTCATGTTGGAATCCTGAGGTGAGATAGCAGGAGCGGGGTGGGGTGATCTCTGGGAGATGAGTGGGAACTCACCCACCCTTCCACTGAGCAAGGGCAGCAAGAGAATTCACCATCTAAGGAACACGTGGTGCCTAATGGATGCTGAATTTTGCTGTGATTTCACTAGAGGCTTTCCAGGCTTCAGAATTGTGAGGCACATATGGTGCCTTTTGTCTTGTTTTATTTTGCTTTTTTTTTTTTCTTTTTTCCAGCAGCCTGGACACCCTGGGACAGACAACTACTTACTTTGGGTTCAATCAACTCTTAGTCTCAGGTCAGCTGCTGGAACAGTCTCTCAAATGCCAGCCAAAGGACCAGCCAGCTTGGGAGCAATACACTTAAAAAACAACTTTTGAATTAGATTTATTTACGTGTGTGTGTGCACTGGTGCATGCAGCAGGTCACAGCGTTTGTGTGGAGGTCGGAGGACGACTTACAGAAGTCAGGTTTTTATCCTTCCATCGTGTGGGTCCCAGGGATGAAATTCCAGTCATCAGGCTTGGAGGCAAGTGCCTTCTTTATCTGCAGAGCCATCTTTCCAGCCCTTTGGCAGTACTTTGAAAGGCCTCTAAATGGTGCTGTGTCCTTTACAGGAAGAATGCTTGAGTCTGTGAAGCAAAGTATGAAAGCCAGCAGGAGCGAAATCCATCGACCCAGTACCCAGTGGGGTATTTTGTGTTTCCATCCCTGTACTTGGGGCTCTGCAAGGCAGAGGGTACCATTGATCCAGAACTTAAGGATGCTGCTTAGCTACAAGAATTCTAGCAAGCAGCGTGAGGAGTCTTGTGTTGGAGAGAGTAATTGATGAGCAAGAAGAGACCAGCTGCAGTTCTCTGTCGAAGACAAGGGATGTTTAGAACCTAAGCTTGCTCTCCTTGACTCATCTTCTGGTCTGACTGTGAACAAAGACAGACAAAGACCCTGAGCCCTCAGGAATGGAGTTCCGATCATTTGCCAGCTTAGCCATCAAGATCTGCCAAGAAGATGGCTGGATGAAGGGAGCTAATGGGCACAGGAAATACAAAGTGAGCTAAGGGTGGTGATGGCATGTACCATATGGGTACCACCTCCAGTTCCCATTAGCCCAGCGCTTGGAAGGTAGAGGCAGGAGTCTCACACAAGTCAAGTATGAGGCTAGCCTGGGCTACATGAGACTCTTCTCAAAAGCAGGAAAAAAAAAAGAAGAAAAAAGAAATGAACCAAACAAGAATAAAGAAAAAGAAGGAGAAGGTAACACCAGTCATGACCCTAAGGTTCTCCACAGCAACAGGGAGCTATCTCTCATGAAGAGGCCCACAGATCATCTGAACTTGGGTGACCTGGACATCTCTGTGGTCGCAGGATGTTGTAGCAGTTGGCTGGAGCCCTTACCTGCCTGGGTTCCTTCAACAGTGTTTGTGCTGTGGCCACCCATGGCCCAGGTTGGCCCATCTACTTAACAGTGAGGATTAGTCAATGCAGGTGAATCAATGCATTGTGGGATGGCCACGATGAGTCGAGCGTTCTCCATTGCCTGGCCAAACTGTGTTGATGTTCGGAGGTTTCCCAGGCAGCTCTCCTCTGGCCTTCTCTCTTTTCATAGGCAACAAGGCAGTCTTCTGGTCAAAAGATCGCTCTCTGCTCCTGTGTCTTTCAGAGTTGTCCTCCCGGTGACCCCTGCATGTCTGATTCCACTGTGACATCTGCTTCTTGGATGACTGGAGTTGGCATAGTGGCTTCAGATTCCCCAAGGCTTCTGAATAGCAATCCTCAGTTTTCTAGCCTGGACTGTTGCTCACGAGAATGAGAAGATAGGGATCTCTCCTTAAAGGTAGGGCCCTACCTCCTCTCCCCCTTCTCTCCTGGACACTATGAATCTCCTGGGGTCCTTCCTAAGATCTAACCTTGAGTCCTGCAGTTACCCAGCAGTACCCTGGATAAACTACCAGCCCAGAAATTTCTGTAGACATTCAGGGTGTGTCACAGCCTGGGTTAATACTCTTGGGTAAATGTGCGGACTTGGTTCATGCAGAGAGAACCTGGGTCCACCCGGGTTTGGGCTACTGAGCTTGGTTGGACCTTACGTTGCTAGTCCCCAGGCTCCCTGACGTCTTCCTGGCCTCTCTGGAGCTCTGCCTCTGTGAACAGTGACTGTTCCCCGCACCCTCCCCTCACCACTTGTTGAAAGCAGAATTGATGACAATATCAATAATGTGACTTGTATACAAGCTGCACGGACAACAAACCTGAGTACCGGGGATAAATCCTTTCTTGGCCGGTAATTGCTCTGTAAGGCAAAAGGAATTACACTTTTTTGGGGAACAACAATGGCTCTTCCTGAAGTGCCAGACTCGCCTTCCTCTGGAGACCACCTCACACCAACCCACAGGCCATTCTCTCCAGCCTCTAGTCACCCAGATGTCCTTCCTTGTTAGACTGCCCCTGGCTCATGTAGGGCACAGGGTGGAGACATCTGGTCCCATCTCCAGCCTGTGACTGGTGGGCAGAGGTGGCTCCCTCTGCTCTCGGTCCTCAGAGACTCTCGAATGGGGAAGCTTACAGAGCAGCGGTTCTCAGACTGTGGGTCATGACCCCTTCAGGGTCGCACGTTCGATATTTTACATTACGATTCCTAACAGTAACAATATTGCGGTTATGAAGTAGCAATGAGATTATTTTGTGGTTGGGGGTCATGAGGAACTGTATTAAAGGGTCTCGGCATAGGAAGGTTGAGAATCACTGTGTGAGAGGATTCTGTCAGTCCAAGTGAGGCAGAGCTGGGGCAGGGCAGAGTTGTTCACGAGGATGGGGTATCACGCTTAGTGGGGACAAGGAGGGAGGAGTGTGTAGTAAGGCCTGAGGGATAGGTGCTGCCGTTGAGTGGGAGCCTCAGCCGGGTGTCTGGTTCCTCCTACGTCCCCAGGGAGGCCCGTGCTTGCTAGGCGGGAAGGGGCAGCTGGCAGAGAGCAGGATGGGGAAAGTCATGGCGGGGGATCAGGGCCAGCCGCAGCTGCCTCATTACATCACAGCGATTATTACGGTGCCTCGGCCCACTCTACGGGGGCAGTGGGCGGGGGTACCGCTGGAGTCTATCCACGACTTTCCAAATCGCGAATCGCCATCATCCTTCCTCTCTGTGCCACAGCCTCGGCCCCTCCTCCCTTTGCCCCCCTCCCCCCAACTTCAGTCTGGAGGTTGAGGGAGAAGGAGAATGTTGCGGATCTTGGAAGAGGTGTGGCTTTCTCCTCTGGAAATGTTGGGCCTCTCCAGTCCATTTTACCTCACCCACTCGCAGATACCTTGCCCACTCTTGCCCTTGTTGGGCTGGACCGGAAGACAATAGACCTGGGTCCTTCTGCATCTGTAGCAAACTGGAAGCTGCATGGAACCTACTCTAGGCTCTTGTCTCTCCCTTTCACTCCTTACATGTCTGGCTGCACTGGCCGCTGTACACACACGGAAAGTAGGCTCTCAGTGACCTGGACAGTGAGCTACGTTGTCCTCCACTGCTCACTGGGTGGTCTTGGCCGAGGCTTTCAAGTTCATTGAGCCTCAGTTTTCTAATTTATCCAGTAAATAGCAACAGGGCTTGTGGTTTAGATTGGTGTGAGATTAAATGAAATAGTGTTTGTAAAACAACTGGCTAGAGGTCTGGGGACCCAGCCAGCACTGTGCACTGACACTGTGGGGGCTGGAAGGGCCATGCTGTGCAATCTCCTGTGGGGATAAGAGTGGTATAGGGGTTACTCTCTGAGGAGTCAGCTTCATGTCGTTCTTTGGCTGGTGGTCTTTTGCACTTTGCGTTGTATCAGAAGGTGAAGGCCGGGCAGTTTCCTAAGTTCTGGGTGCAATTCCCCAACTAGGGGCCGTATCTGCCCTGGGGCCAGGATTTGGCATCTAAGTTGGGCCTTCATTGGCACTTCCAGCTGTGAGGGAGGATAGCTGTGCTGAGGAGACAAAGGCCTGAATTGGCTACCCGTGCCAGGAGAGAGGGTGTTATCTTTGGGCCCAGCCGCTCTGGCCTGGGTCTCCGGGCTGGCACCATATGGGTACCACCTCCAGTTCCCAAGCCTTTTGAAAGGAGCCGACCATGGGCAGAGGGAGCAGCCATTCAAGTGATGCTGGCCCTGTGAGCAACTGGGAGTGGGGCCAGGCAGAGGGGCCATGAAGGAGCTTTCTGGAGGTTGTTAGTGCTTGGAGACTTGGGGGGTGTCACTTGGAGGAGTGGGAACTGGGTATCAGGCTGGGCTCAGCTTTCTTGGAAGTCCTATCTCCCCTCTAGTATATGTACAATGCAGGGTCACTTGCACAGGGTTACTAAAATGGGGGCTTCCTTCTCCCCATCTCTCCTGGCTAAGGATCTCTCCCTCTCCCCCTATGCCTCCCCTCCCCCTTGTGTGTGTGTGTGTGTGTGTGTGACACAAAACACATGAGCTATGGCATTCACAGAGGTCAGAGGATATGTGGAGTCTGGAGTCTGTTCTCTTCTACCAACTTATGTAGGTCATCAGGCATGTCACGTGTCATCCCAAGTACCCAGGCGTGCCATCCCAAGTACCTTTACCTACCAAGGCATTTTACGGGCCTTTTCTTTGTTTTTGTTTTTTAAATGAGTCAGGGTCTCATGTATCCCAAGTATGCTTCAAATTCCCTACTTAGCCAGGGATGACCTTGAGTTTCTGACCCTGCCCCCCTTCGATGCCCAAATGCTAGGAGTGCAACACCGTGCTAGGGCTCGAACCTGGGGCCTTTTGAAAGCTAAGCATTCAGTGCAAGCCCTCTACCGATTGAGCCATATCCCCAGCTCTCAGCTCGTTCTTTTGTCTGTCTTTTCCCTCTAAGGCAACTGGGCTGTGGAGGGGCTAGGCTATGGCTCCTACTGTCAGAGGATTTAACCATTCTTACCAAGGGTCGGTAGGTGGGGGAGACCCCCAGGTCATAGTAGGGGGGTTGTAGAGGAAGATCTTCTTCCTGATGCAGCCCCAGCTCTAGGTGGAGAGCCTGGAAAAGAAAAGGGGAGCTGTACAGACCATTCCACACCCTGCTGTAGATGACTCTGCCCTGGAGCTTGGTGGGGGTGCTCCTCACATATTCACCCTAAAGTGATTGGTTTAGTTGTGATAATGGTACCCTGGTAGGAACCAGCCCAGGCCAGGCACCCTACAAGTGCTTAAGAAATGCTTTGTTTTGGTACTGAGACACTCATACGGCAGAGTAGCCTCTACACTGTCATGTAGCCAAGGCTAGTCTTGTCTCTCTCTGTCTCTGCCTCTCTGTCTCTCTCTGTCTCTCTTTCTCTCAATTTAATTTTTTGCCCCTTTCCCCACTCTCTCTTTTCAAAAATAAAGGGTCTCGCTAAGTAGCCCTGGCTGGCCTGGGACTCACAGAGACCTGCCTGCCTCTGCCACCCGAATGCTGGGATTAAAGATATATGTCATCATGCCCTGCTTGGTCTTAAACTCTTGATCTTTCTGTCTCCATGTCCAGAGCATACTACCTTACTCAGTCTATTTGATACTGAGCACTGAGCCCAGGGCTTCCTGCATGCAATGGAAACCCTCTACCAACTGAGCTATATCCCCATGGATGGCTGGGAGGCAAGGAAAGAGGCTCCCCTGAGGGCTCTAGCTAGGGCAGCCTAAGTTTGTCTTTTCTTTCCTGTTTTTTTTGTTTTGTTTTGTTTTGTTTTTTAGATTTATTTATTTATTTATTTTCTGTGAGTACTCTGTAGCTGTCTTCAGACACACCAGAAGAGGGCAACAGATCCCATTGCAGGTGGTTGTGAGCCACCATGTGGTTGCTGGGAATTGAACTCAGGACTTCTGGAAGAGCAGTCACTGCTGAACCATCTCTCTAGCCCAAGTTTGTCATTTCTTGGAGTGGGGCAGGGAAAGGCTTTGACCTAACCTGCAAGGACTGACTGGTTCATGAAGGTACCACACTCTCTTGAGGGAAGAGTCCCTCTCTGAGGTTAGCTCTCACTAAGGTTAGGTCTACTTAGTGAGACTTAGTTTTTGAAAAGATTCCGTTTCCCCCAGGCGAGGGATTTTGCCCTGTGCTGCCCTAGACCCACCTGAATGTCCTCAGGTGCAAGTTGGCTCTGCCTGTCTGGAGTTGACTCCAGCTTCTGGGAGGGGGACAGGTCTATCCTGAAGGAACAGAATGAGAGTGAGTTTAGTACAGGTTCAAATGTCCCCAGCAGGACATCTGAACACTACTGTCCCAAGAGTCTTGAGCTCTGCTCCCAGGCAGCCCCAGGTGGCCAGTCTGAGATATGGCTACTGCACGGTGAGTAGAGATTAAGGGTGAGCTGTCCATCTTTCCCAAGCGTCCTTGCTATAGTCCAGCCCAATCCACCTTGGACAGTGTAGGAATTCTGCGAGTCTCAGTGAGAACTCCAGAGGCTACACCCAAGGACCAAGGGGAGGGAGAGCACAGGAACTAAGTGTGGGGCACCAATCATCTCAACCATCACAATAAATCATATTTAATGCAATATTTGTCAAATGAAAGTTAATGCAGAAATCCATGATGAACAAAATAACATTTTAAGTAAAGAGAGGATTGGTAGTAGCATGCCGAGCCATATTGGAGCCTGAGGCAAAGTGGGAAGTCAGTCATTCTAATTCTGTCTCTATTTAAAATGTGGATATTTTGTTCATCCTAGATTTTTTTTTACACTGATTTTAATTTAAAAAAAAAATATTGCATCTAAGGTTGGCATGAGGGTTGAGACAGGAGAATGGTTTGGGTCCAGAACTTTGAGGCTAGCCTGAGCAACATAGTGAGACACTGTGTAAAAATAATAATGTAATAATAATAATAATAATAATAATAATAATAATAATAACAACGAATGAAAAAAATGAGTTAAAATGTCATTGATGGTGATGACTAGAGTTTTTGGCTTTTTCATAAACTTTATGTCTCCATGGTCTCTGGCCTCCAGTCAGTCAGCAGCTAGGTTCTGTGGTTCTCAACCTGTGGGTCGTGACCCCTTTTGGGGGGAGTCGTTTATCAGATATCCTGCATATGAGATATTTGTGTTGCAATTAGTAACAGTAGCAATGTTACGGTTTTGGTTTGGTTTTTTGTTTTGTTTTTGCTTTTTCGAAACAGGGTTTCTCTGTGTAGCCCTGCCTGTCCTGGAACTCACTCTGTAGACCAGGCTGGCCTCGAACTCAGAAATCTGCCTGCTTCTGTCTCCCAAGTGCTGGGATTAAAGGCGTGCGCCATCACCGCCCGGCGAATGTTATGGTTATGAAGTACCAGTGGAATCATTTTACGGTTGGGGAGGAACTGTAGTCAAGAGCTGCAGTTTTAAGAAGGTTGGGAACCACGGGGCTAGGGAAGGTAAGACTGTTACAGCTTCAGTAGCTCCTGTCTGGGCCACAGTTTTTCCTCACTGCAAACTGAGCATCTCCAAACTGGACTGCTGAGGAGGGGCTGACCACCCGAACCCCCTGCAAGGGCAAGTGCTTGCTGGGAGTTTAAGAGCCATAGGGGTTAGCAACTGAGGTAGGCTTTTTCACACTCACCCACTGACGTCAATTCCTAACTGGCTCTTCTGCTGCCAGCGGTAGAGAAGAAAGACAGCCAGAGTCATGCCAAGGATGAGGACCATGGCCAGTGCACCGCCAAGGAGCCTGATGGCACCTCCTGAGTCCCCCTGGGGGAGGGGCTTCTCTGGAACCAAGAGACAGAGATAGAGAGGGGGGTGGGGGAGGGAGTTGTGATCCAGAAAGAGACGAAGAAACAGCAAGGCTGGCAAACTCCAGAAATTAAGAGAGTCAGACTCTGAGGCAGGAGCCCCCGGTCCCCACTGCACTCTGATCTAGGAGGATAGTTGTCTGGATAAATGAGGAGGCCAGAATCTCTCCCAGAACTGTCTCTCCAGTCCATGTTTTCATCTGTATCTAGGACAGAAGTGTGGGGGGATCCAGGGTTGGCTGAGGGTGCTCGGAGACGGGGTCCCCACCCCCTCGTTCCATTTCTGGCCCTGCAGGGGAGATCCCTGATGTGGAGTTTAATTCTTTCCCCTCCCCACCCAATTAACCAAGCAAAAGAGCTAATTGGAGCCCTGCCCTCTCAGCTCTGGAGAGGACTGGGATCCTGAGGGGAAGAAGGCTAAGAGATTAGATGAGGAAAGGGTGCCTGGAGGCTCCTGTGGGAATTCTAGTCTCTTCAGTCAGGAGGGACTAGGAATCACAGTGGCCTGTAGTCTAAGGTGAGGAGTCTGAGTATGCCTCCTGTCTGAGCTGGGGTGTATGTGTGTGGCCTCTCAACTTGCTTTGTGTGGGGTGTGCTGTATCTCTGGGCCTTGGGGAAAAAAAGAGCCTGGGATTTATTGGGGTGTGGGGAGCTGTATCCCAGTCTGTATGTCCCAGTCTGAGCTGAGCCACTAGCCCATCCTACAGCCAGGAGTACAGGCAGCTTTCTGGTTCTGCAGATTTGGCATGTGAAGACACCAAAGGTGCCAAGTCCTTGTCCCTCCCTCTGCTGGGCTCCATGTCTCACCTCTGATCTTCTTAACACTCTGGAAGGGAGAGACTGAGGAAGGAGTCACATGAAGTCCTTTCTCCTCTTCCTTCCCTTCACCATATTATATGTAATTAAACATGGAGAGGACCTGAATAAAGATGCTAAATTGCAGTTTGCAATAAACATCGTGTAGCCAATTTTCCTAAAGTGGATTTGACGAGCGTTCCGCCCCGCCCCCCAGTCGCAATCCCGTGAAGGAGAGGAGGAGTGAATCTGTCTGGCAGGTACCCCAGCACGTCCTGGCTGGCATATATCTGCGGCCCCTCTTCAGTTTTAGCTTCTGGTATTCAGAGGACAGTCTCTCTACAACAGCTCCACACAGCCCCAGCATCCTTCCATCCATATACAGCTGCTGGCCTATGGCTCCATTGGGAGGGCCATGTCTGCTGAAGGGAGGCCTCGAATGGCACTTATGGGCTCTTGGGGCTGGGTTGCAAGTGTGTATGCATGGTGTGCGCACCTATCCCCAGGGGCTCACATGCCTTGGGCTCCTCCTCAGAGCCCCCTCTGCTGCAGCACTGTATCCTTTGTTGACAGACATCTTGGATTGGGATACTATATACAGATAAGCAAACCTTGTTGATCTCCATTCCTCTAACCCCCGGGCACATTTGCATAAGTACTTCTCTTCTGTATCCCCAACCTTCCTGCTCTTCCCTGCCTTCTCCCACCTGTCTACTCTCTTCCCGTCTAGGAGTATCTGGGCTGTTCCACAGCTGTATTAGTCCTGGCCAGAGGGCTTCGAGAAGATGAGGCCCAGCCTCTGGGCTCCACCAGTATTGTCCAGCTCCAAAGCCACTGTCATGTCATCATAGGATACCACTGTCATCACAGCCTAGTCAGTCTTGTCCTCTTGTTTTCCTGCCACCTTCCACTCTGAATTATATCATTTCTTTCTTTCCTTCCATCCTGCCTTCCTTCCTTTCTATGACACAGTCTCATGGAGCTCAGGCTAGCCCTAACTTACTATATACCCTAAGGGTGACTTGGCACTCCTGATTCTCCTGTTTCTACTTCTAGGGTTCTGGGATTTCAGGTGAGCATGGCCACTGTCACTTTGTGTGATGCTGAAAGTCAAATCCATGGCTTAGTGTACACTAGGTGAGCTCACTACCACCTGAGCTACATTTCCATCCTAAATCTTCCTAAAATGCAAACTGATCAGGCCCCTCCTCAACTACAATCCTCCAGGAGCTCCCGGGGCTCGGCACAGGGTCTCAGGATAAAGATTTTTAAGGCTTCTCAAGGAATGATGCTGTAGTCTCTGTGTCCTGACCATGCTGGCTCCTCATTACAGAATCCCTGCCTCCTCTCTTGCTCAGGTGCTGTGGGAGCTACTTTTTGCTGGGGCATCTCCAATGCACCCCTCTCTCTGCCAGGGCAACCTGGCATCTGTTGCCCTCCTATTTCCTCCACCCCAGCGGTTATCCTCCTGGTGTGCCTTTGAGATCTTACCTATAGACTGTGAGTGACTGGGTGACTTTAGTTTGACATGGCTTTCTTGCTCAAGCTCTATTAGCTTAGTGGGTCTTGGCTGGCCAGTCCCAAAGGACAGTTCTGGGAGAGGGTGGGCCCAAGCACAGGAATCTCACCTTCCACCAGGGGGCGCTCTCGCCATGAGCCGCCTTTGTTTCATTTTTTTTTTTTCCTGGCTACGACCCAACTATATCTGGTACCCTGGGCCCAGCTGAAGAAAGCTGGCATTTAGGAGGTGCTGAGGGGGTGGAGCAGCAGGGGAATGAGCACATCCCCTATTTGGCTCAGAGTTCAGGTTTCCCTTCTAACAGTGTAGCTGTGGGGCACCGGCTATCCCAACAGAGCATAAGCAAGAGGAAGCATTAGGAGCAAGGACTAGGGTCTCAGCCCCATTTGCACGCTCTGTTTATGGGTTAAGTCCTGTTTCCTGAGACTTAACCCATCACTCTCTGGGACTACTTTAGCAAGGAAGATGGCAACTGTCTCAATAAAGGGCTGGTCTCAAACTGTGTAATACACAGCAAAACGAAAATATCCAGGTAGGGTTTGTATATGCATCAAGGGTTGGGGGTTTTAGGAGAAACAAGGCTCAAAGAGGGCAGCAGGTTCTGAGAAGGCCTCGCATGGACCAGGGCCAGGGCGAAGGCCTCTGACTTTGTTTCTTCCAGGTTTACCCTCTCAGAGTATAGCTACTTTCACTGTCCCTTGGCCTCATCCCGTCAACCTGGAGGATCCCTTCTCCCTCAACTCAGTGGATTAGGTACAAGTAGGAGTGGAGAAAGATCAAGAAAGAAGGCCAAGAGAAGAAGCTGGCTTATGTCTGTGGCTTGCCAGGCACTCTGCCCAGTGCCTTGGCTGATTTCTAGTTTGTTTGATCTCTAAGCTTCCAGAATTAGATGTTATTCTTGATGAGCTAAAGTCCAGATTAGAGAGGTGAAGTAATTTGTTCAAAGTCCCCCAGGTGGTTGGGAGTAGACTGGAACATGGCGGCGTGTGACTTTCCCTGGCCTAGGCTATAAGGGTTTCTTAGTGATCCTGGTTTCCTCATGCAGCATGGACCTGCTGTGGCTTTCTTGTCCCTTTGCAGACAGGGCCCCACCTAGCCCCTGTCCGTTTCCCCCTTCACCCCCAGTGAGGGCCCCTGGTTGCTTTGTCTCTGAGTCTCCTCTTGACAGCTGTGAGGAGGGGGCCTGGCGCTGGCCCCAGCTGGAGAACTGGCATCAAGCCCCCAGACACTCTCTGGTTACACCGTGACAAATGTGTTCCCCAGTCTCAGCTCCACAGGGCTTAGAGCAGACTCTGTCACCTGCAGGCAGCCGGACACGGCTGGAAGAAGAACCGCTAAGGGGCCAGAGGGAGCTGGGAAAACGCGGGGAAGAGAAGCAAGGACTTCCACAAAGAACCTAGGGTGTGCCGGTCCAGTCTTTGCTGGTCTCTCGAGGCTGGTTGTGAGCCCATTGTTCTACTGAGAATGCTCAGAGATATTAAGTCGACACTTCAGCGTTCCACAGCCATTTTGACCCAGTGTGACCTTCCTCTCTTCTCTTTTCTTTTCTTTTTTCTCTTCTTCTTTCCTTTCCTCTGCCCCTTTTCTGTCTCATATAACGGGGGATATCCTTGAGCTCTCTACATAGCCTAGGCTGGCCTTGAACTCCTGACCCTACTGTCAATAAGCTACTTTCTTTGTCTGTACTGCAAACTGAGCACATGAAATCCAGTGAGTCACAAAAGAGGCTCAGGCTCACGCCTGGAAGCTGTGGTCAGAGACAGACCGGGCTCCAAACTCCATACACCAGCCTGGGGGCTCCCTGGGAGCTTGAGGCTCTTGTCCCCTGCCCCCCAACATGCCCGTCCCAGTTGACTGTGCTCTTGACTGGGGGCTATAGCCTGCTTCCCAGCTTGTTCGCCTGCTCCTGCCACCTTTCTTTCAGCTTCCGATGCTAGGCTCTGAGGCAGGGGCTTTTCCATGGGTAAGGTGGGGTCAGACAGCAACACAGCAAGTCCCTCACTTTAAGATACTTGCCTTGAGTGTCTTCACAAAGCCCAGGATGAGTATAGAGACTAACCCTGGGAGTTCAGGTTTCGCAGAGCACGGACCTTGCTGTAGGGTTTTGAGAGCCGAATAGGAGTTCCCAGAAGTAGAAAGGGACGGCAGGACAGCAGAGTGACTGTGCTACAGGGACAGGCATATGAAGTGTGGGGTGTGTGAGAAGCCTCACTGTTGTGTATGACTAGACAACAGGCTCCAGTTAGGTATGGTGGGGCAGGAGGCTGGTAATGGGGATGGGGGCAGAGCATGCTTAGAGGTTAAATTGTTACAACCTCTCTCGTGCTGTCCCTGCCTGGAGACAGAGACCCCGTTCTTCTGAGCAGCTTGACTGGCCAGGTTCTCCCAGTGTAGCCTGCTCAAGTAAAGACTCAAGGCTGTCCTGGGTGGGTCACCTCCTGTGGGGCAGGCCAAACGGGTGTGTCTGGGGACAGTCTATGGATTCTATAGGCTAGTAGCTGTCTTGGTGGGAGAGGAAGAAGATAGGACTTTTATTTTGGTGAGCTGGTTGTTTGGGCATGGGGGAGCAAGGGATGAAGCAAGGACTGGCTGAGTTCTCTGCTTAGAGCCCATCTAGTGGGTTACATGGTCATCTCCCCAGCCTGGGGAATAAAAAGGTGGACTCTGCCTGTTGGTTAGAGGGAGGGAGCTGTGGGTCAACTCCAGGTCTGAGGGCAAAATCTAGCATTCCACTGGGTTACCCAGCTATCTCTAGGTCTAGGTGGAGCAGGCATTTCGTGATTTTATTTGTTTTTCTTGGTCTTTTCAGACAGGGTTCTGCTATGCAGTCTAGGCTGGATTTGAACTAACTGCTGCAATCTCCTGCCTCACCTCCCGACTATCAGGCACACCCAGCTCATGATTCATTTTAATGTCATTGTTGTACGGAAACCCGCTACATGACCTGCTCCATGGGGACAGGAAGCTTCTTATGGGACAGGCTAGAGCAGATGTGAAGCTGAGGAGAGGCAACATCCCAAGGCATCAGGAGTTCTGGTGTGGCTCATCGCTCCACCTGTAATGAGCAGTCAGCTGCTGCCCTTACAGGCCTGTGGCCTTGGCATCTAGACTGAGCTCCTCAGATACCTAAGACCATGGGCTAACTTCCTAGCCCGAGCCCAGACATGTCCCACACAGTCCTGCAGCTTGCTGCTTGTTCCAGCTCTCTCCAACTCTCTGTCCCATTTCAGTTGTCTTTCCAGGCCCCCCATGTGTAGCCGATTGCTGTATCAGTATACCTGGAGGTTGTAGGAATCTCCCCTCTTCTGCCTAGGGATGAATGCATCTCCCCTCTGCCTACAGGAGCCAACTCAGGCTCTTCCTTTTGACCCAGGCTGGTGTAGAATCCACCTAGAGGCATGTGGAGGACAGCCATGTCCTTCTTTTCTTGTTCTAAGCAGCCAATGGCTAGATGACTCAGACTCAGTCAAGTTCTACCTGTTCCTTCTCTTTGGTCCGCCCTCTGTTCTATCACCAGCGTGGTCCTGGGCTGGGGCAGCTAAGAGCCTCTGACCATCTCCTTCTAGAACCCCAGCCTTGGTCACTCCTGTGCCTGCCCTGCTGGACCTTCCAGTGAAAAAACCTTTCTTTTTGGCCGCAGACGTTTCTCTGGCTTGGGACTTGGCTGGAGGTCACTTTGCTGCAGCCTTCAGCAGTTCCTATCTCTCTACTCTCTTGCCCTTGACTTCTTCTGTCTTGCTTGCCTGGGGCAGGCACAAATGATGTAAAGTGCTCAGCCCAGTGCTTGGCACATAGTCGATATGTAATAAATGGCTACTATTTTTGTTATTAGCCATTCGATAAGTCGAAATTGATGGTGGTGGTGCTGAAGTTGCTGATGGTTGGGATGAGGCTCCTGCTGTTGCCAGCCGTGGTGGTGGTGATGGGGGTGATGATAATGGATATGTCAGTACCATTTCTCTCCTCCGTGGAAGCTAGGTGGAGATGGCTCCTCCTCTTCTTCCTCTTCCTCCTCCTCCTCTTCTTCCTCCTCCTCCTCTTCCTCCTCCTCCTCTTCTTCCTCTTCCTCCTCTTCCTCCTCCTCCTCCTCCTCCTCTTCCTCCTCCTCCTCTTCCTCCTCCTCTTCTTCCTCCTCTTCCTCCTCCTCTCCTTCCTCCTCTTCCTCTTCCTCATCCTCTTCCTCTTCCTTCTCTTCCTCCTCCTCCCCCCTCCTCCTCTTCCTCCTCCTCTTCTTCCTCCTCCTCTTCCTCTTCCTCCTCTTCTTCCTCCTCCTCTTCCTCTTCCTCCTCTTTCTCCTCCTCTTCTTCCTCTTCCTCCTCTTCCTCCTCCTCCTCCTCCTCCTCTTCCTCCTCCTCTTCTTCCTCCTCTTCCTCCTCCTCTTCCTCTTCCTCCTCCTCTTCCTCCTCCTCTCCTTCCTCCTCTTCCTCTTCCTCATCCTCTTCCTCTTCCTTCTCTTTCTCCTCCTCCCCCCTCCTCCTCTTCCTCCTCCTCTTCTTCCTCCTCCTCTTCCTCTTCCTCCTCTTCTTCCTCCTCCTCTTCCTCTTCCTCCTCTTTCTCCTCCTCCTCTTCCTCTTCCTCCTCTTCTTCCTCCTCCTCTTCCTCTTCCTCCTCTTTCTCCTCCTCCTCTTCCTTCTTCTTGTCTGATGTCTTGAGACGGTATTATGAAACCCAAGCTGATCTTGAACTCACGATGTCCTTGAAGCCCTGCTCATCCCCTCTCTACCTCCAAAATGCTGATTACCCACAATGCCTGGCTTGGAAACACAGTTTGACAGAAGTGACTCTCTCAGCTAAATCACACTCGCCGCTGAAGCATCACAACAGTTGTATCTTACACGTATGTTTACTTAAATGCTATTTGACATGTCCACTGGTTAACTTCTGCAGAGAGAGCAGGAACGGAGGCTCAGAGAAAGTTGGTGACATGGCCAAGGTTGCTTGCTGATGGAGATGAAAGAGGAACCATGGAGTTTTGAGTCTCAGTATAGCACTCTGGGTAGCATGAAGGAGGGTCCTCCCTGAGTCCCCCTTTGGAGCTGCCTCTAGCTCTCAGTTTCTCTGCAAGGGAGACAGGCAGCTCAGCCTTAAGTTACCCACGTCCTTAGCAAGTCACTGAAAACCTCCGAATGCCAGCATCTTGTCTGGGAGCTGGGAACAGTGCTACATACATTTCAAGTGTTAGTCATGTAACATGTGTTTGAAGCATTAGCACAAGTGCCTGGACACACATACTATTTATAAGCATTTTTTTTTCTTGTAGGACTCCTTAGGAAAATATTTATGCTAGTCTTTCTCCTGCCCTTGGCTTTCCTTAGTCTCCCACTCATAAAGAAACTGTTATGAGTGCCTTGGTTGACTCAGGATAAAGAGTTGACATGCCTCTCTCTCTCTCTCTCTCTCTCTCTCTCTCTCTCTCTCTCTCTCTCTCTCTGTGTGTGTGTGTGTGTGTGTGTGTGTGTGTGTGTGTGTGTGCTGAGGACAGTCACTTTCTACGGTGCCTACGATGTTCCTCCAACCTAGAAGGGTCTCCCCAGGCTCCCTAGCCCCTCCTACACAACCTTTGCACCTTGGGTTGTCATTAGGAGAGAAGAGGCAACTTAAGCTGAGCCCCTCCTGTGTCAGGCCCAGCTGGAGAGAGTTACTGGGATTTCATGCACATTCCTGAGGGAGGAGTAGCTATCTTCCTGGTGGGACCTTGCTCTGCAGGGACCTGACCCTCAGCCTCTTGGAGGCCAGGATATGCCCCAGCCAAGTGAGGAGAGCAGTGGAAGCCACTTGTGTCACAAGGCCACCCCTTACCCTGCTGGGCACCCTGGTCCCCCTTCTCTGTCAACTCCTGTTCTTTTCCCAGCTGGTCTCAAAGAGCCCCTTGACCTAGGAACAAGGATCCAACTGGAAAAGCAGAAGGACAGTGAGAAGAATCAGAGAGGTCTGAGTCTCCAACCTTAGCAGCATGGCCTTTGCTGGGCTCAGGCAGCCTGTTTGTGCCTCTCTGGAAGGAACAGATGCATAACATGTCCACTGCTGTAATCTGGAGAGGGAGCAGGGACAGAGTAGAATCAGGGTCAAATCCTGGTTCTCACATTTGCTGGATAAGAATGGTGGGCAGGGCCTCACTGGCTGTAGCCCTGCACATCACCTGGGCAACACAATGAAGTTGGCCCTGATGGCAAAGGCAGGGAGGAATGGGGTGAGCAAGACCTGAGGGTTTGAGAACAGTCGAGCTGGCCCAGCTCCTCATAGGCTGCAGCACTTGGGAGACGTGTGTAGGCATCTTAACTGGGCAGCACAGCAGAGCTGGCTCCAGAGGCATGGGTGCAGGTGAGCCAGCCCCAAAGGCATGAGAGCAGGAGAGCTGGCCTTACCTCCTGCTGATGGCAGTATTGGGTGACCTAGCCAGAGCAGTGCTGGAGAGCTTGCCCTCATGATGGGCATAAGGGAGAGCCGGTGTGTTAGACACCCAGGCTCAGATCCAGGGCATGAGTTGGCTCATTCTGAAACCTGTATCATTAATGGCTGGAAGAGTGAAAGGGTCAGTCCTGCACATCCAAAGCTGCGGGATCTCCATGACACAGGGCAACGACAGGATAACTGGGAGGAGTCCCGGTGAGGATCCAATATTGATGGGGTCACGGAAGCCAGAGATCTTGCACTAGGTCAATGACTCATAGCAATGACCCTTTGCAAGTGAAAATGTGTGGACAGAGGGGTACACTGTGGGACATACTGTGACACGCTACAGCTTCTATGATGACATGTTTTCTATGCTTTTCTTTTTTTTTTTATTATTGGTATTTGTGTTTTATTTTGGGGGAGGGGGGAGGTTGCAAGGGTGAAGGGCAGATATGAGGGGACAGAAAGATGATTGGGACTGGGGTCCATGATGTAAAACTCAAAAAAGTGGTAGTGTTGACATCACTAAAATTGTCAGCCCTGATTGGCTGTGATGCCATTCAGTCGAGTGCTTGCCTGGCGTGTGCGAAGCCCTGGCTTCCTCTGAGACAGGTCTGAGGGCTTCCTGCCAGTGAAGTAGCTTAGTTAGGTCTTGAGGTATCCTTGGTGGGGAAGGACTTTAAAAGACCCTTGAGTGTTGGCCCATAACAGTGTATGGTGGGGGGGGGGTGTCAGAGGACAATTTTGGGGAGTTGATTTTTCCTTTCACCATGTGGAATCTGGGGATGGAACGTCATGTGAGGATGACATTCTGGACACAGGACACTTATTCCGTGTCTTAGGTGACCTCACAGGAACCCTGGAAGTGGACATTAATGTCTTTTCTTTACCCTCTTGGCTCCAAGTCTCCAGGCTGTCTTGATGACTCCAAGTGACTCTAGACCTGGCTCCACCTCTGTGCTTATGTGTCTAGGCTGTGCATTGAGATTCTTGGCTACCACCTCAGACAGGGGCTCTCTAATTGTGAGCCAGTGGAAACCTGTGGGCCATAGTTTTTTTTTTAACCTTGTTTTAATTTTCTATTCCTTTTCTTTTCTTCCATTCTTCCTCCCCTTCTCCTTTCTTTCTTTTCTTTCTTTCTTTCTTTCTTTCTTTCTTTCTTTCTTTCTTTCTTTCTTTCTTTCTTTCTTTCAACTCAAGCTGGCCTTGCACTTACAGAAATCCCCCTGTTTCAGCCTGAGTGTTGTGTTACAGGCATAAGCCATTATACTTGATCACCTCAAATATTTATTGAATGTTTCTAAGGAAGAATGAAGGATAGAAGAAAGGAAGGAGTGTGATGATTTACCAAAAGAATGAGTGAATGAGCCAATGAACACAGTTGCTTCAAGACCCTGCCTCATGTGCTTAGTTAAACTTTGGTATGGTCTGACTTGTCCATGAACCCCCTAGTTCTTTAGAATGCCAGTTCTTTCTTGTGTGCTCAGTGGGTGCAGCTCAGGGAGCACTTGGCTTGGATTCAGCAGGCCTGGGTCTCAGCTCTGTGTCTGTTACTCATCACTGTGTCACTCTGGGGAGGATGTCAGACATCCCCACCCTGGGGACACTCTCCAGTTAATCAGGTTAGGCAGACCTGCCTCCTGCTTACCTGTCCAGGGGGCAGTGGAGAGTATCAGACACAAGATCCCACTTCAGAAGTCCAGAGCACCTTGTCATTCGAGTCCCTGCATGCTGCTGACATGCTCATGTAGGCTTTGCTGTGCCCTACCTCTGTGAGCTCTGCCATTTTCCCAGGTCACTTCTGTTTCACAATATCACCTGATACCATCTTTTCCAAGAAATCTTTCTTCATCATCCCTGTCTGCCTCTCATAACTCAATCCGATATTAAACGTGGTTCTCACAAGCTAAGGTTGGATCTGCCTGCCTGGGGCACTTACCGTTTTGTCGGTAACAGAAACATGTATGGGGCCCTCATTCTCCACACAAGAGTATGGTACATAATGCCCTGTGTCTATCCTTAGTGTATACGCACACAGCTACACACACAGACATATACACACAGAGATACACACACACACAGATATACATACAGATATACACAGAGATATGAACACACAGAGATACACACAGAGATACACATATACAGATACACACACAGAGATACACAGATAAACACACAGATACACAGATACACAGATACACATACACACAGTCACACAGCCACACACACACACACAGCCACACACACACACACACACACTCTTTTCTCTCCTAGAGTCTCCCTAGGTAGCCGTCTGGCTTTGAACGTACTATATAGCTCAGGCTGGCCTTGAACTCATGGCAATCCTCCTGCCTCAGCCTCCTCAGTCCTGGGATTATAGCCATGAGTCACTCATTGTTTCTTTCCTTTATTCATTACCCTCCCCCGCCCCACTTATACGGACCTTGTTCTTTGACAATTTCATACCTATAGAAACTGCATTCCAACGACTGTAACTGCTTACCTCTCTCATCCTGTCAGCCTCTCCTCCCTATAAGCGCCTTTCCACATTCATGTAGCCCAGGCTATCCTCAAATATATGATGTAGCTGAGCTGAGGATGGCCTTGAACTTCTGATTTTTCTGCCTCTGCTTTCCAAGCACTAGAATTTTGAGTTTAGTTGTGTACCATTATGTCTGGTTTATGCTGTGCTGGGGATTGAATCCCAGACTTCGTGGCTAGGCAAGCACTCTACCAACTGTTATGTGCACAAGAACCTCTACCTGGCTTTAGTCTTGATGGTAGCAGTGACTAGCAAAGGGCAGGACTGCCAAGGGGTTAGAGGAGTGCATGGCCTTTGAGGCAGGCTAGCTGGCGTTAGAAGACCAGCTTCTAACCAGCTGATGCTGTGACTTTGGGACAACTTTGTTCTTCATTTTCCAGTGTCTCTGGGTGATGGTTGTAATACTAATGCCTTCCAGGGCTGGGGTGGGGGAATCTGGTCCTTGGTAATGTTGTAGGTCAAGCTATCATTGAAGTATCTGGTCACTTTGTGATTTTAAACAGTATACACATGTAAGGCATTCTTACCATATTTAGGTACCCTGGCCTCAGTTTCCTCATTTGGGGCTGGGGGAAATGATCACTGAGGTCCCACCTGTTCTAATTCTCTATACCACAAGCTCTTCGTGTCTGTGATTACCAATCTCTGAGGATATTTAGAAGGCTGGTGCCATGGCTCAATGAGTAGAGGTGCACCTGAAGCTGGTGTCTGGACCCCACATGGTGGAAGGAGACAACTGAGTCTTGCATGCTGTCCTCTGACCTTTGCACATGCGCTGATTCACCTCACCAATAGAGATGTAAATGTAAGCAATAAAGACAATATTCAGAAATAATTGTAGCTGAGTGCGATGGTTTGTGGCTGTACTCTCAACACTTGAAGAACTATGTCAGATGAACTCCCTGACGGGTAGGAGGGTAGGGTTATGAAGTCTGGGCTAAGTGGTGAGACTCTGCCTCAAAACAGAAAACAAGGCATTGGCTGTGGTTTGGATCTGATGTGTCCTCCATGGACTTGTGTTGGAGACCTGGTCCCTTGGTGCTATTGAGAGATCAGTGTACACTAACCTCACAAAGGACTGATCCTTTGAGACATTCACAGCCGATGGACTGTCAGGAGTTGTGGCTTAGCTAAAGGAAATGGGTCACTGGGCTATGCTCTAGAAAGATACACTGTGACTACCCCAGCTGTAAGGAAGCAGCCTTCCTCCACTATGGCGTGTGGTATTCGGTCTCTCTCACAGGAGCCTAGAGACAGAGCAGGTGAAAGTCTGAAACCGAGAGCCACAGAAACCTTCCTCCCGTCACATTTCTCTCAGGTATTTCGACATGGAGGTGGAAAACTAAGACGACCTCTATACGGAACACATGCGGACTCTTCCTTGTCGTTACTCTTGAAACAACGCACCATGACAACTCTTTACCTGCCACCCAACCGTAGCCAGTGTTACAAGTACTCTAAATATCACTTGAGTTATGCAGGAGGACTGTGTGGGTTCTGTGTGAGCGCTGCGCCATTTTCTATAAGGGGCGGGAACATCTGTGGACTTTGGTACAGGGACGTCCTGAATGTAATCCTCTAATGAGATCAAGGGATGGCGGTCTTGTAAAAATTAGACGGTCTTTTCCTGGGGATTTTCATGTGTTGAGTTTCGAGGACAAAGGAATGGAGCACATGGCAGAACACCAGCGGCTTAGGCTTTGGGACTAGCCTCTGACCTCTGAGAAGGGTTGGGGGGAGCCTTCCTAGTTAGTTGGATCCTGATGCCATTTTTTATCCAGGAACCTCCAGAAAAGCCAATACCAATCAGCGGAGTGCTCTTAATATCAAGGGTTTGGGAATGTTTCCCAGAGGAATTTCATGTAAGGGAATTCACTTTTCATTACTTAAACCCGGCCTCTTCCTCCAGTAAACAGAGAGGAAACCTCTGGAGACAGAGTAAAGTCACAACCTTCTTGGGGGTCTGTCTCCGCCTCCACTACGGCATAGGAACCGCTCCTGCCATAGTTTTCCCTGTAGGAAGAGCTTGTCTGCTCATCTTTCGTGGAGGGGGCTTGGATAATGTTTGTTACCAGAGAAGATGCTTCACTTCTCTGGAGGAGAAGGGGGGTTGTCACTGGTGAGGTGGGTCGAGCGGTGTGACTGGGCCGTCCCTTCCCGCACTGCAGCTGCAGACCAGATTCCTCTGCAAGTCTCTGTCACTGTCACCCCAGGTACCTGGTCTTACCATCCACTGCAGTGTATGCAGAGGGCATGGAGTGGGGCATGGTGATTCATCACTGTGACACTTTGAGGAGCTTGGGAACTTGTCCTGCCCCTGCAGCTTTGTCTCCAGAAGCACCTCAGGGGACGACACCATGCTCCCGTGTCCACAGCTCTGTGTTCCACATGCAGAGAGGGACCGTGTCCCGTTCGTTTCCATCACGAAATCAGAGCTCACTTGGTGAGATGTGGCAGAGTAGGGAGGAGAAGCCCAGCCCTGGGATTCAGCCCAACTCTGTCCAGTGCTTTCCCTGCCTCCTGCCTGGGTTCCACTTCTAACCAATGCTCTTCCCTTACAACTCCTGATAGCCAGTTGGAGAAGAAACCTGAGGTGTGCCCTGTTCACTGCAGGAACTCTTGAGTTACTTAGGAGTCGATCGCAGGGGAGGAGGGCAGAAGGTTTCTGAGTAACTCCACATTTTGTGGTCAGGGTGGCACTGTAAGCCAGCCAGACACTCCAGCTATCAGGGTTCTTTAACGTTGGTGTTTCCTTGCCTCTCTGGGACACCGCCCCCCAGGGTACTAGTCACGCCCACTTTCTTGGTCTCTCCATCTTCCTCTGGTTCTCAGTATTTCCTATGTCCCTAAGAAGACTCCAGTATACAGGTACCAAACTCTCCTTTGAAAGCCCAAATCATTAATAGTCATGAAAACAAACAAACAAACAAACAAACAAACACTCAAAACATCACTAGTCATCAGAAAAATGCAAACTAAAGCCACGAGAAGACACCACTAGGTCTTTGTCAGGATGACTAAATGTAAAAAGAAATGATAGCAAGTGTGCAAGGCAGTAGAGCCACTGGAACACACACAAGTGTGCAAGGCAGTGAGTCACTGGAACACGCACAAGTGTGCAAGGCAGTAGAGCCACTGGACAGCACATGATGCTGCCAAGACTTTCCCTTAGACAAACCCAGCTGTATCTGTCTCCAACGCACTCTCAGGTTGGTGCCAGCAGACATAATTGTGACAGGCTCCACAGTTAGATACAATGTATATAGCAACTAGGTATGGTTATCCCAGACAGGTCCTGTCCTGTCCACAGAATAAACACACTGTAGCCTGCACACACATACAATGTCATAATACACAATGAGAAAACAAACATCAGAAGACTCCTGCAAACTGTCCTCTGGCCCCTTCACATATACCACAGTGCATGTACATGTGTGCGTCTACACACACACACACACACACACACACACACACACACACACTAATAATAATAATAATAATAAAATAAATCTTTGAAAACATTAACAAAAGGTTGCTCCATGGCTCCAGAGGAGGGTCTTGCTTGGAAGTGTGATGTGTGAGCTTCTGTCTTGATGAGGAGCCAGATCCTGACAGACAGTCTGCGCACTTTACCCTTGGCAAATGTGGAAGTTTAAAAATTACAACTGACTAACTCTTACGCGTGAGTTTTGATAAATTAAAAAGACCAAAGTCGAGACCTATCTATCCTCTTACTCTTCTGGGATAGTCTGAATTCTTCTTATTTTTTTTTTTAATTAATTATTTTTGCAGTGCTGGGGATCAAACCGGAGGCCTTCTGCATGCTAGGCAAGGGCTCCATCATGAGATACAGCCCCAGTCCCCCCACTAATAAAGGTGGACCAGTGTGGAGGTCATAGTCAAGGCTACATATGCCAGCTACTATACCCAGCTGGAAGCTGGGATGAAAATTCCAAGAGAATGGTGGTCACCATAGCTTGTACCGTGCAGAGCACAGAACAAAGCATCACCTGTGATTTGGATGAGTGTCCTAATAGCTGATGTCCTAATTAGGGAGACAAATAGAGCTAGAAGTTATGGTAAGAAATGATATTGTCTTGGCTAAGCCTGACTGAACAACCCATCTGTCCAGGGATATATGTTGAATGCTTGAAAAGGAGATTGTATTCATTTGATCTTTTCAGCCGCTGCCTATGGTGGGTACCACTCTGTATCCGCTCTCCAAACAGCTAGCTCTGGGAACCATCTTTAGTCCTCACAGCAGCTTGTTGACATAGACTGAGACAAAGTTGAAGGACAGCTAGCCATGTTCATAGGTCCCTCCCGCTGACACTTGGTGGACAAAGGGTTGACTTCTGTCTAACTTCTTTTCGCTGCATTTCGCCCACGTTTGCAGTGAGCATGAGTGGCGATCAGAACCGATGATCAAATCACCTTCCAAAACATGGCAACAGGCTGAAGTGCTGACTCTGATCACCGAGATAAAATGTAGCAGAGCCATGTGAAAAGCAACACAGGTGATTCAGATAGGTGGCCCTAGTATAGGGCAAGGGAGAGCATGTTAGAGCAAGCACACATGACGATTCATCCATCTGTCTGTCTGTCCATCTACCCACCCATCCATCCATTATCATTTTTCTCCCTGTCTACTCATCCATCCACCCATTCATCCAATCCATCCATTTAGCCATCTATTGCTCTTCTTTCCTCCCTCCTGTTGGGGGAGGGTTTTGTGCCCTGTGTATTCAGATGCTGACTATCATGCCCAGAGATCTAGTTGCCGTCCGACATTGGCATTGTCAAGCGTCTCCTGTCTCAGTGTTGTGTAAAAATAGTTTCCCATCACTTCTGATTGGTTAATAATGAGCTGTTCAGCCAACAGCTGGGCAGGAGAGGAGGGAGGCCTTTCAATCCCAGTGAGAGGGTCTCTTGGTGGGCGTCAGGGAAAGAGGTAAATTCTCCATGAGGTCTGCAGGGAGAGTCACTGTGAGAAGATAGATGGAGCAGGAGCAGCCAGGATAAGACTAAGATGCAGAGAACGGGCCACGTGGCTGGGTGGTAGACAGCATGGTTGGGTAGATGGGCACCCTGCCCAGCCACAGTGCAAGAAGCTTCTTAGTAAATATACCAGGTCTCAGTGCCATTGTTTCAGAGTAAGAGTGGGCATAGAAAAGCCCAGACTTTTACACCTACCCATGCATTTACTCACTCATTCTAATCATCCTTTTGTCTGTCTCATCCACCCATCTGCCTCATCCACCCTTCCTCCACTCTCACCTATCCATCTACATATCCATCCACCTACCCTTCTAAATCTTGCTTCCCTCTCTTCCTCCTTCACTTCCTTCCCTTTTCCCCAATCTTCCTCCTCCCCACCCACTCTACTCAGAAACTCAACCACCGGGATTGAGCCTTTTCATGTGTTCCATGCGGTCGGTTGCTATGAAGTCAGCTGTGCCCACCGCACAAGAGTAGGTAGGTCAGCATCAGAGAGGGCACGCTATTTCCCACCCCTGCACCATCACCTCGTCCTGGTCATACAGTTGCAGGCAAACGATATTTTGTCTGTGCTCATAAGGATGAGAGGGAGATGGTGTTTTCTTCCCCCAGGAACATAGGAATAACTGGGGGCTTGTCAGAAACTGACTTTATTTCCTGGAGTAATTTCAGATTCACAGTAAGACTGAATGGAAGGCATAGAGATTTCAGAGACCCCTGCCCTTACATACAAATGGCCTCCAACACTCAGAAGTCCCATAGTGGATAAACCTACACTGACACCTCATTGTCACTGCGGTCCAGAGGGAACTGGGGCTGGAGGATGCTAGCTTGAGTGCCAGTTCCATACTGACCTTGAGATCATGGTTTCCCAGAGTTTCTGACCAATTGCACCAGGACTTAAGCCCAGCCTTGCCTGATTCCTAAGGGCAGGTACCTCAGTGCTGTGGGGTTCAGTGGCCTGATGATTACCGTTCAGGTCAGGGATAAGCAGGTGGGCAAACAGTTTCATAATATCCAAAAGGCTACCCTAGGAGGCAGTCTGGGTTATTATTCTGTATGTCCAGATCAGCGAGTGAGAGTTGGGGAGGGAATGTTTTTCTGCAAGTCGGAA
>JANHMN010000024.1:4082796-4141298 GCA_030674055.1 Rhabdomys pumilio | reverse complement strand
GAATTCCCAAATGTGGGCAGCACCATTCCCTAGGCTCAGATTATAGACCGAATTCCTAAATGTGGGCAGCACCATTCCCTAGGCTCAGATTACAGACCCAATTAAAAAAAGGAGCCCTCATTCCCTCTGCTTCCTGGCTGTGGATACAATGTCATCAGCCTTCAAAGCTCCAGACGCTATGACTCCTTCACCAAGACGGACCACGCTGTCAGACAGTGAATCAGAATAAACTCTTCCTTAAATTGCTTTGATCAGCTATTTTGTCACAGCAACCGGGCAAGTAATTAATGCATTGGGTGCTTCTGGATTAAGTAATCTGTGCTCCGTGGAGCTCATGGTGTCCATAGAAGGTGCTATTGTGCTGATTCTCAAGGCAGACAGAACACGTCCTGTGCTGGTCTTAGCCTGGAGTTCAGGGTGAACTGGATATGATGAGACCAGAGATGGGGTGGGGTAGGAGGTGTAGAGTGTATGTGTGTGTGTGTGTGTGTGTGTGTGTGTGTGTGTGTGTGTACTTGTAAAGGAGTGGTTGTCAGAGAGAGAGAAAGAGTGGTCAATGCCTCTGACTGTCATCTAGGAGTTGGTAGTGCAGATGAGGAGTGAGACAGCCGCTTCCTAAAGACCTGGGCATGGCTTCTCGACCAGGAGGAGAATATAACAAGGGCTTGAGGACCATAGAAGTTAGCACCCACATCAAACTCAAGAACTGTTCCCTAGAAGCTGCTGGACATGGAGGCAGGTACAGAGTTGTTTCCAGAAGCAGAGTCCAGTTGGTGCTTACTCCATCCACCAGAGGCCTTCCTCTACCATCTCACTATCCACATCCCTCTCTCATTGTGTGTGTGTGTGTGTGTGTGTGTGTGTGTGTGTGTGTGTGTTATTTACAGCATGGCTTTTTCTGTGTAGTCCTGGCTGTCCTGTCCTGGAGCTCCCTTTGTAGACCAGGCTGGCCTTGAACTTCATGCCTTTGTCTCCCAAGTACTGGGATTAAAGGTGTGTGCCACAGTCGCCTGGCCCTCTTATTTTAAACAATCCATTGACATTTTCCCCAGGAAGTCTTCCTCTGTGAGTCTAATGTGACAGGCACCTCTACTCAATGCTAAATGTAATTCTCGCATGCCTACCTTGTGCTTCGCTGGGGGTGTGCACTGCTTTTTGGTGAACAGAAACTTTTCCCTTCTCTGGTTTCTTGACACTCCACTTCCCATTCCCCACTCTCAGAGGTGGCTCTGCCCGTGAGCGAGCTCAGCACACATTTACAGGGTACATCTGGGTTCATCCCTAGTTTCCTCTCTAGACTTCTCCACATACAGAGGGAGGGGGTTGTACTAGTATGGTCGAGTTAAAACAAATTATGTAAGATGCTAAGGTCTGACATCTGCCCAGAGTACTTGTGACCCACCTATTGGGGGTCACAATCCCTATGTATTCAAGGTCAAGGTCAAAGAAAACTGTCAACTCTCCTATGCAGTCACAGACTTGTGTTGCTATAGCCCTTGACCGGAAGGCCAATGACTAAGTTAGAATCAAGAGTCCTAGCTGGGCGGTGGTGGTGCACGCCTTTAATCCCAGCACTTGGGAGGCAGAGGCAGTTGGATTTCTGAGTTCGAGGCCAGCCTGGTCTATCAAGTGAGTTCCAGGATAGCCAGAGCTACACAGAGAAACCCTGTCTCGAAAAACCAAAAAAAAAAAAAAAAAAAAAAAAAAAAAAAAAAAATAGTCCTTGGTGTTCTGAATTCTTGGAGCAAGGGTAATCAGACGAGCATAGTGACCTGGCTTCCGGTGACCCAAAATGTGAAAGAATGCATGATCAAATATGGGATTCCTGAAGGTCAACTTTATTCCTTTAGTCATCTGCAACAGGAGATTTGCTGAGAATGGTCTGCCATTGCCAGCTGGGCGTGGGCAATGGTAGCATGCGAGAAGCATATTTTGCCCTATGAAGGGACTGCCTCAGGCTATCCAGTCTTGGGTTCCCTCCTCTCTGTCTTGAGCACTAGCTAAAGATTTTGGGTTTAGAGTGAAGGAGTACTCATGGTCTAACCAACTAGCATGAAGTTTCTGCTAAGCCCTAACTCAGCTAGGAAGCTGAGTGTGAGATGCTGCTCTCTTCAGTTAGACCTCAGGCTTCAGGCTTGGGGATGGTGTGGTCTGGCTTCTCCAGGGCTAAGCTCCACCCACGGAAGCCGTGTCTGAGACTAATTGGCTTGCCCTCCTTCTTCGAAGCTGGAGAAAAGTCTTGGCTAATTTGCCGGAACGCTCTAGTTAAATGCCAATTAGGATGTTCTGTCCACTGCTCTCTTCCGATATATTAATAATGTAATTAAGCATTTATTGCTCGCACAAATTAAAAATTAACTTAAACAGACAGCCTGAAAAACTGAGGAAATAAACGCTCAGACAACCAATTTGCATCCCATTCGAATATCAACACCCTAAACACAGTTCTGTCCTGGGCTTCTTGGGTTAGCCTTCCAGTGAGAGGCTCAGCCAGCTGCCAACAGCTGTGGGCTCTGTCTTTTCCATGCTGGATTCTGCCTTTCTGTATTGCCCAAGTCTTGGTATGGAGGAGGTGGTCTTGTTCCCACGTGGACCTGAGATCTTTCAGCTAAGCAGCCCCCTTAGATTCTGTGGTCCCTGCCCCTCACCCCATCCCCACTCCCAGGAGCCTGAGGCTCTATGGTGTGAATCTTGGTGGAAAGAGATGCCACCAGGGGTGGGTAGGAGGGAGCAGTCGCTGAAGCCCCTGCCCTCCCATCCTTTGGATCAATTTGTCCTGCATTCCAGCCCAGGAGATGGGAAGCAGATGGTGCTGGCATGGGGGGGTGGGAGGGGAGAGGAGGAGGGAATGAAGGTCCAGAAGAGCCCCCCACAACCAGCCCCCTGGGAAAGAAGGGGTAAGGCGAGGACTAGGGAGAGCTGCTGGGAGATGGGGCTGTGTCCTCAGAATAGAAGAGGAAGGGTTGGAGCCTTCCTCTTCTGTCTCCAGGGATCTAATTCAGCAGGTGCTCCCCTGCACAGCCACAGGGGACCTGGCAGGGAGGAACAGGACTCTAAGGAAGTGGGCAAGAGGAGAGAGACCTGGGGAGGGGTGGTGATTGACACAAGAGCTCTGGAGCAGGGGCTGCCTGTGATTCTAGCCAGAGCAGGCCTTCCTCAGCTGTGTATTTCTGTCATCCATTTCTTGCCCCGCACCCCCACGCCTTGGCCCTGGCCAGCAGATGCCAGCCGGCCATCTCCTGTGCCCTGCGCAGGTCACATCTTCTCGAGTGGCTCCATTGCAGCCTGCAAGGACTCAACAATGCCCACAAGGTGGCCAGTGTGGCCCCTGAATGAGTCCCTATCATAGCATCAGGCACTCTGGTTATCTGTGGTGACCCTTTTGTCTTCCCCGTTGTCCAGCTGTGTGTCCTCTTGCTCACACCCCACTGCAGTGACATGAGGCACTTGGGCTTGTTTTAAACACTTTATTTATAAAAAAGTACATTTTTTTTCCTCAGTACATTTTCAACCCATCTTTTTTTTTTTAATACAAGTAAAAGGGGGTGGGGCGACCCCTTCCCCCTCCAGGTCAAGACCAGGAGAATCTGCTGGGCTGTCCCCAGGACCAAAGAGGAAAACAGTGACATTAGAAACTGAAGCAAAAGGAAGCTTAGTCACACTCAGGCGAGGGTGGCAGCTTCTCCTGGATTTTGTTCCCATTTGTTAAAAAAAAAAAAAAAAAAAAAAAGAGTCACCCCCTCACCCCCAGCCCATTCCTCATAGCCAGGGTCAGAAAGCAGCGTCAGTGAGGCCAAATCCTCACTTCTGGGTATCTCCAGCCAGGTCAGCATGAGTCATCAGCCCTCACCAGGAGAGGGTTTCAGTTGGCAGTTAGGCTTGGAGAAGTCTCTACCTGGACCCCTCCAGAGGCCTGGGAGCATCCCCTCCTCCCAGGAAAGGGAATGCAGTGTCTGCTGGGCTGAGAGGGGTGGCCTCACCCACCTGACATGAGTCCTGATTTTCCCACCTCGAGGATGGCAAGAGGGTTATTGCACCAGTGACTGGGGCACACTGGGGTGGCAGGCAGAAGGTGTGCCTTCCCAGGGCTTGGGGCTCGAGCATTCGTATGGGTTTCTCACTCCTCGTGTGTATACTTGTGCATACACACACACCTGTGCTTGGTCTGTGGAAGGCGTGATTGTGTGTTGCTGTTTTTCAGGTCCTTCTGGTAAAAGAGACTCAAAGGGCTGTTGCACACCAGAACAATACCAAAATCTGTAGGGAAACAGGAGTCCAGGGACAGTGGAGGGACAGGAGGGGGAGGGCAGCTAGGGATGACAACCAGAGGGGTCTGGGCAGGTAACACACCAAGTTTACTCTCCACAGTCTGGCAGAAGCTTAGCTATGTTGGGGACATGAAGGTGAAGCAGAATGCCCTCCACTCTATCATAATGTCAGCTGGTTGTGTCCACTGTCCCACAAACACAGGGTAAACAAAGCCCCCCTTCCTTGGGCCCAACTACCGACTCCTGCCTCATGTCCTCTCTTAGCCCAGGTGGCAGCTGCCTGAAAGCACTTGGTGCCACGGCTGGGGATCCCAGATCCTGCTGCATGGACCCTATAAATTGTGCTTTGCTTGGGGGAAAGGTGTGCAGGTCTGTAAAGGGAGTTCAGGTACTTTGTCCGGACCCAGGGCCTCCTCAGTCCATCACAAGACAAGGGATAGGGGATGACCATGAAAGGTGAGAGAGATGAGGGAGGGTGAGTCTTTCAGTCTTATGGCCCCATAGGGACAGAAATGCCCCTATGGGGCAGTCAGGGTTCTGCCTTGGAGGGAAAGGGACCAAGGAGAGGGACAGAGTAGCATGAGGAACAGGACAAGCTGTGACATGGGAAGGACACTAATACTTCTGGGAGAAGCAACCCAGCTCCTCTATCTTCCTCTGCCCTGTGGCTCAAAAGGCCCCAGAATTTTTCTTCCCCAAAATTCACCCCATCCAGTATCCCCAATGCCAAGAGGGGAGAGCCACCACAGGGCTGGCATGGCTTCAGACTTCTGCTACGTGGCTACTGGGCGGCCTGGGCTGGGACTAGGGCAGCGAGGGCCTGGCAGAAGGCCCTCAGCTGGTGCTGAGGGGTGCCAGAGATGGCACTTGGACTGGGAATTCAATAGCAGCACCAGGGAGGAGCGAGGTGAGGGCTGGGGCTCCCTTAAGAAGCCTATGGCAGGGTGGGTCAGTGCCTGTGGGGCACAGAATGATCTGCCTCCCTTTCCCCAATGTTTGCTATCCCTCAGCGAGTGTCACCTTGGGCTGAGTTAGCTGAGATTCTGACAGGCAGGCCCTAGGCATGCCCATTTAGAATGAGGGTAATCTAGGGGCACAGATGGAGAAACTGAGGCACTTTGAGCTTGAGGACAGAGGGCTGGGAGGGACCTTTTCTTCATGCACTCAAGGGAAGCCAGAATCCCACTCAATGAGGGAGTCTGCATGCAAAAGAAGGCCCTTCCACACTCCCCTCTTGTCAGCATGGCACCAGGAGAAAGTGAGCAGGGATCAGAATGTGGATAAGCAGCAAGTTCCCGGGTGTCCCTGAACTTTCTTTGAGAGCCGTGACATCTAGGCCAGCCTTCCCGTATGAGACATCGGTGGTCCCCTTCAGCCCCTTCAGCCTACCAGATTGTTTGCAGAACTTCCATAAAGCAGACTTCTCTGCATCAATACTTCTGGGCCTCGAACTCCTTCCTGGGATCCCAGCCCTGACTTTCCAGAAGAGACAAGTGTCGCTGGCACTTGACAGATAAGGAAAAATCTGAGAAACGTGTACATTGTCAGGAAAGGTTGGAGCTACACTGAAATCTTAGAGTGGCTGGTGGGGATGAGGGGAGATGTTCATCCTAGCTGACTCTGGATGCTTCTGTGGGGTTGATCCCTTCCTGAGCTGGGAACGGGTAAGAGGTGGAGCAGAGGGTTGAGCCTCCGGCAGTGTTCAGCCTGGGCAGGACGTGAGAGATTGGCATAGGCCCAGGGATGTGTGTGCCTGGATATGTGTGCATGTGTTGGCAGAGGCATATAGAACTGTGGGTAGAGACCGCCTGAGGTCACCCACTGTGTAGAGAACGGACTAGGGGTAACAGAGAGGGGTATATGAGAGCTAGGCCAACTCCATTTTGGGGGGGGTCAGAAAGAAAAAAAAGAAAACAAAACTACCCTCACCAGGAAAGCACACTGCCCAGGACCCCACAGGACCTCAGCGCCGTTATTTCACACACAAGACTTCCCTGGGTACCATGGAGAACTTCTCTAAAACCTCTTAGGTACACTGGCTGCACCAGCTTAGTGGGGGACATTGGGTTACTTCTCTCTGGGAAGAGGAGCAGCACATGGGGTGGGGGTGAGGGGTGCTCTTCATCTTGAAGCTCCTCTTTGCCCTCCATTCCCAACGAAGAGAACACAAACAAATTCCAGTGTTGGGGGGGTGGGAGAGGACTGGCTCCCCAAACCCTGGAGGGACGCCCAAGTACACAAGACAAGAACAGGGCTCCCTACACATAGGGCAGTGGAAGGGGTCCTTAAAGGAAAGATACAGCAACACCAAAGCCACGGTCGAACACAACACCATGGGGAAGGGTGGGTGAGGGAGGAAATAAAAAAAACCGAAGCCAAGTGGGGTCTGCCCTGAGCTCCCCTGGCTCCCCAGGAGTTTGGGGCTGGTTTAGGGCAGCTGGTCAAGTCTTTGTGGAGCTCCTGGGGCAGTGGGCTGTGGGGGTGGGCAGGGGGCGTGCGGGTAGGGGCCAGGGAGAAGTGGGCACAGACAGAGGCTCCAGAAGGCGGGGCTACACATACCACTCTTTCTTGGAAATGAAAGACCCGTCGTTCTGAGAAACCATGTTCTCAGCCAAGTCTAGCTGCTCAGGGTCGTACTGGTAGCCCAGAGTCCGGTCCCCATAGCCGTCCTGACGGGCCTCAGCCTCATCCACAGTGAAGTAGGGCCGTTTGGCGTCCTCATCATATTTGGGGTGGGGGCCGCCCACCTTTCGTTCGCCACCTCCACCGCCCTCCTCCTCTTCTTCCTCCTCATAGCTGCTCCCGCCCAATGGGCCGGCCTTCTTTTCATCATCCGAGTCATCCGGGTACTGCAGGTTCTGTGCCATGGGCGGGTGATGCTGGGGGATTCCTGCCTTGCTGTAGCCGTTGCCGTATACGTGCTTCTTGGTGCTGTAGTCACCCTTGAAGGTGTGCCGGCGCCTGCGCAGGGCCATTATGATCCCTCCAACCACAATCAGCACCAGCAGGACACTCCCTGCTACGCCCCCAATGATGGCTGTGGGCATCTGCCCGGTGCGCCGCCCATGTTCAGGAGTCGGGGTGTAGGGGAATTCTGGGTGAGGAAAAGAGATGGAGGGGATAGTGTCAGTGTCTGCTCTTCAGAAGTCAGCAGGGGTGTAGGGAGGCAGGGGAGGGAAAAGCCCAGGACAGAATGTATACACCCCAAGTTTGAGCAGTTCTGATTCCAGAGGCCCCTTAGCACCCCACCTTCCTGAGGTCAGCTACAGCACTGAGAGCAAGGCAGGCGAGAGGATGAGAGGCAGCTAATATACCCAGAGCATCCAGCCTTCCATCTTGACCCTCCCTGGAGGTGGCATTAGTTCTGTCCTATCCCATCATGGTGCAGAGGCACATCTACATGTAGCCAACTGTGTGTCCCTCACTGTCACCAACCCCCTCCCCCAAGGGTGGTCTGTTGTGTAATTCTATTGAATGCAGGAGATAGGGAGGTTAACTTACCCAAAGGCCACTTCATCAACTAGAAATCATATTGCCTTCCCCCCAACCCCCAACCCCCGCCTTGTATATAAACCCTATGCACATGTCAACAGTGTCCCTTTGCCTGACATGTAGAAGTGACTGTCCCAACACCAGGAGCTGAGTAGGTATTCCAGACTAATTTCTTTTGCCTTCAGGACAAATAGAAAATAGGTTCCCAAGTTTTGGCTCAGTAGACACCCTGTGAGTGTCAACTGCCTGCCAGTGTGCTACACACAGGCTCTGTGACTTTTTGGTTGTGGTCTGGCCCTGCAGGGCAAGGTGGAGCCCTGTTGGGATTGCTACCTTGGGCTACAGGGTTGAAACACCCAAAGGCACAGGCTGTAAGCACAGAGCAGGGACAGGCAGAATGGGGATATAGAGGACTACTCGTGTATCACAGATCAGGAGCATACATCTGGGAGAGCACGCTCCATGGCCCACAGGCTCTGCCAGGCACAACAATCATGTGTGGAAGAATTCGCAGATAACGAGGATAGTCTGAGCCAGGCATAACGTAACTTCAGGATGTGAGAGACTAAGGCAGGGGGACTGTTAGAAATTCAAAAGCAGTTTGGGCTACAGTTCAAGACTGTTTAAAAACAAAAGAAAAAGGAAAAAAAGGAAAAAAAGAAAAGTCAGTAATGCAGAGTGGAAATTAAAAGGCAATAAAGGCAGAAAAAGACAAAAAAAAAAAAAAACCCAAGAAAATGGAGAGAGAAGGTGGGTGGCCTTTTTTGTCTCTTCCTTTCCATCCTCTTCTAGGCCTGGGAAGTGGTAGAGTGAATGTGAAGCCATACCAGGCCAGGCCAGAGGCCAAGAGGTCCCAGGGCAGGACACAGGGAGATGGTTCCTAGCACCACCACAGGGTGGCACCGGAGACCATGACAGGCCTCAGTAAGGAGCTGGAGTGTAGTCCCAGGGCAAGCCCGGAAGGCTTCTGTCCAGTCCTCTTCCCAGTCAGGCCCAGGAGAGCCAAGGCCAAGGTGTTCAGTCTGTCTGGGCCCATATGTCTGCTCCTGGGAGCCTGCTGCAGCCAGCTCACTCCCTGATTCAGCATCACTCAGTCCATCGGAATCACACGCCTCCCATGGGCCCCATGTGAGTGTGTGGGGTGCTATTGGCAAGCAAGCAGGAGCAGGGCGGAGGTTCTGGATGGGGGAAGAGGCTCTGGCTGGAAGGGCTAGTGAAAACACAGGGGCCTCAAAAGGGGATAGGGTGGGGGACACTTGCCTGAGGTCACATGGCTGAGCTGTGGCTGCCCAGAAGCTCCTGAGCCTGGAGTTTGTGGGAGAGAAGCACAAGCCCAGAGTATTCGGGTCCCTACTTGTCACCACTGTGTCCTCAGTGCAGGTTACAGAGTGCAGGTCCATAAGTGTTTACTGATAGCTGTTTTGACTGCCTATCTTGCAACCCTCTCTGAGAGCTCACATGGTTTACTGGGTCCTATCTGTTCACTGTCCTTAGAAAGGAACCTTATTTATCTGTATTCTCAGCCTGCCTCCCCAACTCCAGCCCTCAGATACAGTCCTCTACATCTGACTCTGCGTCTGTCTTTGCTTGGTTGGTTTGAAACAAGGTCTCATTAGCCCAGGTTGGCTTCTAACTTTCCATCTTCCTATCTCAGCCTCCTGAGCATTGAGGCTTGGAGCCACCACTCCCGGCCAATCTCCACCTGTCTACTTTCTTATTCAGTTAGCAAATATACCCCAACTATTTTTTTCTCTAGTCATAGCATTGCTACAGAACCAAATGACATGCCTGGGGTCGCTGCAGCAAGCAGATGTGGAGGAAGCTGACAGTGCAGTGTTCAGGATATAGGAGAATAAGAACACTGAGGCATGCACTTTGCAAAGGTTTCTTTTGAGGCTAGACTTTGTCCAGCCTTGAAGGATGATGGTGTGGGCTCAGAGAGGCCAAGGTAGTAACCGAGGTGTCTAGACAGAAGGACCAGCCTGCTGCTTCTGAACTGCTATGCTTCCCTCTCCTGCTGAGATGAGGAGCCCTGGGTCCTTGGCTTTCCCTTTTAATGTTCTGCACTGTTGGGCTTTATCCAGCTGTCCCTCGGAGGCTTTATCTTTGGACCTATGGGCCTTGCTGTCTCTGCTCAGGACAGAGCTCATCTTCATTCCGTGACTTAACTGTGACCCTCCCGGCTTCTCAAACCACTTCAAGTATCTGGCTCCCACTCAGCTACAGAACTGTACCTCTGAAGGTCTCTGGGATAGTTTCCCAAACTGCACCTCCTGGAACCTCGAGCCATTACTCAGAGGTCAGCGAAAACAGCTGGACAAACACTTTGAAAAACATTGGCTTAGATGACACACTGGTACCCTTCACCTTCCCCCATGCCCTGAAATATGTCAGATATACACAGGATGGAGAGTTTCCCAGCTTCCAGAAGACTGAGCCCATCTTCCTACCCACAGGGCCACCCGGGGGAACTAATAGTTGGGTTATAGAGTCAAGAAACCTCTGGGACCGCCAACTCAAATTCCCACCTGTTCCAACATGGCTGTCTGTCCTTTCTCATTCTGTCCATTTGTCAGGTTTCCCCTGGGTTCCCACCGCCACCACCATTTGTCCACTCTGACTGAGTTTCTCTCTGGGTTTTGCTGTGGTAGAACACTCTTGAGTCTCTCACCTTTACTGCGCCTCTACCATCTTGGCTGCCCCACTCAATCAGCAGATTAATTCCCATTGGAAAGATATGACCACTCTATCTCAAAGGCCAATAGTAAGTCCCCATTGCCTGCTGGGCCTTAGAGCCTGGCCTGCCAACCTCCAATCATATGCCGTCATCGCTGACTGCTGTGTCCCCACCAAAGGCCCTGGTCCTAAAGGGTTGGTTGCTAGTTCTAGACACCACTAGAAGGTGATGGAAACTTTAGAGTTGTAGGAAGTCTAGTCACTGGGGGTATATCCTTGAAAGGGCTTATGGGACCCTGTCTCTTGTCTGCTTGCTGGCTTCCACAGGGTGAATGAGTCATTCTACAGTCACAGTCTTTCTATGATACACTGTCTCATCACAGGCCCTCAGGCAACAGGTCAATCAGTCATAGATGGCAATTTTTGAAACCGTGAGCTAGAGTGAACTCCACTCTTCTCCTCACCTACCTCCCTGCACCTCCTGACAAGGATCTCATGACACATCCCTGGCTGTCCTGAAACTCACTATGTGGACCAGGCTGGCCTTGAGCCCATAGAGATCTGCCTGCCTCTGCCTCCCAAGTACTGAGATTAAAGGTATGCAAACCTTTCCTCTTTTTAAATTGATTATGACAGGTACCAGAAAGCCGATTAATACATTAGGCTTGCTATCTAACTAAGTGAGTTCTGGTTTGTGGGTGTGTATGCGGTACTAAGGATTTAACAAAGAGCCTGGCACCAGCTAGTACTCTGCCGCCAGGCTATACCCTTAATCATTTTCTACTTCCTGTTTTGAGATAGGATCTTGGTAAGTTTCTCAGGTTGTCCCTGAACCTGTGATCCTCTGGCCTCAGCTTCCCAAGTAGGTAGGAATACAGAACAAGCCTTGAGTGTAACCACAAACAAGCCTTTGCTTACACCAAACACACTGCTATAATGCCTTCCTTGTGCTATGGTTCTGTAACTCCTGATTAACTTTTCCTCTGTAGACTTCCTATAGACCGACGGCTTGCATCCTTCACTGTATTTTAAACAATGTCAGATCCGAGTCTATTCATTACAAATCATTGCTAATCAGCACACATTACGATTAGCTGCAGTGGGTTCTGGTTCTCCTTCCAGTCGAAATAAGGGAAGAGCTGGGAGAAGTGGCCGCCCGGCCTTTGGCGGTGACTCACTGAAGCATGGCCACTGTGCAAAAACGCAAGTTTCACTGCGGTTACCTTCCTGCTTTCCCAGCAAAGAACCAATGAAAAATACCGTGCTCTTACATTTCACTCGGCTAGATTGGATTTTTCTGACCCCACTAATCACAGGATGACAGGGTTTGCTGTATCATCTGTCTGATGAGAATGGTTGGTGTCCCAAAGTACTCTGTAAATTATATTTTGAAATAAATCTAGAATCTAGGTGCTTCTCACCATCCCATCCCCACCATCCTCATCCAAGACACCGCCATCTCTCACCTGGATTATTTATGGCCATCCACACCTAACTGCTTTCTCCCCTTTCCTTCTATAGAGTGTATTTGATACAGCAGTCAGTAAAATCCCATTAAAGTGTAAGTCACATCCCATCACTACCCTGCCCAGAGCCCCTAACTGACTCTGTTTTACTCTCAGAGAAAGCCAAAGCCACAGAGCCTAGAATATTGTCCATGACCTGCACCCTGTGCCAAGCTCCTACGCCATCTTGTCCTGCTTTTCGGCAGGCTGAGGGCTCGCTGTCATGGACCATAGCTTCATGTCATCATCTACTTCAGGGCTTGGGCTGAACACCACCTCCCCATGGACACTCTCCTCATCCACCGTGTTTAAAATTGCAACGTACAAGTCCCTCGGCAGCGGCACAGTGGCCTCCTTCCCACTATTCCTTTTCTATGTCCTCTTCAGGACCCCATAAGCTTCCCAAGGATGGAGCTCAGTCTGCTTTGCTCACCGATTTACCCCAAATGCTTAGATTATACAGCAAAGAAATCCTTGTTGAATAAAAGGACACATTCTCTCACGCATGGCTCTGCCTTAGCAGAGCCAGCATTCAGTCCACAGATAAAGTGGACCTGGGACACACTGGGGACCTCATTTATAGGAATCGTGGTAGTAGGAGCCACAGCTTAAGGACAGATTATGCTTAGTTCTCTACCTCTGACCTCTCCTGCCCAGGTCCTTTACTTATTTAATGTTTTTCCTAAGCTCTAATGAGGTTTACTGTTCCTGGGGGCTCTTTTGGGACTAAAGGGAACCCACGATATTTTAACTACTTTAAGGTCAGATCTATGTGGAGCAGAGGGATGGCTAAGATGTCAAAATAAAAGCGCCAAATGAGGGAGGCAGAGGGAAGGGGGAAGGGGGCATTCCCGGCCCCTCCCCTTTACCCCTCCATTTGTCACAGTCAGCCAGCAGCTTCTTTTTTACCAGAAGCAAAACCACAAGTGCCACAGCTGGGTGGAGAAGGAAGAGCCACACTGGGATCATTTGTTCTTGCTGTTTGGGGGCCCAGCTGGTCCCTCTCACGTCCTTTTATAAAGTGGCCCACTTGGCCCTGCTTCTGAAGGGTTGCAGACTTTGCTCTAGGAAACTGGGATAGACAGGACCTCAGAACAATGGAACTTCTCATTCTGGGTCCCCAGTTTCCAGACTAAGATGGGTGGCCCAGTGTTAGGGTCTTTAGATGGATCTGAGGTGAACTAGAACTATGGTTTATAGTCTGGAACTAGGATCTAGGGTCAAAGGGAATGTCTGGGCTTGCTTCCACAACCAATGCCGGATGTTTTGGTAGGCAGGAAATGACCTGTATCAGATCAAGCCAGGAAGTTGTGAGAACTACATTTCCCAGCATGCACCGAGGCCAACCACAGGGAGAGTAGGAAAGCCTGGGGTCATACCCTGAGAAGCCCTGCTGTCCTCTTCTTGTAGCTGAAGCAGCTGTGTAGTTCCTACATTGTCTGACAGGGCTCCTGCAAGCTGGAGGAAGAACTCCCAGAGGTACAGATGCAGCTGTATCCTCAGACTCTCAAATATTCTGCCATTTGCTGGCTCGGAGACAGCCCGTTTGCCCTCAGCATAGCCCCAGGCTTCTATTTGCACACTCAGCATGCAGACAGTGGCTTGCCTGCTCACACTGGCTCACACATGCTTACAGAAGAACACACCTACAGTCATGTCTGGGCACGCACACTCGCAGAGACACTCCCTGTGAAGGCCTACCAACCTTGGTCCACAGAACTGGCCTGACTGGCATGCCCATGGGGTGAGCCCAGACATCACCAGAAGTAAGAGTTGAGACAGACATGGTGAACTTGAGTGGCTTCCCTCCCTGCTCTTGGGAGTGGCAAGAGGCCAATCTGCTACTTTCCTTCTAACACCCTTAAGGGCAGAAGCTACTCCTATTTGGTCAAGGCCGTACCTTGGATCCCTCCGTACCTTTATAGTTTGCCCCTGTGGAAGAAAGGCTCTATCTACTATGTTGTTGGACTGCTGACCCAGGACTCTGAAATTGCTTCCCAGCACAAGGGCCGACCTTGCAAATGGGCTTCTTCGAGTGGCCAGATGCTGTTAACTGCATCCACACATCCCACTGGGTTGTTCACTCAGCTTCCTCCTCTCTGTGGCCACAGCATGGGCCTATTTCACACTAGGGATCATTCTCTGTGACAGCCTTTAATGGGTGTCCCGGTGCCACCATGAAGCCATCTGACACAGTCAAACCCTCAGTACTGCTATGCTGCTTCAAGGAGAGTCTCCCAGAGGCTCTCAAGGCCCTTCATCCATGCCCACCATCGCTGTTGCATCTCCTCACTTCACTTGTTCTTTCTCCCTGCCTACCCCACCCCAGCCATTCACTATTCCTCTCTCGAGATGTGCCCAGGGCAAAGCTATTACCTGAAAGGATGGTCAGAATGAAATATTAAATTTCCACTTACCCATCTCACTCATGCATTGCCTTTATTTAGACCAGTGGGGCTGGGAGTTCGGGGTCCAGCTGTGCCCCTTGGGGTGGCCCCCAGAGATTTCAGAGGGCACATGCTGGTGTGGGGAAGAGGGTGATGAGGTTGTCTGCCATTTAGGGAATGAACAGTACTGAAAAAGCTTCAGACATCTGGCTGAATCCCTCAGAAAGGTCGAAAGCTGCTCCCTGCAGGGCTGACCTATAGCTCCTGGGCCTATCAGGAGTTCAAGGACTGCCTTGCTTCTTTGGCTCTTGGCTGCTGGCCTTAGATTTGCCAGCAATAAAGCCCTGGTATGGCCCTTTTCCAACTGGAGCTCTGGGTGGTTCTAGACCACCTAGCCTTGAGCACACTTCAGGGATTATACGCAGAAAAGCACACACCACCACCTAGACCTGACTACAGGTCCCTCAGCCGGTACTGGGTACCCATGACAGCTTCCTTCTCATGGCTACTTTCCTCTTTCTTTTCCTCCTTTCTGCTCCTGGACCTGAGCCCCAGGGAGCAGCCCTTCCTTGTGCCCACTGCCTTTGTTTCTGGGCTTCTCCTGATATCTGTGGCTCTAAGGCTGGGCATACTTGCCCTAGCAGGGTCTCTGGTCAGTCTTCTCATACTGAGAAGTAGTATCAATGCAAAGATGCTTTTGGGCCCCTTACTTCCTCTAAATTTCCAATCAGCTATTTTCCCAGAGTGCCCGGGTGGCAGAATGGGATGCCATGGTGACTGGTGCTCCTGTGACTATCGCCACACACATTACAGATTGGGAAGTTCAGGCTCAGAGAGGCAAAGAACTTATTTAAGATCACACAGCCAAGAAGAGTCCTCACAGGAACACATTCCTGGCCCTCAAGTGACATACTGGTCACACATACACTATAATGACTTTTCAGAGGAGGTGGCTAGGCTTTTCCTCATCCAATCCTGGGGGTCCAGAGCTCAGGCCCCTGTGAGGCTCCAAACTGCCAGAGGAAGAAGTCTGTGGCAGCCCTCTTCTGCATGTCTGCCACTCTATAGGAACTCCCAAACCCTATCCTGGCTGTCACCTTGGCTGTCACCAGGCTCCAGCCCTGGCACCTCTGCTCCTAAAAACAGTCTCAGAGTCAGGGACAGGGAGTTGAAGAAAATATAAGTGACCACACCCTCTGGTTCCTAGGTGACAGGACAGTCCCAAGGACAGGTCAGTGCAGTCCCTGGAGAGCTCCAGCTGCTTTGTGCAGATGTGTTTGGAGCGTGCCCACGGTTGAGGTTTCACTCTTGAGAAAGAGGCTCAGAGCCAGCGGATTCTCCAGGCTCCTCCAGACCTGTGTCTAGCTACAGCTCTGACCATTACCTAGCTTCCTGAAGCCCAAGGTCACTCTGCATGTGTTACATCCTGTCTCCTCGGGTGGCAGCATGATGTCCCTTCCTGTTTTCAGAGGTTCTTTGTGACACTCTCTCAACCTACAAAGGAGCTTAGGTTTGATTACTACAGACACTCCCCCTTGTGACGTCTGGTGGCAATTTACTCCTTGATGCATTTCTTTTGATGCTCTCACTAATGATAATGATAACGCTGGAGGTCGGGACAATAATCACAGAGCCCTGGTCGCTTACTGACAGACTGAGTCGTGCTAGGTTATGTGACCTACATTCCGTGTCACTGGACAGCAGCCCTTCTGTCAAGGCGGGTCACACCGCCTCCATTATATAGATGAGGCCCACTCAGGTCACATCCCAGGTGACATCTCCCTGCAGAACATCAAAGCACTCATCTCCCTGAAGTGACACACCCCTCGTGTAATGACAGAAAGATCTGGGAAAAGAGCAATTCGGTCTCCAGACATACGTATCCAATGCCTTCAGGGAGCATGCTCACTCCAGCCTCCATGACACTACTTGTGTTCTGCTTGAGGTGAGTCTCACCCTGCAGCTCTACAGGTTTTCTCGCCTCCAGCTGCAGAACTTGGAGGTCACAGGCTCCATCTGCAAGCCTGACCCACCAAGCCATGATTCCCTGGTGCAAGCGTTCAGCCCCTAAACGTGCATGATTGCTGAAAGCACCATTTCCTGCCCTTACTCGCTGAGGGTCACTCTGACTATACTCTTTAGCCCCTCATAAAGCAAAGAGAAAAATGCAAAGGAAGAATCGTGACCTGAACCCCAGAGAAGCGAGGGAGAAAAAGACGCAAACTTCCCATCGCGATGCAATGATCAGAGCGGGTGCAGCCATGGAGGAACCTGAGGATGGGGAACGGTGGGGAGGCTGAAGATTCCTACCTGTGATATTGACTTCCACCTGGCCTGAGCGGGTGCCAATAGGGTTGGTGGCCTCACAGATGTAGGTTCCTGCCAGGCTGTAGTTGATAGGTCCCCGGAAGAAGAGGGTTCTGTTCTGGGCTTCAACACCCTTGGGGAGAGAGCCATTCAACCTGTAGATATTGGGAGACACAGTGAAGGGTTATGACTCTTCAGACCCAAAAAGATCCTAGGGCATCCACGTGGCTCAAATGCTATCTGCCAGCTCTTATGCTGAGTGTGTATATTAGGGTCTGTTTAGGGGAGAAGAAAAGGATAATATAGCAACAATAACCCATACATCTCACAGTTTTCTATTAGTCAGTAAGTTTTGTTTTGCTTTTATTTTGAGACAGGGCTTTGTTATGTAGCCCAGGTTGTTTCTGAGTTTGCAGCAACGCCGACTGGGCTCCTGTGGTGCTGAGATTACAGGACTTGGGTCATCAAGCTTGGCGGTTCACGGTTGATCATCAAACAGCTGAAATGTATTCAAGGCAGGTGGGTACCACTCCCACATAACAGATCCAAGGCCAAGGACACACAGATAAGAAGCAGCAGAGCCAGAGCCAGCTGGGTCTGCAGGCTGCAGGAGAGTTCTACTTCTCCTGGGTCCTCTTGTTGGTCCTTTGTCTCCTCAGTAGTGGGTTGACAACAGAGATACCTGGGTCCTGACCCTAGCTAGCTCTCCTCTAGTGGGGCCACTGGGGCCAGGTACATTTGGAGAAGTTAATCAGATGGACAAGCAGGCATGGTTGAGCTTTTTTCTTCTCATTGATAATCTAGCCAGTGCTGTGTATGTCTTAAGACATTTCCATGTGGGGGCCACCCTCAGAGTTTGTCACATATAGAAGGCATTCATTCCTGTTCACTGTTCTTCAGCTAAGCCAGCAGCCACTCCAGCTACAGGGCTGACTGACTGGCAAGCAGGTCTTGGAGGGTAGCAGGGAGGGCCTGTCAGGGCTCTCTACTTCCTAGAAAAACCTCTAGACTCACTCTGAGCTTGAGTTGCCTTACAGTCTCCCATGTCAACTTTCTTAGCTTCCACCACACCCTGTCTGCGTCCCACCTAGCTCTCTGCAGAAAGAACGTTCGCCTGAGATACTCAAGTTGGCCAGAGGGGCTGTTTGTTTTCTCTCTGAAGATCAAGGACCAGACTGTAAAGCCAAGCACAGGGACAGTGGGACATGGGGGTACGCTGCTGCCTCCAGTCAGAGAACCTGGGGCTGCCAAAGGACTAGGAACAAAGAGAGACTGGGGTGTTCAGAACACCAGCTTCCCAGGGGACACCTTGATAAAAATAAGTAGTGGGGACTGGGGTTGGATGACTCAGGCTGAATCATCAAACGAAAATGACAAAACTCTTTATTAGTGAGAGAAGGGAAGCGGGTTATGAGAGAAGCCCCTGCTGGCAGGATTATTAGTGTACATAGTATGTGTGCGTGTGTGTGTGTGTGTGTGTGTGTGTGTGTGTGTGTGTGTGTCGGGGGGGGGGTGTCTCTTAAACCAACCCCTACAGAAAAATCCCCTATGAAGCTTAGATTCTAATCCTCCCTACTCCCCAGAGGTGGGTGATTGGGTCTCTGTGGGGTATTTTCAGGGAACAGGCCAGCCTCCAGCACTTACGTGGTCCAGTGGTACTCAGTGGCTGGCGGGTTAGCATCTGCTTTGCATGTAAGCTTCACATCTGTCCGCTGCAGGTACCAGTTGCCATCAAAGCCCTCGATGGTCACCTCAGGTTCATCTGTGAGGCAAGGGAGGATGTTGGAAGAGGGTGAGGTCAGGGGAACACCCAGGAGAGGGATAGAAGGAAGCGTTAAGGAAGGAGGATGGTGAGGACACGGAAGCAGCTTGGAGAACAAGTGGGTACCACAGGACCTCAGCAGAAGGGAGAAAGGTTAGGACAGGGAGAAGTGACAGGGGGAGAAGACAAGAAGATTGCAGCATCTTGGAAGAGAAAGTAGTGGAGAGAGATTAGGGGACAGAAGAGGAAGGCAGGTGGCAATGGGTGGGAAGGGCCCCTGGCCCTGGCTCACACTGCACGTTGAGCGTAAGGCTCTCCCTGAAACGGTCAAGGTGATAGTTGACGATGCAGGCCAGAGACTGCCGGTGGGCCTCCCTGCTGGGCACCAAGCGGTAACGGCTGATGACTGTCACTGTGCCATTGGGGTTCCGAATTTCCTGATACTCTGCCTCGCCCTTTAGCCGTGTTTCCCAGGATACCACACTGGGAGGTTTTCCATTGGCTGAGGTGCAGGTGGCCACCAGGACTTTGTCATCCTGTCCCTTCCTGGCTCGAAGCACCGCCTGGGTGCCCTCAATCCAGTTGGTGGGTTTGGCTGTGGGAACAACACCATGGTATTAGTTGGAATTGCCTGGGCATCTGCTGGCCACCTCTGCCACTCACTCTACTGTTCTTTGCTAAAGCCCTTTCCAGAATTTTTCTCGAGAAGTTCCTTATGCCAGCAAACCCTCCCGGCTGCACAAACAATCCTCATTTGAGGCTTCTAAGAGTCTTGATGTGTTCTGCTTCCTTTCTTACCATGGTGTCAAAGCACCTGCCTGTTTCCTAGTCTCCAACACATGTCCATCAGCGAGAGCCTCAACATAAATACAGTGCTTGTCCCTGTCCAAAGCTAAGTCCCTTCCCCCGCGCCCCTCAGTCCTGGGGAATTGTGGATAGTCTTGTTAGTCAAGTGAGAGGCGCTATGCCTGGACTTATGGGAGCGTGCCAAGCCAACAGGGGTGTCTGTGGCCACTGAGACACATGTTAAGGATGGCCAAGCCATCGAGATAGGCAAGAAAAAGAGACTCAGGACAGCTTACCCATCACAGTGAGATTGAGCTGGCTCTCACGATTGCCCGTAGGGAACGTGGCAAATTCACAGATGTACATGCCCTCGTCCTCCAGCTCCAGGCGGGAGAGGCGGATGGTGCCGTCGATGAAGGAGGGTCGCAGGAATTCCACTCGTTTCTCGTAGGGAGGCAGCACGGAGACCCCCATAGTTGGGTTGTAGATGGCCATGTTCTGTTTGGAGCCATTGGAGGCCTTCTGCCACGTGACCTGGGTGATCTTCACACTGGGCAGTGGGTTGGCAAAGCTACAGTGCAGTACCACATCTGTGCCGATGAAGCCGTACATGGAATCGTTCACCTGCACCACCTGTGTGTGAGCGCCTGGCAGAGGGGATGATGGGAAGTGGTCAGCACCGGGCACTACTCCCCAGCCCCCATTCTCTGGCCTCTGCCCTTGACACTTACAGCAGTTATTACGTTTATAATTCTTCTTATGGAAATAATCACTGGGCCTGGTGGCTTGTGGCTCGAACCCCCACACTTGGAAGGCTAAGCAGGAGGTTTGCTATGGGACTTTGGGGCCAGCCTGGGTTACATAGTAAATTCTAGAACAACAGCCTGTGATACAAGTGAAACTCACTTCAACAACTCCTCTCACCCCAAATAAATAAATACCTTACTTGATATAAAAACCACTTAAAGGCTGTTAAGACGGCTCAGTGGGTAAAGACATTGGCTCCCAAGCACAATGACCTAAATTTGATACCAGAAACCCACAGGGGAGTCCTGTAATTGTTCTCTGACCTCCACACACCCACGATGCCTTATGCACACACAAAATAAATAAATGAATTTAATAATAAAATCCCACTCTGGATAATTCTGAAAAAAAAAAAAATGCTGAGAAGACAATGACACCATTCACTTGTAGCTCAGAATGGCCTTGATTCATTATCCTCCTGTCTCAGCTTCCTGGGCACTGGCAGTCTTCACACATACCACTACCAAGCCTGATTACGAGCTCTCTCTATATATACTTGCACGTGTCTGTGCTATGCATCCACATGGGGGTCTGAGGTTGAAATTAAAGATCTTCGTCAGTTGAGTTCCAGCATACTTCCTTTCTTTTTCCTATCTGTTTGTTTGTTTACAACCGGGTCTTACTATGTAGTCCTGGCTGGTTTAGAATTTGCTGCGTAAAGCAGACCGGCTTCACATTTGCAGATATCTGCTTGCCTCTGCTTCCTCAGCACTGGAGTTAAAGGCATGACTTTCTCCGTCTTACATTTTTAGGCAAGGTCTCTTGGTTGGACCCAGATGGGGTTAGTCTGTCTAGCCATTTTGCTCTAGGGGTTCCACCTTTGTCTTCTGGCAGGCCACTGTGAACATCTGGCATTTGTGTGGGTGCTGGGGACCCTAAATGTGGTCCTCACACTTTTGTGGCAAGTACTTTACCCAATGAGCCATCTCCCTAGTTCTCTCTATATTAATTAAAAAAAAAAGAAAAGAAAAAAAGAAAAGAAAAAGAAAGAAAGAAGGGAAGAAAGAAAGAAAATCCCCCAAACCAAACAAAATCATAATATAGCAATTGTTCCTAATGCTGCTTTTCAGTGAGTGGTACCGACCGGTCCACATTAGTGACCACACACCCACAGCCCACTTTCTCCCTTGTCTGGTTCTGTGGACGGAGCCCAGGACCTCGCTCACGCCTGTCAAGTTCTCCACCACTGAGTTACAGCCAAGCTCTGCCCTCTCACGATGCCTTTTAATCTATATAGTCAAGTCTGATCTCGGACTAAGCATCTTCCTGCCTCAGCCTCCAGAATGCTGGGGTTGCCTGGGGTACAGCCATACCCACCTAGCCTGCCACCATTTTGTATGAGGGTCCAGAGCTCTACTTTCCAAGAAGAGCCCTAGCTAGTTTTCCTGGATCTTAGTTCCCTCATCTGACAAATGAGCCAGATAATCCAGTGTCCTCTGCCTTACATGTTGCTGGGGAACCAGGTGGCATACAGAAAAGCAAGAACACAGGGGGAGGGAGGGGGCAGGAGCCTGGAGAAGGTGCTGTGGATGCCCAGCAAGAGGGTCCTTCCCCTTTGGCTCCCATAAGCCCTACTTAAGCCCTTCCATTGGGAAGCTGCCCAGTCTGGTCCTCCAGGTTCCTCTGGGACAGTCCTTTCTGTCTCAGAATATGGCTGTTCATACCTCCGACTTCTACCCTGGACTATGAACTCTTTGGGAACTCTTTTCCTTCCCGAGTTCCCAAAGCCCAGACCAGCTCAGCATCTGATTTATACAGCAGGCTTCCATGTTTCCCTTTCTCTAGCAGAGCAAATATTTATCACTGGGCAAACTGCTGTGGCAGCCAAGAGAATGGGGATTCCTAGGAAGAAGCAGGCAGCTGGGCAGGACATAAGTTCCCCCTCCTCATCTAGAAAGTCTTTTCCTTTGAGCCTCCTTAGCCCAAGCTTGGCACTCCGCTAGCTCTTGGGCGATCACCCCAGACCTGGCTCCGCCCTCCACTTCTCTCCATCTGGGAGTCTGTCAAGTCCCCAAAGACTTGACATCTTTGTCACATGACTGCACTGTTTCTGTCATTGATGAGTGACCACATTTGTGGACTTAATATCCTACATTTCCAGTTTACCGATCATCAATAATAGCAGGCCCTCCACTGACTCAGAGGCAGGAGGATGGCTCCAAGCAAAAGGCCTGGCATCCTTGTATCCACTGTGTGATGGAGACGTGGGGGCTCCTGGGAAAGTCCTAAAGCCCACGGTCCCTTTAGCACCCCATTCCACTCCTCTAGAGACCACAGTGACTGTGGGATCTCAGGGGCTTAGTATACAGTAGGCTCTCAAGATATGCACACTAAGCCAGGCATGGTGGGGCATGCTTGTAATATTAGCATTCAAGAGTCAGAGTCAGAAGTCTGAATTCCTTCTAATATCTGGTTTTGGCTTTCCCAAGCCATGCCCTTGACACTGAGAATCCATACACACCCCCATCCTCTTTGTCATTTATACAGCCTTACCAAGCACATCAAGTGTTCCCATCCCTCCAGCTGGCCCTTGGAAGCAAAGCACCAGGCACCCCCAAGCAGAGGTGTTGGGGACTAGAGGAGGTGGGAGGAAGAAAGTGTGACACAAGGGAGGGGTGTGTTGAATATCTGCCTAACCCCCTGCTAGGGGCAGGGGGTGGGGGTGGGGGGTTCAGGCAGCCATTTCCCTTGCCTCTTCCAAGAAGCAGTCTGGGTGCCCTGGATCTCCTGTTTCCTTCTGGCTCCGTCTGAAAGCAGCCCAGCCCTTGCTCCACCCAGAAGCAGTCCTGAGAGAAGGTCAGTGGGTCAGATGGTCTAGCACTCTTGCTGACTGGTCAGCTGGCAAGCAACGAATTCCTCCATCCTCCCTGACAGGATAAATGGGTGCTCCCTGATGCTTACTCCTCCAGTCTCCGCTCCCCAGGCCTGCTGGAGGCTGCCCAGCAGCTGTGATAATGTGAGCATAATTGGGGAACTTGCGCCACACAAAGCTGAGAACTGGAAAAGCCAGTTGGGAGGGCTTGGGCCACAGGTGAGAGTTGGGGGAGGGAAGCATGGACATCAGGAACCATCTTGGTGCTAGGTGTGGTTGACCTGGAGGGACACATGGCCCACTGACCCCAGGACCCCATCTCCTCTCATCCCACCTCAGGTGTGTGTCTGGGGGGGGGAAGAGGGGGCTGGCACACATGCTGGCATTCCTATGCTACTTCCCAAGCAGTGACTTCACCCTTCAAGGATAAGGCAGTGCCAAGAGGGGAGGTTGTTGATGATACCCCATGGAGGTTGAGGACGTTCCTGTGCCAGAGCAGGTGTGGTGTGTGTTTGTGTGTGTGCGCGCGCGCGCGCGTGCGCGCGCGCGTGTATGCACATGTCTGTATTCTATTTAAGTCTATGCTGGGTAGAGGCTGTTTGTTTCTCCACTGGCTTCTCTCAGAAGCAGCTTCATGGTGGTGCAGGGAGAAACATTCTTGGCATCCCCTCATTGCATACAAAGCCATTTCTGACACTTTCTGGTCCTGTGATGGGCTGGGTAGGGACGCGGACTTCTCAGTAGCGGATGTGTTCACTTTTACTCTTGGACTCTGGGAGGTAGACCCTGGGTGGCATGTGGGGTTTCTGGAGTGTTGAGCATAAAGAGAGTGCCAGAAAGAGGGGACAAAGGATTAGCAAAATTGGGTCCCTCTTCAACATGGCAGCCTTCGGGAGCTGGCTCCCAAACTACTGTGGGGGCTCCCTGGCTTGGACCAAGCATGTCAAGTTAGGTCTAAGTATCCAGCTCTTAGTCTAGTTGGCTTAAAAAAATTCTTTTTTTCCAAGGAAGCAGGGCCTTAGTGCACACTCGTCTCCCTTCATTTCTGCTCCAGCTTCCTAATGTGGGACATGGCAGGAGTGACTCCCAAGCTCTGTCAGACCTTTCTGGCATCTGCTATCGAGGTGCACAGCGAGGCTGGGAAGTCTGCATTCTGCCTCGGTGCCATCCAGTGGCTGATGACTTAGCCTTTCTATGACTCAGTTTACACCGAGGGTGCACCGTCTTGCAAAGCGGAGATACCAATAGTGAAAGCCTGCCTTGTAAAACTGTTGTGAGGATGAAGTGAAGGGGCTCATGGGAAACTCAGAAGGCAGCGTTAACACAAAATAAATGCTCAGTCGATGATGGGCTGCTGCCAACGTGGCTGGCATTGTCATCATCACCACCACCACCACCACCACCACCACCACCACCACCACCACCACCATCACCATCATCATCATCATCATCACCATCATCACCATCATCACCAACACCATCGCCATCATCTGTGAAGCCATAGGTTTCCTTCTCTTGAACTTCATTCAACAAATGTTTACTGATCATCTACCTGGCAGTAGGCACTGTTTAGCACCCCCTACCCCACCCCACGCTTCTTCTGGGACACCATGAGGTTCTTGTTCCTAACTCTCTGTGGACACTTCCGCTAGGACACCAATGGCATATAACAGGCGACTGTACCCATTCCTATTTCCTACCCTTGTGTGGAGTCTGTATTCTGTCATTCAACGGCTGTCTAGCTACCATGGGGAAAGCAGGGACATGCTTGACCCTGAGCTGTCAAACGCATTCTCCCTGACATTGTAGGACCAAGCATGGTGGACCTGCTAACTCTCTGGTTACCCAAGCAATAAAAAGTCCTCTTCCTCTGCAGAACATGGCTTGGAGCTTTGTGACACGGTAGCACACGAGAGTTCAAAGGACCGGCAACCTCCCATGAGCCAGGTCAGGAAGGATTGGGTCATCTGCCCAGGGACACAGAAGAGTAGTTCCCTGGTCTACTACAATTCCTACCCTAAACTTGTGCCTTACTCAGTCTGTCTCTCTAGGGCTTTGTTCTGAGTGGTGTCCTTCAGAAACCCCACAGTACTTTGAAAATGATACAGATGTCAGTCACAGTTCTCATTGGTGCCTTGTGCTGGAGTCTGGTCACTGTGAACCAGACATGGAGTCTGGGGAACTCAGGCTGGAGCACCTACTGAAGGCTGCTATGTGCAGAACTGGAAGAGTAAGGGGACAGGGAACAGAGACCGTGAGACCTGTGTCTGCAGGAGGGGTTCTTACATTGGAGGGTACAAGCAATGAGTCTTTCCCTGACCGCCCTATACAGTCAAGGTCCAAGACACTGGCTCCTGGGACTTGTGTTCTGGTGCCTCAGTTTCCTTAACAGAACACAGGCTAGGCAGTTGGGACGACCTGGCTTCTCAGAAGTGCTGACCCAGCAAGGCAAGCATCAGACCAGCAACACCTCCCCTCCCCCCCCACACCAACATAGGCCTTCGAAAGCCCAAGCTCAGCAAGAAAACACAAAGGCTCTTCAGTTGTGGCAGACGAACCTGCTCTCCAGGGCCCTGCCCTGCTTGCCTGCCGTAGAGCTAATCTACAGCAAGAGGGTTCCCACACATCGGGCGTGGCCACACGGGCAGTTTCTCTTCCCGCCCCTTTTGACTTTAGAACTCCAGGCTGGGCAAGCTGGGTCTGGGCTCGGAAGGTGGGTGTTTACCTAAAGGGGTACTTTTGTGAGGCCCACTATGCCCTGGCCTGGCTGTGATGATCTCTTCCAGGCCCTCACTTCCTGAAACTTTGCCTCAGCGTCTCCCGCAGCCACTTGAGCGGTGTTAGAGCACGAGACTGTGTGCATAGGTGTGGGGTGCCGGGCTCTCTGACAAGGACCTGGGCCAAAGCAACATCCCTTTTTTTTCTTTTGTTTTACTTTGTTGTAAGACAAACATGTACACTGTAGCCTAAGCTGCCCTAGAACAAGACTATGCAGCCTAGTCTGGCCACAAACTCATAGCAGGTCTCCTGTCTTAATCTCTTGACTAAGCTTCCTGGCTAATGGAATTCATTACATTGTGAGAGCCACATTAGTTACATGTGACATCTGGCTAGAAGAAAAATCAACCCTGTTTCCCAGTCCGTCCATCCATGTATGTGTTGTGTTGTGTGTGTGTGTGTGTGTGTGTGTGTGTGTGTGTGTGTGTTTTTACAGGTCAGGGACTTTACTGGAAATCCAACCCAGGGTTTTGCACCTGCTCACTAAGTAAGTGCCCTACCAACAAAGTACAACCCCAGTTGAAACCAATGTCCTTTGCTTCTAGGGCTTTTTAGGCATGCTCCCTCCCTCCCCTCTAGGAACTGGCAGACAAGACAAGACTTCCTTCCGGTGGTGGTAGTGGTGGTGGTGAGAAACAGGTAAATGCAAGTGAGAATGACTCACTGTGGGGAGGGGGAAGGGTCCCGGAAACTCTGCTGAGTCAGCAAAAAAAGCTTTAGGCCCCTCCCCCTCAGTTCAGCTTCTTTCTCAAACATCAACTCTCTGTAAGCTCCGGGCAGGAAGCATTCAGGCTGGCAAGGAAGAAATGGGATCAGGAGGGAACTCCTTTTCTAGAGTCAACCTCCTCTTGGAAGGCTTGGCCAACCTGTCATCTGGACCTGATCAGAAGCCAGGAAGAACCCATAAGGGGGGCACTTGCTGAAGCCCTCTGAACTTGTCCTTTCTCGTATCTGTGCCCCAGGCATGGCTCCCCATTAATTCAGGGGCTCCTTGGCTCCCAGGCTGTATCACCTGCTTCCAAATTCCCCTTCACACCCGGGATGGGGCCACAGTGACCCAGAATTAGAGGGCACCAGGAGCAGACAGAGGCAATGGCTGTCCTACTCCTTGTCCCAGTGTCCAGACAGCCCTCCCTGAGGCACAGCAATAAGGCATAGTACATGTCCTGGCCAGGCACAGTGGTTAGTGGCTCCATTTCCTATGTCCTGCAGTTCAGAGACCTCTGCTGGTGAGAAGGCCTCAGGGAATTCTCGTGGGGACAGTTTCTGGGATAGCTCCAGGGGTTCTGTATCCTTCCACTCACTACCAGCCACTCGAAGTAGTGATAATGTCCTATGATCCCACAGTCAGGGGCTAATTGCTACTGTCTGAGCCCAGGCGCCTCCACCCCCAGCTCTGGGGTCACAGAAACTGCCCATGTTTTCCTCTTGGCTGAATGCTCCCCCGACTCCCCACATGGAGTTGGTTAATGATGGGCTATGGGGCTGGCGCCCGGTTGCCTTGGGTGGGGGAACACAGTGCGTGGGAGAAGAGGGGGCGCGGCAGCCTGGGAAAGGACCTAAAAGGAGCCAGGGCACAGGATCTTCCAGACAGACTGGGCCAGCCCCACTCCCCTGACAGTGCAGAAGCCCCGAGGGTGGCAGCAGCCATGGGGTGGGGGGTGTCCTGACAAGCTCTATCTCTCCCTGAAACTTGGCAGGGCCGGTTGGGGGCCCAAGATGAGTCAGGGAGCTAGGCTTTGGTTCTCCCATCAAGGAACACCGACCTCGATGGAGATTCTGGACCACTGTCTTGCAGGCCCATTTCCTGTTGTCACCCCATCCCCCCAAGGCTCTGGCAGGCTGGGACTCTACTTTGACACACTAGGAACACAGTGCCTCACTCCTGGCTCTACCCGTCTCCATCTCTTAGTCTTCAAGGTGTTAGGTCTCAGCCCAGTCTACTTCCTCTGGCAGACTTGACGCCTTTCCTCTGAGCAGTGGCGAGAGAGGAAGGCTACGAGCAGGAAACTGTGACAGGCAGGCTCTGGTCCCTACCACTTGGTCCCTGTTGTCTCCTGAGCTTGAGTAGGGAGTGTTGGGCCTGAGGATCCCGGAGGGGTTCTGCGGCCCTAACCTGTTCAGCTCAGTCTGCCACAAATTTGCCCCTTTGCTGGATTCACTGCGAATTGATCAGTTGGTTCTCTGTCTTTGAATGCTGCCCAACTTCTCCTGGAAGTCCTCCCAGATTAAATCCACGCTTACAGCAAAGTTGGGGGACAGGAGGTTCTTCTGTAGCCAGTCACCCAGTCCAGTCCACAGTAGCTCCATTCCTCAGCAGCTTTGGTCCCTAGGAGGCACTGGTCCAAATCTAAACTCCCCCTAAGCTCCTCCCACCAGTGCCCTCATCACCAGTGACCTCTCACTTGATATTCTCAACACTCCTGGGCTGGGCCCCCATGCACAACCCCTCCCTTTGAAACTCCAACAGCCATGCCTCTTGCTTTCTTCCTGCTCAAGCCTTGACCCTGAGTGGCCCAGGCCACCTGTCATTGGTTTGCCGCAGGATGATACTGAGTGTACAGTCCTGGCTGGAGCTCCCATGGGGTACAGTAAACTTCCTGAACTCCTCAAGATCAAGCCCAAGGTCGCCTAAGTGGGCCGAACCCACGGCAATCTTCCTGCCTCAGCCTCCCATGTGCTGGGATTAGATTACCACGCCCCAAGGGAAGGCATCGAACAAAGAGTCCCAGACTAAGGACAGTGAGAAAATGAGGGTCTGAAAGACTGCTAAAGGGCTGGCTTGCTATCCTATCCCTTCTGTTAAACATAGACTGTGACTTCTGTTCTTCCTGAATCCCCTCTGGGGAGGCAGCTTCCCGGAGCCCTCTCTTCTCGCCCCTGTCATGGGTTAGGTGGCACTGTGTGCTCAGGGCGCACACATGGCCACGCACTTGTTATAGCAAGTCAGTCCAAAGCCTGGCGGGCACTCAGCCCTCACAAGGCACACCCACTGGTTAGTGGAGAAGTCTGTGAGCCGTTTGTGGTCCTAAGCCAAGGTTAGCCATTGTTCCAGGACACCAAGGGACAGAAACGGAAGGTGGGACCTCACCTGTATAAAGGGGACACTTTAAGTCAGCTTAAGTTCTGACTCTTCCTTGCCCCACATGGTGTGGGTCGGTTTGATCCCCTGCCCACCGTTTCAATCCCGTATCTTCCTGCTTGCTTCCCAGCTGACAGGCGTGATGCCCTCTCTCTCTTCTATTCCAGTTCCTCCTACCCCATCTCCCTTCCTCACACCAGAGCATAAGGTGAAAAATCGTTTTCTCACCTCAGAGAGCTGCTGCAGAGAGAGGCCTTGCTCTCTGTCCGCCACCTAAGCCTGTTTACCTCTGTGTGTTCTCCAGCTCCACCCCCTCCCTCCACAGCCCTGGGCTGCTCCTGCCTGACCTGGCCTTTCTTGACTTGCAGGCACAAAAGCCTCCGGCTCTAAGGCCAAGATTCAGAAAGGTGCGGTGACATGAGGGTGGCTGATGCTGAGGTGAACACTACTGTGTCACAGCAGACACAGCCCGGGTTTCCCTGTGAGCCTGCACGCGCTGTTACTGACACATTGGGGAAGTGTAGGCAGCAGCCTTTTTGGAAGACTGGTGTCGAGGAGGGAGAGGCTGGGGGCTGCTGAGAAGGCAGAGGAAGAATTCCCGAGGCTTCCCCGAGGAACCTTTACAAGGCTCGGGATCCGCATGTGCCCTCCTTGCCTCAGGTTCACTCACGGTTCCTAACTACAGCGAGGCTTAACACCTGCTTGGCAGTGCAGGGCTCTCGGGTCTGCCTTGTATCAGGAAGGGCAAGGTGGGCCACTCCAGCACCCAGCTCTGCAGAGCCTCTGTCTTTCGAGATGGCTGTAGGGAGGGAGGCTATCAGGCAGGTATACCTGCCTGGCTCCAGGGAAGGCTCGTTCTAAGAGAAAGAGTTTGGGTGGCAGGTAAGATACCCAAGGGGTTGAGAGAAATAGAGAGTGAGGTCTACAGAGAGCATTGGGGTACATGAAGTAGTCTATGAGCACTACTGCTCAGAAACTGGATAACTTCAAGTTGCATGGCTCTCTCTGGGCATCAGTTTCCTCACATACAACACGGGGATCACGATAGTGCTGTTTGCTAGAGCCCGTTCCTATGTGCTCCTGGCATGGCGGGCACATGGAGAAGCTACCTAAGTGCTGGTATTGGTAACACATGGGGAAAGACCTGCCCTGATGCAGGTGAGCCGGTTTTCCGAGCAAGGGTAGCCTAGATAACTGCTGACATTTGGGCCAGACAATCCCCTCTGGTGGAGGTCTGTCTTGTACCCTGTAAGACACTTAGCAACACCCCTGGCTTCCACATACTAGATATTAGGAACACTACCTTCACATATGACAATTAAATCATATTCAGACACCGTCACACGTCCCCAAAGGAATAAAATTGCTTTAGTGAAGACCAAGGGACTAGAGTAGGGGATCATGAGCTCAGGCATGATGGGTTTGTAGGGCCAGCCGTGGCAAGCTGGGTGTAGAGGGAGTGAGAGGTGCCCGGCGTGGGACACGCTGATGGAGAAACCTCCCTTGTATGTCCTGAGAAAGGAGAGAGAGGCGAGTCTTCGTGTCTGAAGGGCAGAGCCAAGCTATGCGTAGGGAGACAGGCGGTCAGAGCGCTGGACTCTGTCTGGAGTTGCTGTTTGACAGACACAAGCCACAGAGAGGCTCTAGCGTCTCCAGAGGATGGAAGAACTGGGGGAAGGACAGCCAGAGGAAGGGATGCCAGCAGGGAGACAGGCCACGCAGGAGCATGGCCAGAATCTCTAGTCGGGGAGGGTAGGAGGCTGTGCTGGTAGAAGGCCGGGATATGCTCAGGGCAATGTTCAACAGAAGCGAGGAGAGGCAGCATCTTCCTGAACTGCTATCATTTTGGAAGGATTTTCACCTCATTTGGTTCCTGCTTAAGTGAAATCCACAACATGTGTTCTCTGCATTAGTGGAGTGTTTGTGCTTAATTAGTGGCAAATTCTTTCATATTAAAGTCATTAAGTTTTGCTGTTTGCTCTCCTCACCCTGGGCCTGGCTCTTCTGCCTTTGCTTTAAAGTGGGAAGGCCTGACTAGAGATAGGCAGGTCTCTCCAGTCGGGTGGGCTAAGGAGTCACTCAAACATACACAGTCATGTACACATCCACGCAAGCACGCGTGCGCACACTCTGTGACATGCAGATTCCATTGTTCCATCCCTGATGTCTGTCCCACCCAGGACTGGCATTTGTCCCTCCTTGCCCTTTGTCCATACCCCCCAGGCACCTACAAGTGGCTGGCAGCTCTCCTTGGGCCCTGCCTCACCTTTGGATCTACCTTATAGGCAATGCTAAGGGTCAGAGGAATGTTCCAGACTTTTGAGTGTGGGCCTGCCCCTCAAGCAGAGGGACAGGGACTGTGCAGTGTGGAAAATACAGCTCCACAGGAGGCTGAGTTCTCATGACCCAAGTGGACAGTGGGTTGAGAGCAGACCAGGGCCAGGGACACAGATGGATGCTTATCAATTCCAAAGGCTGAGGTACATAACTTGAATGATGCTTTGTAGCCTAGAACTGCAGTGACCCCAACCTCTTGTATATAGCATGGATGCCCTTTCAATATTAGCTTTAAGGGTCATAGCCCAACCCCCTATACACACCCACTGTAACCTCCAAACCACCCTCCCCCGCCTACCTAACACAAACCCTCACAACAGCAGTTCTAGCCTAGATTTGTGGCAACCCAGACCACAACAAACCAGGGTCAGGACTCCAACCTGAGTGCTAACCTCTTCTAGGTTGAAGCCATAGAACACGGTAGCAGGGGTGTGTGTGTGTGGGGGGAGACATTCCAGCTCTTCGGTGACAGCCCCAATCTCTCTCCCTTCTAGATACAGGTTTCCCAGGCTGGACCAGGAATAGAGGGCTTCAGGGATTCTCTCACCTCAGCCTTCTGAAAAGTGGAGCTGGGACTACTAGTGGATCCCCCCTTGCTGACTGCCTTTCAACTTCTGTGGAACTTCAGCCAAGCTTATTATCACAGGCAAGCAGGACACATGTGATTCATTTTGTTTGTTTGTTTGTTTGTTTGTTTGTTTTCACATAGCAGCCCCAGTGTGGTGTGCAGAAGGCAAGCTCTTCAGAGGGTCCTGACGTGTTGGATTGGGGAGCAGTGCTCACTGGGATATCCTACCCCTACCTTCAGCAGGCCTGTGGCCATGTCTAGGATCTACACAACTGTCCCTGTGTGGCCTTTGCCCCTAGCACCCAGGAGGCTGAGAGTGGTAATTGGTACAGGTTTTCCTAGCTAACCTGGACAGCTTCAGTGACTCTCATGGCCACGTCTCCTGCTTATCCCCAAACCCAGCCTTTCTGCCTACACAATGAGTCCTGGCATATCCAGCTCCCTCAGCTGGGGTGAGATCACCTCCCCAGGACTGGGCAGCTTCCCCTGTTCCTGGCACACGGTTGTCACCATTCCCTCCTTCTCTCTCCACAACACTCAAACCATCACCTAACACTTGGTAAAATGCTGAGGGAACCCCTCCCTGCTGCCTTTGTAGCCTGTCCTCTCCCTGTCCTGCCTGGCAGGGACACACGGGAGTGAGGAGACCAGAGAGTCAGAAAAGGGTCTGAGCCCAGGCCACCACCCAGCATCCTCCCGAGTCTCCTTCCGGTTCCTCCTTTGGCGTCACAGTTTCAAGTGTGGGGTCTTTCCCACACCGACCATCCCTCTGCCCAACATGAGTCTATCAGGAGCCTCGCCCAGGCTCGCTTCTAGCTCAGACTTGTCAAGGTTTCAGGAGTCACTGGTAGGGGCTGGCATGCCAGGGCCTGTTCTTCATCCTGCTTCTCAGAGGGAGCCAGCACGTAGGCACAGGGCATGGCTCCCAGCTGTGGAGACGTAGCTGGCCTCTGTGGCCACCTGATTCCTTTGACTAACCCTCCTTCCTGTCTCCTTGTCCTTCTGACCCTGCCCAGAGAGGCCTGAGAGTCCAGGAGCAGCCTATGACAGTGGTGTGTTGTGTGTGCAAGCACCCCGCATCTTTCAGGTGTTCGAGGAGTATCACCTGTCCCTTCTGAGCACTCCAAGGTTGGGCAACGCCCTGAGCAACAGAAGCCTGTGGGTCCCTGAGAGGACACAAGAGGGATATGTTTCCTGCTGGGCCCCTCCTGGAGACGGCAAGAGCAGCTAGCATGTGTGTCACCTGTGCCAGGCCTGTGTCTGAAGGTTCATGGACTCTAACTTGTTTAATTCTCAAAACTCTTGAGTGCTAGGTATAGTTTATCTTTCTCATCTTAGGAATGAGAAATTCAGAGAGGCCAAATTCCAAGGCCAGTTGGACACACAAAAACAACCTGTCTCCAGAGGTTATCTTCCATTACTGAGCCTGGTGGTATGTGTGTGTCTGGCTCCTACCCCTTTGGGAGCTTAAGCAGTGGTCTACACCTTCATAACAGACACATGGAACCTGTCTGATGCAGGATGGGTGAGGAGTCTCTACTATATAAGGAGTATGGGTGCCATCCCCTCTGCCTGTCACCCCTGGCTCTGGAAAAAGGCCAAGTCTGTCACCTTGGCCCTCACCTCTGCTCCAGTCAGGGCTGCAGGCCAGCTGAGCCACAAGGAGACCTGACTGAGGACTCTGAACATAACTCATCTTCATTCTTCCAAGCCTGACTCTGGCTTAGATCTTTATCTTTCTGGCTCTCAGTTTCTCAATCTGGAAGCTGTGTGATGTGAGCTGTAAGAGAGGGGAGATAAACTGACAAGTGTTTTCAGGAAATATGGAGTGGCGGGTAAGGGTGGCTACCAGGCACCAAGGAGCTATAGAGACAAGAGTGAGTGAGTATGTATGTATGTATGTATGTATGTATGTATGTATGTATGTATGTATGCATACATACATGTATTCTTCACAACCATGCCAGAATGGGAGTTCCCCTCAGCCTTAGAGCAAGAAAGATAAGTGACTGCCAAGCTGTCTCTTCCCAAGACGGGAAGCAGAAGGTTGGTATTTCCTGTTTCATCTCACCTCAGCTCATCCTACCCTCATCAGCCCCAAAGCCAAGGAAGCCGGAAGCAAATGGTACTCATGAGACCCCAGCCCTTCCTTGAGTGAGCCTGGATCTCTAGCGCAGCCCTCAAGGTGATCAGGGCTCGGTCCACCTCCACCACCACTAAATGTTGGCCGGCTCCATTGCTGGCCTTCCCACCAGAGGCTGCTGGGATAGCCTGCCAAATTAGCTTAATGAGTGAGGCCCCGACTTTAATCAGGAGCCCCAGCCTTGCACTGCGGACTCCCGTTTTCACTTTGAAAGCTGGGAAGGGGTGGGCCTTCTCTCTCTCCCTCTCCCAGGCATTTTCACCCTGGTTAATGGTTCCTCACTCAGAGAGGCCCCTACATCTGCTAATTGGATTTAATTACTGGGGTAATTAATGATTTGATTGGGAAACTGAAATGTGGTGGGTGAGTTCTGGTACATAAATAGAAAAGTCAAGGGGCCAGTGAACTCAGACTGGGATCCAAGGGCCATCTAGGGTGGGGGAGAAGCAGGCTCGGATCCTTCAGAGGTCTCCTTAGTTGGGGACCAGCTGCTACCGGCTCCCCTTTTATCCATGAGGAAAAAAGAAAAATCACAGAGGAATTAACTGGTCTAACTGTTGGGAAGAAGCTGGTAGGGCCTGGAACAGAGGAGATAGCTGAAGAAGAGGGGTAGGAAGTTATGACATGACCTGAGATGGCTCAGGTGACAGTGGCCGTGAGAGCACCTGGGGAACACTTATCAACCCGCCACAGACCTTAGAATTGTAGTATGCTTGCTTCTCTTGTTGTGGCTACAGAGGCCTTGCCTCTGGGTCACAAGAGAAGTAAATAGCTCACCTAAAAAGCCAGGGGCAGCAAAAGAGCAGCGGGTGTTTTGGCTAGAAGAAGGCCACAACCTCCAGCTATACATCTCTCCGCCTTTGGCCTCGTTCTCCAGGTTCAAATGTTTCTGAGGGCTCCTGACTGCCCATTTCTTTCATGCTTGGGTGACTCTGCCCAGCTGCAGCATGAAGTTACAGAAGTTCAAGAGAACTGGGGTGGAGGGGGGAAGGAGGGCAGAGCATGTGCTCTGGGACCTTTACAGGGACGTGACAACTTTCTCCTACATTGGAAGGAAGCAGATGGGGAGGGAAGGAATCAGGGATGATAGAGAGGTGGGTAGTTGGATAGTAGCTAGGTCTCCTCAGCTTCCTTTTCTTTACAAAATCGTGGGCAACTCTGATGACAGTGAACCTTTCCCGAGAGGCACCCACGTCTTATGGTGTGAGAATAGGCAACAAATCTCACACTCTGTTAAGGCAGATGCCACTCTAGTACTGGGAAACTGAGGCTCGGACTGGTACACTGATTTATTCAATCGACACGGCTAACAGGTGGATCTGAATACAAATCAGATCTTATGACACAGCCTTCTGCCCTCTCCACTGCCTTGGGGCAGATCTAAACCAGTATCAGAACTTCGATCTACCCCTGCTTAAATTCCCAGCTTCCTCTCCTCCTCCTCCTCCCATGGCCCCACCCGCCACACCTCCCTGAAGTGGAAAACTCCTACTTCAACACTCAGGTCCCACAGAATCACCTGCTCTGTTCTCATATCTCCCACAGCCTCTACCTCCACCTTGCTCAAATAGCAATCCTTGGGCCCTCCACAATTGGCTGGGCCAGAATCTGAATCTGAATCCCCGGCTGGCTTGGTACCCGATGCCTGTACTGGGAACAGACAGCATCTGATTTCCATAATGAACCCTGGGGAACAGACTCTGCGACATGGGTCCCCACTGACTTCCCAGGTCACTGAGAGCTTTTAATCAAGACTTCTTAGGAAGAAACCAGATCAAAGAAGACCTGGCAAAGGCCATGCTTACTTCCCCAAAGAGAAGATTCTCTATGAGAGGAAAGCCACAGGGGTGCAAGACCATTCACTCCCAATGATCTCAGTGAGACGCCTCTCAACCTCTACTGGTTAGGTTGACCAGCCGGGGCAGGTGTGTGTGTGTGTGTGTGTGTGTGTGTGTGTGTGTAAGCAATCCTAGCACACCTTCCTCCAGCCTCTTTGACTTTAGGCATCCAGAATCCTGAAGCAATCAAGAACTGGTGCTGACCATTTTAAGGACTGAGACTACTCAGCAGAGTGAAGTGACTTACACAATAAACGGAAAAACCCAAGGAGAACCCAAGACCCTTTCCACTGACTGCAGAATAATGGGGAAGCGGCACCAGCCACCAGCTGACAAACAGCCTTCTGAGAGTAAAGGCTTCTGGGTAAGGGTCTCTGGGAGGCCGGGTGGCATGGCATACACATGGCTGAGAGACCCAGAAACATCAGGATTAGGGGTGAAGAAGTGTAGTGTCCCATCCCCCGCCACCCCTTGGCTGCAGCTGCCCCAGGCAGGGCCTCTTGTGGGTACAAACAAGAGGTGCTCTAGAGTTCAGTCCTACCCGCACCCCCCCACCCCCACCCAGGATAAGAGGGGGAAAGGAGGCCTGAAGAAGCAGGTCAAAGCTAACTCTCCCCACTGCCCCACCCCCCAGTGAGAACAGCACAGCCAAGCCTGTAGGACCAGAACCCAGCACGTTGTCCTGACATGTCCTGGAGACACAGCTTGAGAGGAAAGAGAGGGAGTGAGTCAGGGCTTGGAGGTGGAGTAGAGGGAGATGGAGAGGGCGGGCAGAGGTCTGTCCACCTTAGAGAATCAAGGTGCAGGCAGGCAGAAGGCCAGGGTGGCTTCCCCAGGTGGGAAGGGAGCCTATACATTCAGGGCCGCATCCCAGACCTCTGTCTCCCTAGTATGACTCCAGTTGTTGGACAAGGCTGCCTCTGGTAGGTAGAGGATAGGAGGGGGCACCTTCTTGCCTTCATTGAGGAGGGAGAAGTCAGGCCTGGGCTAGACAAAAGCTAGAGTTGAGTACTCTCGTGGTGTGCTTCAGTCAACAGGAAGGAAGCCTGCTGTCCCCTGAGTGTCCTCTCTTTGCCAGTACCTCAGACACTGACCACCATGGTGACACCGTCTGGCCCTAGGAGTGGCAGAGCCCGCACCCCCCACCCCCCAGAAAAGCCTAGCAGTAGTAGTGGGGGCGGGGAAGTCCAAGTGAGGATTAGGGCGGGAGACACTTTGAACCCCAGAAAGACTGGTGGGAACTGGTTCTTGACTCATGGCAGAGAAAGGGGGTGGGGAACGGCAAAGCTCCTGCCTTATTGTTGTTGTTATTATTTCTCTCTCTTTTATGAGATGTGAACTCAAGCAATTAAAGACACACATTTGACTTTAGACTCTCCTCTTTGCTCCAGCTCTGGTCTCATCACAACGGTCAACAGTTCTCAGCAACGTTTTCTTTCTGAGACACAGATTGAGTAAGTAAGCTTGTCCCCTCATCACTGGAGGCTCTCTGAACCCTAAAAATAAATGCCGGTGGGCAGAGTTTGTGCTTCTGTACCTCAGAATTGGAGAACTGATTGCTCCACTCTGAACTTTGTTTTTTTTTTTTTTTTTTCCCTGGGCGCTCAGAAGTGCTTCTGGAATCTTCCACTTTCACTGCCATGTTCTGCAACAAGGCTTGAGACACACCCATTTTACAGAGGAGGAAACTGGCCTGGGGTTGGGTGAGAAATCCACCAAGCTGCACAGCTGGGGCAGTGGAACTCAGCCCTAGTCTTCCGTCTGAGCCGTGTCCCCGGTCAGAGCCTGGAGACCTACCTACACCCTGTCTTGCATTGCAATGTCTTTGCTGAAGTCTGTAAGTCTCTTTCCTAAGAGAACAAGAGCATCATTGGCTGAAGCCATTAATGACAGACCTAGCCTGGGGTTCCTTTGGCCCCTTTCAGGGACAGGGAAAGAAGGAAGCAAGTAGGGTCGGGGGTCAGCTAGTACCCAGACAAGTAGCTGGGCCACACTTGCCCAGCATAACATACTGTCCCAGCCCTTGGCTCCCCAAGTAGATTGGAACAAAAGTCTTTGGGAAAATGACACTCAGTTCTGCTCTCTTGGCCAGGTAGCAACAGATAGAAAGCGTGCCTTTCCTGCTCTCAGAAACTTCCCAAAGGAAGGGTTCAGAGAGAGGTTGTCATACGCCACCCACTGTGTCTGACAAGCCTGACCTCCCAGCCTCTCACCCAATCAGTAAATAAGTTTCTTCTCCTTTAGATGTCTCCAGAGTGGGATACCTTACCATTGCCCCTGGGAGACTCCCAAGCTGGTCTACATCCTTTCCCTCCTAAGGAGGTCTGTCCTCAACTCTTCCTGTTACAGAGGAAGCGTTCCCTGTGCTTAGACTTGACTGACCAGCTAGCAAGGCTGGGGTTCAGTAAGCTCTTCCTCCTAAGGAGAGGATTCCTGGGTGTAGGGACAGAGCTTGGGCTGCGGACCTCAGGCTGGGATCATCCATGTACTAGCAAGTTGCCTCAAACCCAGGAGCCTCAGTTTCCTTACTGAGCAAGTGGACTTGACATCTTATGTTTAAATGGCTAAGATAAAGCAACATGCAGTTGCCTGACTAATGTATTGTTCAGGACGGGAAGCTTGATAGAGCAGCTGCTGGATCAAGGCTAGAGCCACAACCTGACACCAGCCTTGGCCTTTTCCAGCTCCCTAGGGTAGGTAGCGTCTGTCTGGGTTCTCTAAGCCGTCTTGTAGAAGCCCCACAGTAGGGCAGCTCAACTGTCCCCCATCAAATCAGCATTTGACTACATTGACTATTTTGACTACAGAAGCTGGGCCAGGTCTTGAGGTCCCATGGCCAGTGGGATAGGAACCTAGGAGAGCCCCTCAAGGCTCTGAGGGAACCTAGGAGAGCCCCTCAAGACTCTGGGGGAACCTAGAAGAGCCCCTCAAGGCTCTGGGGGAACCTAGAAGAGCCCCTCAAGACTCTCGGGGAACCTAGAAGAGCCCCTCAAGGCTCTGGGGGAACCTAGGAGAGCCCCTCAAGACTCTGGGGAAACCTAGAAGAGCCCCTCAAGACTCTGGGGGAACCTAGGAGAGCCCCTCAAGGCTCTGGGTGTCCTTCTTGCAGAGATTAAATACAAGTGACCCTGTGTGTTTCCTGGTGTGGCTTCACAGGACTAAGGGGCCTCTCAGTCCCTTCTCCAAGTTCCCCAAGTCCTAGACAGTTCCAAGTGGCCTCTGAGACTCCTTTCCATGCCCAGTCCACAGACAGACAACAACCTTACTAAGGCCCTCTCCATCCCCATCCCATCCCCAGTGGCTACCCAGAGTCCTCTTGCCTAACTTTGAGACCTGGAGAACAGAGGCCCTCGTCCCAGCTGCCTGTTCTGCTCCTGCTCTCCAGCACCTGTGCTGGGAAGGTGTGCAGCAAGGCACCTGTGTTGGGCAGCTGTGCAGCAAGGCACCTGTGCTGGGCAGGTGTGCAGCAAGGCAGCTGGGAAGTCCGGGTTAGAATCACAGGATGGCAGAAAGGGCTCCAATCCATCTCTGCTCAGTGTAGAGGGAAAGTGGCAGGAGGTGGGGAGAAGCCTTTTGCAAGACCCTCTGGAGACTGCTGGGCACTGGATCTGCCCCAATGGCATCACATTCATGGCTCATGGAGTCCTTACCTTTCAAAGCAGGTATTCTAAGACAGCTGGAAAACTGAGGCTCAGCTCTACTCAAGGACAGCCAAGGTCACAGTTAATAAATAGCAGAGCCATGATGCAAACCCAGGTCTGCTGAGTCTAGATACTGCATACTGCTAATGCAGAGATGTGGCAGGGCCCGAAATGTCCCCCAAAGTCAAAGGGAATACATCAAGAGCGTATGTCCACAGCGGGTAGGACTGAGACCTGACCCCTGAACACTACACTTTGTAGTCTGACCCCCACTGAGCATGTGCCCACATTCCCCAGAGGTTTCCTTGGTTCTGAGAGTGTCTGATGTGACAAACTAATTTACTTCCGATGCCATTTGTAAAGCCCTGACACCTGTTCATGAGAGGCATGGCCAGGGAGTCAGCAGACTCAAGTGCTAAATCTGGGGCTACCTCGACCCAGCAAGCATGGCTCTTTTTCCAGGCCTCAGGGTCCTCATGAGTTACATACAGGAGGCTGGCTACTTAGCCCTCTCTCCCTTTAGCCTCTTCTGACTGAACAGTCTGGGGGGCTCAGTTCTGTGAGACCTTCATCCAACTTGGGGGTGGGGGGCGTGACAGGCCTGGGGAAGAGGGAGGGTTTCATCTCTACTGGAATCTTTTTGGCTAGTGTCAGTGGAACACCTCCAGATACTGTCAGTACAGCGGGGACCCACAGAACAGACTAGATTTTGCAACCCTCCAAGCCAGTGTCAACTATAAGGTGTGGCTGTGGAGAGGTTTCTCAGAGAATCACTCTGACACAGCAGGGTTGGGCCTGACTCTGGGAAACAAAGCCAGGCTCTCACCCAAATCCAAGGGCAGCTGGGGTGGCAGCTGGGTTGTCTGGGAGAACTTGCATTCAAAACCAGGAAATGAGACAACTGTTAGGGAAACTCCTGGAAGTAAGTCAGGCCCTGTGGTGGGTGAGATGGGCAGACAGGGTTCTGAAGGCACAGCCAGCGAGTTCTTGGGAGCTCTGTCTCTCTCCGGCCACTAAGGCACAGTTAGCCACTTAATCTATATTCTAGAAACGTCTGCAAATGTGAAGCCCTAAAGATCTTGGGGGTAGAGATCATTATTTATTTATTTATTTTTTAATAAAAAAGACAGGTTTTCTTTATATAGCCCGGGTGGCATTGAACTAACAACAATCCTTCTGCCTCAGCCTCATGAGTGCTGGGGTTATCATGAGGCTTGGGATGAAAGAATTCTGAAGAGGTTTCAGTACTTCTCCTAATCTCTGTTTCCCAAGTAACACTGAGTTCTGACTATGCGCAGTATGGCACTTGACACTAGACACTGTCCCCACAGCCACGAACCAGCCAGGCAGTAACTCTGCTTCAGCGAGGAATGTGATGTCAACAAAGACAGGAGAGCAAGCACAGCATGGTGACAGGAGTGTTCTGGGGCTCAGCAGCCCAGAGAAGTGGACAAGGGTCTAGGGACCCTTGTCTCTCAGTTGGACCCTGGGGGGGGGGGCTTCCCTTTGAGTTAGCCCTTTTCTGTTCTCTCTCCTCTAGGGGTAGGCGCTGTTAGGAGTAGATGGGACAAGGACCCTGAAGCCCAAGCCTGACCTCTGGCAGACTTTCCTCCTTCCTGCTCTGAGGGTATCTGGAGAGGAGACAAGTCTCAGGGAGATGTTAATTAGTTCTGACAAATTAATAAAGAAACCCTAATTTATTTTCCGTATCTAATTTCCTTTTCTGTGTTTTATTTTCCTGCCCAACAAGCTGGTGCTGGGGAAATGGAAGAGAAAGGCGGCAGTGGTTCTGGGGATGGTGATCTGAAGACAACCCAATCTACCCCCGACCCCACCCCATTTCTGGCTCCTGCCCCACCCCCATCCCACCCTGCACTGTCCAGGAAGACAGCCCCAGACATTAAGCTGTCAAACTGCTCCCAGTTATCTCCCTCTATGCCCGCAGGCTCCAGGGGCGACAGTTGTAGCAAGCTGGTGTTGACTCATTCTGTCACCAGCCTGCCCTGCTCTGGGAAAATGCAATTTAATGAAGTCCAATGGCAGGGCTGGGGCAGATGGGGTCCTAGGAAGAGGGTGGTACCAGTGGAGGGAGAGCCAGTAGTCTCCTCTTCCTGTGGGACAGCATCTTTGGTCTGACCCCAGAGGGGTCAGCTGCATGCATGCCCTCCTTCACATCACCTCTCCAACAGCTCTGAGCAACGAAGGCATTAACCTTCTCTGCAAGGGCCTCCACCTTCCTGGGATGCCTGTTTTAAAAGCGTATGGTCCTGACAGCTGGGAAGTTCTTCCTGCTGTTTAATCTCCATCCTTTTTGCTGAAGGGAAAGTCCATTTCCCCATGCTTTTTGATACTGAGCCCAGGAGTGGATGGATCTATTACTGCCAGACACCACCCAGGCTAAGGGTAGAGATGGATACTGTCCTTACGCCGTCCAGCCACATCTGGTGCTAACATTGGTGTGGGATTCTTTTTTCTTTTGGGTAGGGTCAGATCCCTGCCTCATGTTGCCTTCTTGTTCCACCAAACCAGGGACTCTTTTGACTCACTGTGGAGCAGAGAGCCCTCTATTTTCATGTATGTAATCCAAAGCACACCTCTCTAATTGCTAGCTTGTGTGACTTTACACTTTTGACACCTGTGTCCTCATTGATGACAATGAAAAGAAACTGCAGTATGGTAATGCATGCTTGAAACCCCACTACTGACCCCAGCACTTGGGAGGCAGAGGCAGGCGGATTTCTGAGTTCAAGGCCAGCCTGGTCTACAGAATGAGTTCTAGGACAGCCAGGACTACACAGAGAAACCCTGTCTCGGAAAAAAAAAAAAAAGAAAAGAAAGAAAGAAACCCCACTACTGGAGATGCTGAAACAGGACCATACCTTTAAGCTAGCCCTACCTAGCAAAATTCTGTATCGCAAATGGGAGAGAGGGAGGGAGAAGGAAAAGAGAAGAGTGGGGAAGGAGGAAAAGGAAGAGGAGGAGGAAGAGAAGGAGGAAGAAGGGGGTTGGAGGAGAGAAGATTATTATTTCCTTATTCATTGATTAGCTGTTGGAAAGGTCAAATGTCTAAAAACAAAAACATTTTAAGTACATTTTTATCTATTTTGAGTACGTGTCTGTGTGGTCAGGTGTGTGCTATGACGCATATGGAGGTCAGAGAACAATTAGCCACCTCGATGGCTCCAAATCAATGACTTTCTATAAGCTGACTCCAAGAAACTGATCCTGGCCCAAAGCATGTGGTAAATAATAGCCATGGGTTTCATGAACACACATGGTCCTGCCTTGCTAAAAGTGGGTGCTTGGAGCCTGCCAGGATGTTCACTCGGGAGGCCAACAATGACGAGCTGACATGACCAGCGTGACTAGGAGGCCAGGGCATCCTAATGCTCCTCCAGCCCCAGTGGAAAGGCCTGAGGCTTAGTTTGAGAAGGGCTTTGACTTCAGGTTTCTCTTGTCTCACCCTCTGGAGCCCACGTTCTGAAGGCTCCAGCTGTCAAGAAGGGTGCTCCTGAGCACACCAAAGGGACAGCAAGTAAAGGTCTTCCACAGGGGGGGAAGGCATCTCCAGAGGTTGCGTGCTCCCTAGTGTTTCAATGCTTTGAACTTGACAAGAGGTAGGAAAGGATGATAGAGGCTAACATAGACCTGCTGTGAGAGAGAGAGAGAGAGAGAGAGAGAGAGAGAGAGAGAGAGAGAACAGGACAGAAGAACCCAATGGCTTCTTAGAAGCCTTGAAGCCAGAGAACAACCAGGGTCATGAGGTGCTTGGTGACTGAGGTGGGCTTTTCAGCTCCGAGCCCATGCTCTTCCCACAAGAGCACGCTTAGCCTAAGTTAGCAAACTACTTCCTGCATGAGTCCCACCCTGGATGCCCATCACCTGGTTTTCCTTAAGGGACCCCTGTACTCAAACACGAAGAGTCTGAAAGGACGACTGATCATGGAAGCTGCAAGGCAGCTTCCTGCCAGGTGAGTGGAATCTGCTCATCCTTGTCTGGGAACAGGCAAATCCACCTTCATCAGACCTGTCTTTTCAAACAGACCCAAAGCATACACGCACTGTGCTTCCCTCTCTGCAAGTTAGTTCTCCATGCAGAAACCTCTTAAGGTTCCTGCCCAAGCATCCAAGGGATATGGTTCTCCAGGCTGGAAGGAGCTGCCTCTGGTAAATAGCGCACTAAGACTATGATATCATTTTCCTGAACATTCACCTGAGATTTGGGGCTGTCTCCCTCCTTCTTCTGGCCTTCTGGGACACCCTCAGTATTCCCTGAGATGTAGAAGCAACAGTCAGACAGGAAGACTTCAGGAGGGAGGATGAATGAGGTCAGAGACTGTGAACTAAATTCCTTGGTGCACGAATAGGGAGAGATCCCTAGATACTTCCAGGTCCTGTGTTCATCTATAACTTGGCTGGGTAAGTGTCAGGAAGGCTCAGAGTACGTTCTCTCCTCCTTGGAGAAGGACTCAGGTCTTGGAGGAGTAGAGACTCCTCTACCCACAAAGCACCTCGAGAGACTCTGGGGCAGATGGAAGATTCAGAAAAGGCAGAGAAGCTCACTGTGGCCACACGGATACCAGGGGCAGTGTTCTGGAGCCAGCCCAGGTGAGCAAGAGATGTGTGCTCGTGTGTGTGACATGAGCCCACACAGGAAAGTCGGTGTGTGCAAGGGTGCCGGCAGTGGCTTCCCTCTGGCACATCTACTCATTAAAATATTACTGGCATCACAGGCTTCCTATCAGGATGCTAATGACGGGAAAAGAAAAGAAATGAGAGGAAGTGTGTACGGGCTATCAGGGCGGAGAGACGGGGAGCTGGGCTGACTGAGAAAAGACCTCTGAGCAAAACACCGCAGAACACGTGTAGATGAGAAAGAGAAACATTCCAGTCGAGAGAGCAGAAGGTGCAAGGGCCCTGAGGCTAGAGGTCTGGAATTTCTGGCCCAGTGTTACTGGAGTGAGAAACAGTGGTCACGTGACCAACGGTCATGTGACCGGGGCCTAGACAGTTCCTCCAGTGAGATGGGAGGCAGTGGAAGCTGAGCAGAGGAGGCACCTGATCTGGCATGTTTTTACAAGATCACTGATAACTGCTGAGAATAAACCTATAGGGAATGGAGGCAGGGAGCTACGTGAGACTACATGCTAGACTACATGCTAGGCGACAGTACCAACTAGGACACTCTTGTGGCTTACAGAGCATCATGGACGCACCCCAGCCTGACGCTGGAGCAAGGCATGGGAGGCCTCTAGCTCTCCATAGCCCACCTCTCCCACCTGTGCAGGTGACAGCTGGCAGCCTGCTCCCTCTCCCTGCAGACAAGCTGTCTTACTCATCCTGGCCTGAGGGAGGAGGAACAGGGTAGGGGTGGGGGCACACTGCATAACAACGGCCTTGGGTCAGCTGTCACACAGAGAATAGAGCCTTCTGGGGTGACCTCCCCAGGGTCTAGAACCTGGCCCTACTCCTCCCTTCTTCTCACACTTCCCCAGACACTCAGGGATCAAATAACTTTCACTCAAGGGGACGGTCTCCTTTCTACTCAGCATCGAGTGAACAAGCCCCTACCCAGATTAAAAAGCAATTCAATGGCTTGGCTTCTGTTAGGGCAGGAGGTCTGTTTGATGCCTTTCTTGGGAACTGAATCCCCCAGTGACCTGGGCCTTGGGCAAACCCCCTACCTCAGCTTCAAGGAATAGGAAAGGTAAGTTTCCCTATGCTTTGAGAACTCCTGTCTCTAGGCCTCTGCCAGCCCATGAAGATCCTGCAAACCATGGCCCGCACCTCTCTCTGTTCATCTACACCCTCAGAGCAGAGGTAGTGGGAAAACCCATTCACTCCCATACCCAGAAATCACAGTGTGGATGCTTTCCAGTCTGTTTCAAATACACAGTCTAGAACTGTCGCCACTGGGGCTTTTAAGCCTTGGAGATGGCACAGAAGACATCAGAGGCTTTGGTGTGGCCTTTATCCATTCAGTTAATGGTGTTCACGGCACACCTGAGGGCAACAAACACTGCCAGATCCTTCCAGTTCACTGGTATCTGCCATCTCTTTCAGCCCTCACGAAAACCCTTGGAGTTAGTTGGTGGCACTGTTACTCATTTTTATTTATTTGTGGGTGAGTTGAGAGAGAGGGTCTTGTGATGTAGCTCAGGGTAGCCCTGAATTCCTAATATTCCTGCCCCAGTGCTGGGGTAACAGGCATGCATCGCTACGGGCAGCTAGTCAGTACGTCAGAAGGAGAAACTGAGGGCCAAAGGTCAGCTGTAAAGTTCATGGGCATAAGTTAGCAGATGCCAGGGACCCCCCCAGACCACCTGTTGTCTCTCAACTCTTTTTTTAAGATTTATTTTTAATTATGTGTATATGTATGGTACGGTATGGCATGGCATGGGGGTCAGAGGAGATCGTTGGACCCTCTGGAGCTGGAGTTACAGGCAGTTATGAATCACATGGGTGCTGGGAATCGAACTTGGGGACTCTGTAAATCAACAAATGCTCTTAACTGCTGAGCCGTCTCTCTAGCCCTAACCTTTAACTCTTCCGCATAGGCTTTGAGGGTGAGGATGGATGTGGAGAGTATTTGCCATTGGCATTCTAGTAGTCTCCGTCCAGCAATCCATCTTTAAATGACCTTGAAGGATGAAGGGTGTGATGGGTAATATCGATTGTCAACCTGACAGGACTTAAAATAACCTAGGAGATAAACCTCTAGGCATGTCTGTGGCAGAATCTCTAAATTAGGTTAATTGATGTGAGAAAACCCACTTAAACTATGGACTAGGGTCCAAGATTGACTAAGAAGGAGGAGGCAAGTGGAGTTCCAGACAATCTCTGTCTGTCTGTCTGTCTGTCTCCTGCCTGAAGGTGGCTATGGCTATAATGTACTCGGTCACCATCTACTCCTGCAGTTACGCCTTTCCTTCTATGATGGACTGTATCCCCTCAAACTGTGAGCCAGAATAAGCCCTTCTTCCCTTGAGTCGCATCTGCCCCGTATTCTGTGTGACAGAGAAGTCACACAGGACAGTTCCCATCAGGTGCAGATACAAAGGGCAGCTGCCCCCGGTCGGTCACTCTAAATTCATCACTGTTCGCCTCCTCTCCTGTGCTGGGCTCTATGCCAGCACAGGGTAGGTCCTGGCTCTCTCCTCTCCCTGGGCCTCGGCACAGCTTCCCTTTCTGGCCCCCACTTTCTGGCTGAAAGTCACCTTACACCATCTTTTGTCATCAGGCCTCATTCTGCTCCCACCTCTGCCAAATTTTCCGAAACCATCTCCCAACGCCTCTACTGACCACCTGGCCATATCACAGAAGCCACCTCACTTAGGACATGACACGTCCCCTAACCCCATCCTTTGACAAACCCCACTGTTTCTCATAAGATACTACCTACTACACACTGTGTGCAAAACACTATGCCTGCTTGCCATAGGTGTGAACAACTGTGAGAAGACAGAAGACCAAGGAAGGCAGAGATAGTTTCTTTTTCTTTAGAAACTCCCGCTAACAAGAGCCCTGGACATGAAAGCAAACAATTACAGCGTGCCAAGTGCTGGTTTTTATTTGTTTTGTGAAGTAGAAACCAAAACCGAGGGGGTTTCCAATGAGGGAGGATGTTACCAGAGAGTGATGGAGGTACAAGCTAGAAGAGGCTTTTAGTTGAGTCTCATGGGAGTCCCTCAGAGAGGAAGACGAGAGGGGACACGAGAGAAATCGTGCCTTTGAAAGCATGTGTGTGGGGGAGGTTGCTGAGATCTGTGGCAGAGGGGAGAGTGGTGGCCAGGAGGCAAGGGAGGGGAGAGCTAAATTTAAGAGTCTTGGGTAGCCAGTACACTTGAATCCCTGGGTTCAATCCCCAGCACCAAATGACACTGCTCATTCAACTGTCATGTTGGGAGGTGGAGACAGAGACAAGGAGTCCACAGACAGCCTGTGCTACATAGTGTACTGGAGGCTAGCCTGGTCTACATGAGACTGTGTCTCAAACCAAAACAAGTAAGTAAATAAATAAATAGTCTTTGTATGAGACACGGTTGCAAACCTTACCTATGAGCCATTTGGGTGCCATTAGTGCCTTCTGAGTTGTGACATGGCCACTTGAGGAGGCTTGTGGAGTCCTAAGTGAAAGGTGCCAGACACTGAATGGTCTCACTTATGGGTTCGCTTATGGGATGTGTCTAAATGGGAAGCAGAGTGGATGAGTGGACACGTGGGCAGGAGAGGGGAAGGGGGTGACAGGACTAGGGTTTTTCTCTGCGGTGGTGCAGATATTCTGAATGCTAGGGTGGTGATGGCTTCTCAGCTCGGTGAATATAATAAAAAGCCACTGGGTTGCATACTTTAGAAGGGTGACTTTTATGGTATGTCAATTATATTGTAATTAAAAAAAATGTACATGGAGGTTGGCTGGTGGGGCGCTCTATTCAAAGAAAGCTAGCTGTGAGGGGGTGTCTGTGCAAAAACCTGAAATACCTTCTTTCCTCCCCAGTCCAGGACTGATTCTGCTGGGAAAGGTTCTAGGACCCCACCAGGCATACCTACAGCCCCCTGTTCTGTTTCATGCATGTCCCACACATGCTGCCTGGGACCAGCATAACAAACAGGTCACCTGACAGGCCACCTCACTTATTTTTGAAGACAGGCAGGTCCCCTGGTAATAGAGCAGGCACGGAAAGACTTTGCTAGAGATGAGGAAATTAGGGCAGAAAATACCATCATGAAAGAAGAACTAGCTGTTGGATATGAGACGTACTCCACGCCCTCACATCCCAGTGTACCAGACCCATCGGAGCTCCTGGGAGACCAAGGGTCACCTGACTTCAGACTGCCACAGCCTCCCTGGAGTCAGAGCGTTCTCTGCTACAGTACCTACAGGGACCTAATGTGCTTCCTGAGGCAGGAGGGAAAAGGATTCAGAAGAAGCTGGGACCCCTTCTAAAGGTGGTTCTTGCTTGTAGGACACTGAGTCACAGGCTCCAGGTTCTGAAGACACTGACTTCTCCATAGGGGATAGGGAAGACCCTACTCCTTAGCTGGTTCATCTGTGGGAGTTGGGGTTCCCCTCACACTAGCTGCAGGATGGGGGACATGGCGGGGAAACTTTGGATGCTTTGAAGTGTCGCGGGCAGAAGGAAAGCAGCAGAAGATTCAGTCTCTCGATTGGGGCACCGGATAAGGGCAATCCTGCATGCCCCGGTGTGCACACATGGAAAGGACTTATGAATGGTACTGCAGGGAGGGGCAACGGTGTGTGGGGGAGGTCAAAGGTGCCTAGGAAAGGGCTGAGGAGATGACAGAGTGTGGCAGGGAACTCCAGCTCTGGGGCAGGGTGGCTTTTATGTCGCTCCCAGTTCGGAGGTGAAGGCATGGCAAAGGCAAGAGGAGGAGACAGAGCAGGTTGAGGGGGAGGACCTAGCAATTTTTTTTTCCCAGCATCCCCCAGGCCACTTCTCTCACCACAAACCTCAGTCTCAAGCCACTTGGTTGTCATGGAAACAGGATGGAATAGAACAGATGGTCTCCACTAGCCAAATTCCAATTAAACAGGGCAGAGATAGATAGGGAAGGGGGTGTGATCTGATGAGGCCATGAAGGACTCTGGCCCCCCCACCCCACATGTACCCAGGGCTCCCCCTACAATGGACAGAGGTTTGGGAGGAGAGTCTCAATGACGGACACCCCTGTCCTCATGCGTGCAGTTCTTAAAGATGTGGGGCAAAGAGGTTGAGGAAATGTCAGCCATGGGGAGCAGCACCGGGGGATTCACCTCTAAATTCAGAGCATCAAAATGGAAGCACACGCACACGCACACGCACACACAAGCACACTTGTGCACTGAAACACATCCACATGGACAGAAGCATGCAGTAACAGTGCAGAAAGGTTAAACAAAGTCATTACAGAGACACACTTTTAACACAGTACAAAAAAATTTTTTTTTTTGCTTTGGAAACAAAACAAGCAATTTATTGGCATTCATTTCCCATCTTGGTGGACTCTTATCGAGAGCCTACAAATAGGGATATAAACGTATACCTGTGATTGGACATAGTCCCTGGCCTCAAAGACACTGGACCACTGACCTAATAACATGAGCATTGCTTGGGTCAGACTGTTTGCATAATGCTGTGGCCACAGAGGAAAGAGTTGATTCATTTGGGGAAGGTGAGTGGAGATGAAAGGGCAGACACTGGGCTTTGAAGGGTGAGTAGGAGTTTTCCAAGCAGTGAGGCAGGGTTCTCCAAACAGAGAAGGCGGCCAGAACAAAGCTGGAAAAGAGCATAGCTTGCAGGAGACTAAGCTCGTTTGGGGAGAACTGGAGTGTAGAGTAATCAGCAGGCGAGAGGAGACCCCTAGACAAGGCCTGGCACAGATGGCATCATTTCTGATGCAAACACCAATACACACGGAAACATGCCACCACTCGGTTCCCGCCTGCAGAGCCACCAGCCACACACAGCTTTGCACACACAACCATGGCGCCCCTGTACTTAGCAAATGGAAAAAAAAATGATTTTGTTTGCCATGTGTGGGGAAAAAAAAAAGCGAGGTGGATATAGAAGTGTCAGGAAAAACGGAGCATCCGAAGTTCTCTCTTGGCTACAGGGTGAGAAAGGGTGCCAGGAACGGCAAAGCGAGGGGGTGCTCCAGAGCCAGCTGGCTTCCGTCACGTTATCATACATTCATGAGGCACCTGCTGCTTAAAGGCACTGAGCCGGGCCATGAACCACCCTCCCTAAGAAGCCAAGGATCTGGAGCAAACTTGTCACACCGAGCAAACTGGGTGTTTCACAGGCTGATGTGCTAGGGCATCAGCAGGAGGCAAGGCCCAGGAACAGAAATTGGAGTGGTTGACTTTATGCTCAGGGAACAGCATGGGAGGTAGCTTTGGAAAAAGAGGTCTGGCTGCAACAGGTTAGACCAGTGATGCTCAATCAATATGCAGCCTTGCAGGGAGCTATAGCAATGTTTTTGGTGGTTTCCTCCATTTTGGTTTTGGTTTTGTTTGTCTTCTCACCCTGTATCCCAGGCTGGCCTCAAACCCACAGTAGTCTGCCTGCCTCTACCTCCCCAAGTTCTGGGATGTCTGGCTTGAAGACGTGTATTGTCATTGTACATGATGGGGGGTGGGGGGCGGTAAAAGTGGATGCCACTAGCCTCTAGTGAGCAGAGGCTGAGAACATAGCTAAGCATGCTAGGGCGTGCAGGATGGCACACTCCAAGGTTCGTCTGGCTCCAAGAGAGTAGTGCTAAGGCTTAAGGTCCTGAACCTAGGTCATGGAGCATGAGCTGAGATCAGCAGTGGTGGGGAGCTCATGAGAGCTTCAGAGTTGGGCAGTGATCACTCAAACTTCTCTTCATCCTGCCGTGATGGGTGGCTGCTCAGGAAAGGGTCGAGACTCTGAGAAAGAATAACAGTTCCACGCTCAGGGACACAAATGGGAAGAGTCCAGGGTGAGCTGTGGCTTGAGAAGCAGGGGTGTGAGTGAGGAGCTTGGGGTGCGGACTGCACACAGGTCAGGCTGAAATAGGTGGTGGGTTTGTTTCTCTTTAGCCCTCCTTCTCCTCCAGGACTCCCCAAGGCTCCATGCCCACCTCCACAGACCCCTTGAAGATATGGGTTTTCCACTTGGGGTGGTCCTGATGTCTCCAGCCTCTGGGACTCATTTTTGCAAAGGCTAGCTCCTGCATCTCCACCCCAACCACTTAAGCAGCTCGGATGCGCTGCACCATTCCCAAAGGCCAGGAACCCCCCTGTTGAGGACAGCACAGCACTGAGTACTTGGCTCTAGGGAATGTGGAGGATGAGGGAGACTAGGAGAGCCCACCCTGGTACCCCGGCTTCACCTCTGGCCTTTCTCTCGCTTCCCTTTCTGCCACTCTGTCCTTTGATAACAGGCTTGTAAAATCAGCTAGGAAAACTGTCCTAATGGCCACCAGGACAGGATTATTGCCCAAGATCATAAGTCAGAGGCGGGAAACCTGGCCAACCTCCAACCAGCCAGTGCTCCAGCAGGCAGACGAAGAAAACGCTAAAACCTCAGAGCATGTGAGTCCCACCTCATTTTATCCTAAATGCAGGGCTTGGTGGTACTGGTCTCAGGTGTCCCCCAACATGTACCAGCTGAATGAAGTCTCTAAGCTTGTTTCAGGTTGCTTAAAGCAATTGTGCTGGGGGGAGGGGGGCACCAGGCACAGAAAAAGGAGCTACCTAAAGAGAATCTGTTGGCTCGTTCCTCACAGGCACCAATAGGGCTTCAGAAAGGGCCCACATACAATGGGGCCCTTCTCACTAGGGCACCTGGAGACCCTCTGTGGGTGGTCTACCCTCCCAGCAGGAAGGATCCAGGGGCATCCACAGCCTGTGGGAGGAGGGCAGAGAAGGCAGGCCACTAATCTCTCTTGGAGATTACACACCAAGCTGGATCTAGATGCCAGAGACCATCTGGGGAGGTGGGAGACAATGATAGGGGGCTCTTGTCTGGGAGGTGAGGAGTTCCAGGACAGGACAGATGGGGCTCCCTTTCTGGGACCTGGACATAGCTGGAAAGACCTCTAGGACTGGGTGACTGAAATTTGGGAACAAAACTGCCAATGATTTATTAACCAGAGTCACCAATGATTAACCCACCAAATGCCTGGACCTTTAAGCCGATTGGCTTCCTCGGTCATCAGAGTTAAATACCACTCCCTCTCCCAGTCACTTCTGGTCTGGATCTTGTCTTCTGGTGCCCTGATGGCTGCTACTATTTAGTGACCCCCTACAACCAGGATTGGCAGTTGTTTGGGACAGATCCCCCAGCTTGTCTGAACAAACAGGGAGGTCGTCAGCCTTGTCTCTTCATTTCCAGCCCCTCCCGTAATTGGCTCGGCCCAGGCTAGGAGTCTGAAGGAGGGGGGGGACACACTATAAAACACCATCTTTGCTATAGACATACTGATGCCAGGCAGGGTGGCAAATTTCAGTGAGTAAGTAGCCTGGAGTGTGGGCTCTATACAGGGCTGCCTTGGGGGAGCAGGGTAAGGTGAAGGTAGGTAGAGTGGATTCTGTGTGGACCTCATCTCTCACTTGGCATTCAAATAGGCTTCTGAGTGGCTTTGCAAGTAGAAGAAGCTGATTCTTCCCCTCAGCCTTCGCTTTGGGGAGCTGAGAGGCTGGTGGGTGTGCGGGTTTCAGCGTAACTCCCAGGGGCATCATCTGGTAAGGACCCCTGAGACAGCCAGTGAGGCTCACCTGGACTCATGTCAAAGACAGACCGGTTCTGTCTGACCCACTCCTGCCCCTGAACTTCTGACTGCAGAATTTGCTTCGGCATCCTAGCCGCCAAAAAATGGAGAGCCCCACCCTGCCACATGCCGGGGCTGGCCCTTCCTATGCTGGGACACGCCACAGAGCCGCTGTACTGGATCATGAAACACCAGAGAAGGACAGAAGAGGCTACTAGGAGATCATTCCACCTGTGGTACCCCATATGCCTGCCACCCCCTTCCTATGGAGTCACTGAACTCTCCAAAGCAGTCAGGAGTCTGGTCTCCAGGAGGGCACAGGCAGCTTGGAGCCCAAGTCACCCACTCCAACCCTGCCCCCGCCCGCCCGCCCCAGGTAACAGATGCAGGCAGACAGGGTCCTATCTCATCACTCTTGCCCCTCCACATATGTTCCCTCTCCCACCCTTCTCTCCCACCACTAACTTAATTCCTTAATTCCCACTGGAGATAAGCGGATCTTCCAGTGCAATTTATAGTTAATCCAAAAGAAAACAGGGGTGGGAAGGGGTGAGGGCTGGGAGAGGAAGGGGTGAGGGTGGTGGCGGGAGGTGTGAAGCCAGCCTGCCTTACTCTGCCTCCTCTTAGATCTCTCAGAGTTCCACCTCCTCTTAGATCTCTCACAGTTGGTTGGGAATTGAGGCCGAAATTCCAGGCTGCTCAGTCTACTTCAGGTGTACTGGGTTCAGTTTAGGGCAGTCACTTCTGATATTAGATGCCCGGACTATTCACTCCCCAAAACAGCACCCACATCGAAGCGTGTGAAACGTGTGACCCTGGGCCATAGAAGCACACTGGGGAAGAGCAGGGCTTTAGGGATCTCTGAGCAGATTATCACAAGGGCATCAGATGTGCCCCCAGGCAATTCCAAGGGGCAGAAACAGCTGGAGGTGGGGGAGGGGGGTCAGGACACAGATCTTGGCATAGTTGCATGGGGCTTCCATGGGGCTTCCGAGGAGGGAGATGAGCTCCCCTCACTAGAGGGGTTCACACTGAGGCTGGAAACTATACTAGCTAGTAGGAGTTTGGGTGAGGAGTTGAGAGTATGAATGTGGCAGTACTTTATTTTTGCCTCCAACGCTGAGCCTCCAGGATTTTGACCAATCTGTTCTGTCCTCCGCTGTAAGGCAGGGCAACTCCTTAACTTGTGGCTCTCCTGGGAGGCTCTCTCTAGACCTGGGTCTGGTGAGGAAGTAGGGACTCTCTTTGAAGGCCAAGGAAAACACAGTACCTTGCCTAACCCAGCTCTCCTTAATTTCTATACGGGAAAGATTCAGGGAGGTCAGTGTGGACATGACCCACCAGGCTGCAACCCTCTGTCTACACTGCCTTCCAGGCATCTGTACTGTGGACATTCTTGCTTAAAGGAGCCAGCGCCCCTAGATGCCACATGCTGCATGAGAGGTCAGAGGGCAGAGGACTGATGTCATCCACTGCTGGCCAGGACATTATGTTGGCTGCTGTGGCCTTGGCTGCCACCTCCAATGGAATGCAGGGATGAACCTGCCCACCTCTACTGTAAAAGGGTAGTCAGAGGTATTTAGGGGGAATCAGAATCATTTAACCCTGGCTTCCAACTACCTTTTAAGATGAGACCAAACAGGCCGGGCAGTGGTGGCGCACGCCTTTAATCCCAGCACACGGGAGGCAGAGGCAGGCGGATTTCTGAGTTCAAGGCTAGCCTGGTCTACAGAGTGAGTTCCAGGACAGCCAAGGTTACACAGAGAAACCCTGTCTTGGGGAGAAAAACAAACAAACAAACAAACAAACAAACAAAAAAAAAGAAGAGACCAAACAGCCTCAAAGAGCCACTAGGTGACCATCTGAGGTGTGGGGAAATCTTTAAGGACACACGTCTGGCCCCTGCTTAGAGGAGGAATTTCTTGACAGGATGGTGTGTTACTGTTGCTAAGAGGAAGGTCTTCCTTTGGAGACTAAACCTTCCTCTCTAGACTGAGAATCCTTAGGTAAAGAGCCAATAATGAATGACCATGATATGATATCAGACTCAACTCTCAGTTGCTTCCAGTTTCAAAGTCTCCACCCCCAACCTAACAGTTAAGGAAACCCATGTTTAGAGATCAGCTGGCATTGATCCACAGGCCAGCACAGGTCACTCAAAATCTCGAGACCAACATAACCCGTGGGTTCAGTGTTGAGGGGAAAAACAGTGAAACAAATTGTTTGCGATTCTATAGACAAAACAATTATGTAAGTGACCTCTGTGTGTCTGTGACACTGGGGATAGAGCAGATCCTGGCTGGGAGTCAGCATCTCTGGCCAACTCACCTCCAGTAGACGGGCTCTGTACCAACAGCAGGAGCTGGGCGAGAGGCCCTGCTCCATGAGGGAGGCAAGCATCTAGTCAGGAGTATGTACACACACACACACACACACACACACACACACACACACACACACAGCCATAAACCTCCTTAGCACACACTCAGAGGACATAAAAACACTTGTGAAGAACACACATAAACCACACAGATTATTACCACCGTGCAAACTGCGTCTGCAGTGGTGAGAGGGCTAGGATAATGGAGGGACAAGGGGCGGACAGGGTAATAGGAGACACTGTCTGGAATGATGTGTCCATGCACAGCTTGGGGAGGGGTGGGTATGGAGATTTCCCAGCTATCCTTGCGGCCGTAGCACTGCGAGGTGGGCGCCAAGGACTGTCACTGCCTCCCTTCCTCTATCATCCCTGCTTCTCTTCAGCACAGACTCAGGCCCATTATCTGCCTCCTGGGAGGGCTAGGAAAGGTGCTGTAGCAGGGACAGAGGAGGGAGCAGGGGGTCGGGCCTATCGCCTAAGTTCCCCTAAAGGCCCATCCATCAAGCCATCGGAGATAATCAGTGCTCAGCTGGTTCAGGACACTGATGACTCTCTGGGCACCACAGACACAAAGAATAAATTTAGGAAGGGGCTGTGTAGGAGGTATCTGGGTAGCAGGGCTGCTGCCCTGCCTGGGAAGGGAGAGAAGACCCATCCATCATTCTGAGAGATGCAGCAATCTAGGCCAATGAGATGGCGATGCTTCTGGGCGGGGGTGGCGGGCAGTAATAATAAAATCATCTCGTGCATGGTGTGGCTCCTCCGTCAGTATCTTATTTACACTTGGGAGATGCCTGTCCCTGCCTGTGCTCCAACTGAGATCGCAGAGATGCCGCAGAATACAGCCACCATAGACACAAACCCCTAGCAAGCTCTGGGGGGCGGAGGGGGCGAGGCTTTGTGATCACTGGGCAATCCCTGGGTTTGAGGAAGGATCCAAGCAGGTCCTAAGCTTGCTTCTTCTAGGGGCTTTCAAGTAGATCTCAGTCTAGGGAATCCAGAGCATAGCTCCGGCTGGTGTCTGGGCCACAGGGGCCACATCGTGATTCAAGCTAATGGAGCATGGACAATCAGAGGGTCTGGGAGGAATTTCTCTTTGGCTTCGAAACTGATCAGATGACTCCGTTTCAGCCCAGCTACTTCCTAATTAAGCCAGTGGAACTGTGAGACCAGAGTCCACTGGGTGACCTGTAGGGTCATGGTTGCCAGGAAAAGCTCTAGCTCTGGGTGACCCTGGGAGGGTCATATGTTCGTTCACACTCTGTGCAGAGGCCATGGTTAGTCTCTAGCCTTAATACAGGGAGCGGTCTGATTTTTCTGCACCCAAGACTGTCTCTGCTGGGCTCATGTTCTACCCTACTGCCTACGGCGTGCACCCTGCTGCATGGCTAAGGATCCCGGGGCCCCAGGAGCACACTGCCTCCGCTCCAGCTCCTGGTCCCCAGTCTCCCTGGGGCAGAGGAAGCACTGGTCCTTTCATCCCAAGGGATCAAAGCTTCCTACACAGGTGAACACCCTAAATCCGCCCCAGCAGAGGCCCCTCCCTTTCCATCTTTTGGGATCTCTAGGAGACAGCAAGAGAGATCATAACCTTCCAGAAGTCTGGGATGAGCTCTGGACTCGCCCCAAGATCAGTACCCAACCCAGGAACCTGGGAGTAGCTACTGGCAAGTTCTCTCAGAGAAGCCACTGCCCTGCTTCTTGTGTCAGCAAGGAGCACCGCAGGAGGCCCCCATGACTGCATCAGTAATGTGTAGACTCAGGATAAAAGAATGATAACATTGTATCTATTCCCTTCCAGCACAGCCAATGAACACTCCCGAGGCCCAGGAATGCATTCATTAACTGTGCTTCTAAAACTTCTAATGTAGCCAAAGGACGTCACAGGAATAGCACCAAGACTCTTGAAGATGCAGTGCTCCCAGGCTATACAAACACAGAGTTGGGCTATGTGGGGATCCTCAAATGGATACAGATGTAAGCAGCCTATGCACAGGGGTTGAATCACTCTTAACATACTGTCTTGTGAGCACTCCAGGCTTAGCAAACAGGCTTCTCCATTCCTTTGTCCACAACACCCTGGAAGAGAAGCTTAGCCAAGTGGGAACATTAGGTCTGCTACTTCCTAGACCTGAACCCTGGCTCTGCCACTCATCAGCCAGAGTGGCCACAGGCAAGTCACCTAACCTGTCTGGGCCTCGTCTTTCCATATATAAAAACAGGCAAACCACATCTATCATGAACATTCCACGTGATCTGTGATGGTCATTAAGTTATTAAAGGACGCTGCCAACAGTCTGGCACCCAAGATCTCTGAATGCAAGTCTGCTTTCACCATCATTATTATTGGTGCACCTATGCATCCATGCAGCCTGTACGGGGGTTGGCTCTATGTTAGGCCATGGGAAAACCAAGCCCTATCAGGAATGGCACTCTCAGTCTTATGAAGAAAATAAGCCCCAGGCTCAAAGAACTACTGATGAGGTACAGGAAGGCTTCAAGATGAGAGATGTATTCTTCAGCAGACTACGAAGGCTTCATGATGCTACTGGTTCAGATCTAGTGTTTAGATTCAGTATTTAAAGAAAATGGTGGACAGTGTGCAAGAACAGCATGTGCAAAGGCACTGGAGTGGGAAAGACGCTTGGTACAAACTGAGGAGTGTGCAGTGTGCAGGCAAGGGACAACAAGAGGTGGCAGGGACAGAGCAGCCATCATATGCTCCTGGGTTTGTGAGTGTCCTTCTCAGGTGTATCCTGGGAGTGTGGGCACACCAGAGCCAGGAGTCAGGGCCAGATGCAAGCAAGCCAGGAGCTACAGTAGCAGCCTCACCAAGGAGATACTATCATCAGAGCCCAGTGGATACTATATAGAATATCAGTAGGGCTGGCCTGGCCCTGAGGCACCTTCTCTAACACTGTTATCTTAGCAGTTGATTGGGAAAGGACAACACCTGAGCTCAGAGACAAAGAGAAGAGAACCACCTCCCTATCCCAGTGTCATTTATATACTAGAGGTGACTTGAAGGGACTCACAAGGAATGCCCTGGAACTCCACTTTCCTCAGTGCAGAGTTGACTGTGTTTGCCCAAACAGATCCAGCCCCCATCTCTACTGACTCACCGGGTGGCCATACCAGTTCACCTGCCAAAGCGTGGGCTCCCCTGCGTGACCCCCTTATTGGTACAGGGCAGATCAGGGAGCCTGAGTGTGCTCACACCAGTTATTTAAGTCTGGCCTGCATTTTTCCCAATAAGCCCGAGGCACCGAGAAGCATCTTGTTTGTTTTTCATTGTGACATCCATGGAGCCATGCTGGTGTTCTGGTATGCTGGGTCTCAGGCAAGAAGTCTAACATAGCTACAGGCAGCTACAGGCAGAACAAAGGCTGGGGCCTGCTGTGAAACAACCCCATCTTTGGAATTAAGAACTCCAAAGGTAGACTATGGGTCCCTACCCAACTCTAAGGAGGAGGTACCACACGAAGCCCTGCCGAGACTACTAGGTGGTTTTTGGTAGCAGCTAGCTTTCTTTCAGCCCTGGATGAAACTCCGGTTAGAGATAGAAATGCTTTGGCCACCAGGTGGTGGTGGCGCTCGCCTTTAGTCCCAGCACTTGGGAGGCAGAGGCAGGCGGATTTCTGAGTTCGAGACCAGCCTGGTCTACAGAGTGAGTTCCAGGACAACCAGGACTACACAG
>JANHMN010000024.1:4050953-4073705 GCA_030674055.1 Rhabdomys pumilio | reverse complement strand
TTTTTTTTTTTTTTTTTTTTTTGGTTTTTCGAGACAGGGTTTCTCTGTGTAGTCCTGGCTGTCCTGGAACTCACTCTGTAGACCAGGCTGGCCTCGAACTCAGAAATCCACCTGCCTCTGCCTCCCAAGTGCTGGGATTAAAGGCGTGCACCACCACCGCCCGGCCCCTGCATCCTTTTATAAATGCCTCACTTGTGTAACTCAGGACAAACTTTTTTTTTTTTAAATCACACTACTGTCTGACTTGGGAATGCATTATGTGGTCTCATAGTTGGTCCTTGCCCCACAGGACCTGGGTCTAGGAGAGGCTAGAGGGGGGCGGCCGGGAGACAGAAACAGAAATTTTAAAAGAATCGTTTACCACAGCACAGCATGGTGTAGGTTTTCAGATTCACTGACAAACCCATCTAGGTTAGCCTGGGCTGCAAAGGAACTGAAAGGCTTCTGTGGTAAAGGAAACAACGGGCTGACTGGAGGTGTTTATCAGACACAGACTGTCCCTCAAGAAACTGGATTTAAGGTCAGCGCAGGGGAAACCATGAAAGTGAGCAACAGCTAGGGTATTAGGGAACGGCCTCACAAAATAATTGGTCCTAACCCTGCCTGAGCTTGAGGTATGGTCAAGCCTGAAATCAAAACTCATGCCAGGTAGCAGCAGGAGGGTCTTAATCCAGGGGATGCCCTGTCATAGTCAGCAAGCTGGTGGCTGGCAGCCAGGAATCTCCCATCTGGCTGGCAAGTGCTTTTAAGCTTGCCCAATCCCAAATGAGTTTGTTTTTGTTTTTGCTTGTGGCTAACACGTCACAGGAGCCGAACAGTCGTGGACAAGAAGGTAATTCCAGATACACCAAGTTCTGTCAGCGCTGTGGTCTCTTATCTTCTCCACACTTGCTGAGTATTCCTGGATCTGTTATTACAAGGACATCAAAATTCAGGGATGGCCGGGCGGTGGTGGCAGTGCACGCCTTTAATCCTAGCACTTGGGAAGCAGAGGCAGGTGGATTTCTGAGTTCAAGGCCAGCCTGGTCTACAGAGTGAGTTCCAGGACAGCCAAGACTACACAGAGAAACCCTGTCTCGGGAAAAAAAAAATTCAGGGATGGTGGCTTCTACTTTTGAGGCAGAGGCAGGAAGATCTCTGAGTTGGAGGCTGCCTTGGTCTACAAAGTAAGTTCTGGGACAGTCAGGGACACACACAGAAAAAACCCAGTCTTGAAAACAAACAAAAAACAAGGCAGCCAAAGAAGGTGTGTCTCTTCAGGAGGGAGATGGCTGCCTGAGGGTGCAGAATATGTAGGCAAGTGGCTGAGGTGAAGGTATGGCTATACTGCTGTCAGCTATACACATGCAGGAAAGAGGCTTGAAGAGGTGACAGTCAGATATTGCCCTTGAGGAGGGATAAGATTTAACCCAGAGAGACAGAAGAGAGAATTTCAGGAAGATGGTACTATCTGCACCAGAATGCTGTTTTCCAGTGTGAGGAAGTGTGAGAGAGGGACAGGAAGGAGCAACAGGATTTCAAAAGATCAGAAGGATTTCCTTTGCTTATGGGAAAGAAAATAGGACCAGGCATCAGGAGAACACAGGCTGTGGTTCCCCATCCCCCACCCCAGGGTCTCTCTGTGTAGCCCTGGCTCTCCTGGAACTCACTCTATAGACCAGGTTGGCATCAGAAACCGCCTTGCCTCTGCCTCCTGAGTGCTGGGATTAAAGGTGTGTGCCACCACCGACGACTCCTTATGGTCCCAGTACTTAAGCTCGGGGCCCCAGTGCCATTTTTACTTCTTCTAGCTTAGCTGTCATGTTCCAGTCTGAAAGCAAACCTCATGCTCCTCCTCCCCTCCCTTCTCATGCAGTGGCCCACACCTTTAGTCCCAGTACTCAGGAGGCAGAAGCAGGCTGCTCTCTGAGTTGAAGGCCAGCCTGGTCTACAGAGTGAGTTTCCAGGACAGCCAGGGCTACACAGAGAAGTCCTGTCTCAAAAAGACCAGACAAACAAACAAACCCAAACCAACCAACCAGCCAAACAACCTGATGGCTCTGCTGTTTCTGTGCCCTGTGCATGGTGATGCCACCTCGCATCTGCTTTTGTCTGCCTTGACCCTGTGCTCATGGTTTTTGTGTTGTCCTTCACTGAGGACAAAGAGGAAATATATTGATCAGGCACATGGCACTTTGATGCTTGAATTCAAATCTATCCCTCCCTCCCACCCTCCTTCCCTTCCCCTTCCTCTCTCCTTTCTCCTCCTCCTCCTCCTCCTACTTCTTCCTTCCCCCTCCCCTCCTCCTCTCTATCAACAGAGTCTCTCTCTCTGGCTGTCTCTCTCTCTCTCTCTCTCTCTCTCTCTCTCTCTCTCTCTCTCTCTCTGAACTGGGCCTCTCTAAGTAGGTCTGAAGCCCTGACTGTTTTGTTCCTTACTATGTAGACCAAGCTGGCCTTGAACTCACAGATCTGGGCCACTAAACCTGGATTAAGAGGTGGTTGGGTTTTGTTTGTTTGTTTGTTTGTTTGTTTTCATTTGCTCTCCAATCCAAAAGATTCTATTCTTGTTTGTTTGTTTTGTGTCTGAGATAAAGTCTCTTTATGTAGTCTTAACTGTCCTTGAACTTGCTATGTAGACCTGGAAGCCTTGAACTCACAGAGATCCACCTGCCTCTGCTTCCTGAGTGCTGTGATTAAAGGCCTGGCCCACCACACTGTGGTTTTGTTTTTTTTTTTTTTTTTTTTGAGACAGAATCTCTTTGTGGCCTTGACTAGCCTTGAACTTGCTATGTAACTGAGATTGACACTTTACTCTCATGCCTCTGACTCCCGAGTGCTAGGCTATAGCTGTGTATCACCATGGTCAGCTCTAGATTCAAATTCTTTTACAAATACTTATTTGATTATTTTTAACCGTGTGTACGTGCATGGGAGTGCAGTAGCCAGAGACATCAGAACTCTTAGAGCTGAGTTACAAGTGGGTGCTGGGAACTGAACTCAGGTCTTCTGGGAGAACAATATTAACTCTCTTAACCGCTGAACCATCTCTTCAGCTGTGGATTCAAATTCTTAAATGCCAGCTCTTTTCAGTAACTGTCTTTCGACAATAGAATTCAGTCACTATGTGTCTTGAGACAAACTCAGTCTACACACTTGCACACGCTGGTTCCATTCACCCATAATTCTCTCCCTTTCCTTGGTTCCAATCTTTTTTTGTTTGTTTGTTTGTTTGTTTTTTGTTTTTGTTTGTTTGTTTTGTTTTTTTGTTTTTTTTTGTTTTTGTTTTTTTTTTGAGACAGGGTTTCTCTGTGTAGTCCTGGCTGTCCTGGAACTCACTCTGCAGACCAGGCTGGCCTCGAACTCAGAAATCCACCTGCCTCTGCCTCCCAAGTGCTGGGATTAAAGGCGTGCGCCACCACCGCCCGGCACTTTCCCAGATGTTAAAGGCTTATATAGGATCCCTGTAGCAAAACTAAGAAATTAGTATTTCTATATCACGATTACATGAACGACAGAATTTATTTGGATTTTCCCAAGTTTCTCACTCGTGTTTATTTTCTCTTCTAGGAGCCAAATCAGGACACCACATGGCATAAGGCTCTTCCCTGGCCTGCCAGACTGAGGCCATTGTCAAGGCCTCTGCAAAGCCTCTTGGATCTAGCCTTACATCCCTCTGCCCTAGGGCTTTGAGTTTGAGACACTGTACGTTCCTGGGGTGCTGGTCATAGATGGTCATAGAATTGATTTCCTGTGCAACTCTCTCCCACTTTTTTTTTGGGGGGGTAGCCACCTTCTTTTGGCCTCAGTTTACCTTTGCCAATTCCTCATGTCTCCTCTGTCTCCCCACAGCTCCCTTTTCATTCCCACAGCCTCACTGATGATTGGCTCCCATGCTTGATCTATTCTAGGACAGGGACAGCGCTATTTTGTTCATATCCCTGGTACCTAAAGCACACCTCATACCCACTAACCACCTAATGGAAATATGCTGTCTTCTCACTTGCGTCCTGTGTCCCCTCCTGCCGATCACATGCTCCCGCTGGGTCTCATTCGTCCTCATCTGCAGACCGACGAGGCTAATGTGCCCACTGGCTTTCAGATCGCATTTTGATAGCACTACAACATCTTCGGGTCCTAGCTCCCTGCTTTAATAAGAGCCATGTTTAGAGACCATGTTGTTTTCATACACTGTAAACACCGGCCGTTCTGAAAAGTATTTCTCTTAATGGAGTTTGAAGATCTGGCTGTTCAAAAAAGTTTGAGACCCCTGACTGATGATTGCATTATATGTTATTTATGATTTCATAAAGGTGCTGCATGGTTTCACAATTGCATGGTGGTTGGTTTAAATCTTTTTTTTTTTTTTTTTTTTTTTTTTTTTTTTTGGCAATAGTAAGCCATTGAAGACTTCTGAACAGAGAAGGGCTTATTGGGGGCTGGGCTTTCAGGAGATGAATCTGGCAACCGTGTGGGTAGGACAGACAGATGATGATTGGTCAGTGAAGGAGGAGGGGAGCAGAGAGGGTGGGTTGTCATGGAAGCCAGTAAGAAGAGGAGGGGATTTAGCTGAAGAAGAGGAAGGGGAGAGAGGGCCCCGGTGCAGGAAGGCCCATCACCTAAATAGTGAGTTATTCTGCAGGTGCTGGCAGGGATCAGACCACTCTTGGAAACAGTGGCTGGAACACCAGGGACCTTTGAGAGAATGGTGTTGACCTCTAAGTAGGAGCAAAACCCAGATCCAAGCAGGAGGGTGAGGTGGGGGTGGGGGTTGGGGGAACAACGAGGGGGAGAAGTAGGTGTGATGAGTAAGCAAGATGAGCCAAAGCTTAGAGTGTTAGCCAGACAGGTCAAGGGGCTTAGTATCTCCTTTTGGGTGGGAAATCAAAGGCTACCAAGCTTCTTAGCATCTCAGAAGGAAGAGCTGGTGGCTATTGGGGGTGGGGGGTGGGGCAGCTGGGCGAGCAAGTGGAAGAAAAGAAAGTCCTGGAAGGGGGCGGGACAAGGTGATGCCAAGGGTGGGAAGAGATGAGGCACTGAATTCTGAGCCTGGTGGAGGAGGTGAAGAGGGCAGAGGTGAAGGAAATTTGGGGGGGGGGGACAGAACACAGGAAGGATGAATAATAGGGTCACTGCAGGAGAGGTGAGGGCTGGAATTACCTGCAGAGGGAGGTTGGAAGGCGACTTCAGATTTCACAAGTGGGAAGGCTGTGGGGAGTGGAAGGGAGGTGTGATTAGCAGTCTCCCTGCGCCACAATGGGGGTGTGGGGGGGGGGAAGAGTACAGTGGAATCAGGACCCAGGGTTTCTGTTTAAGCAGAGTTGGATCCAATTTAATCTGGCAAGAACCAGTTAGAGATTCTAGCTGAGGGGGTACGGGGAAAGAACTCCAGATCTTCTTCCCACTGAGGCGGCAATCCACTCATAAGGAATGTTCCTCGTGGAGTTTGTTTTAGCTTGGGCACTTGAGGGTTCTACACCCACCCCCCCTCCCCACCCCCACCCCCCTCCCCACCCCCACCCCTCTCCCACCCCCCACCCCCTGGCTCTGGGACCTGATGCTCTCCCATGTGTCAGGCCACTCCAAAACCAGGCAGCTGGTTGTTCCTTTCTTACCTAGTCCAGTTTTACAGTAGAAAAGATGACAACTTATCTACCAGGGAGTAGCCAGAAGGAAAGATTCCTCCTAGGAAATCCTCCCGGAGGCACTCTCTCAGCTTCCCCGGGCCCTTTCAGAGAGGCAGCTGTTGGGCTTGGAAAAGGCCCAAAGTCAACACAATAATGACTTCCCCTCCCGGCCATCTCCCAGGCCCCTCTGTGTCATTCAGTAATTAGCTAATAAAGCTTACTTTGATGTGAGGAGAACCTTATGAAATCCCCCAAACCCTGAAACCTGTTGGCAGGAGAAGATACATTGGAACTACTACCCTGAATAAAAGGTTACCCCTTCCAGGGTCCCCAGATCTCAGTGTAAGGTCAGTTGAGGCTAAGGTGAGGGGAGAGCAAAAAGCAGATGGTGGAGGAAGAAGAGGGCATGATCAGAGTCAGAAGACGGGATCCTGTGGAGAAAGCATGTCCAAATCTCCAGCCAATCCCAGAGATACCCCACCTGCTTATAGGTACCCAATTCCCTCACCTGACAGGCCAGCGTCACCCTAGACTGTGCTCCTGGGGGGAGCTGGAAACCACAGCCTCTAATTACTGTTATCATCACCATGGTAGCTGTGGTGATTATGATGGTACTTCTGTATCCCACAGTGCTTAGCAGCATTTAATTACTGTTATTCCTAGAGAGATCACTGCAGAACTTCCCCATTGCCAAGGCTGCTGTTGCTCTTGGGACCAACCAGCTGAATACACCACACCCCACCACAGAGCCCTCCATCAAGTATGTCCAGAGCCTCGGGAGATGTTCCGGGGACCTCAGTGGCTGGTGGAACTGAAGTCCAAGGGTTCAGTTTCGTTGCTGATTTTGAGAGAAGCTCATCAACACCGGCCTCAAATTTACTTTGTAGCCAAGGGTTACTTGAAGCTTCCGTTCCTCCTGCTTTTACCCCACAAATGTTGAGATTAATGGTGTGTACCACCATGCCCGGCCTCTTCATTGCTGGGGATTGAACCCAGGGCTTCATGCATGTTAGGCAAGCTCTCTAACAACTAAGCTACATCCTGCCCCATCTTGAGCCATCTAATTCTCCAGAAAGAAGTCAGGAATAAAGAGAGTGCTCCTCTTGCTTCTGGTCAAGAGCTCCTCCTAATATTCCCGCCACTCACCACTCTAAATCCCAGGGGATTCTGCATGTGACTGGAAGTGGCAAGCCTGCCTTGGGTGGGGCTTTGTTTTTTTTTTTGTTTTTTTTTTGTTTTTTGTTTTTGATACAGGGTTTCTCTGTGTAGCCTTGGCTGTCCTGGAACTCACGCTGTAGACCAGGCTGGCTTCGAACTCAGAAATCCGCCTGCCTCTGCCTCCCAAGTGCTGGGATTAAAGGCGTGCGCCACCACCGCCTGGTTTGGGTGGGGCTTCTTAACTCTACAGGCCAGAATGAGTTGAGTCGAGTTGCCTGAGGAGCTGCATAGATCAGTGAGCTTAAGTCTCGAGGTCGGGAAGGACTGGGCAGAGCTTTGGTGACAGAGACCAAGAGACAAAAGATTTTGAGAAAAGAAGTGGACATTTCATCTCCCTTTCATAGAGGAATCAAGGGAATTATACGAGGGTGTCTTCTCAGTTGTGGGGGAGGCAGGCTTTTCAAGAGCCATATGAAGTTAAGCAACAGAATTCTTAAGTGTAGAGAAGAGTGCCCAGCAGAGGAGGACACACTGTGGACACTTGTCCTGGGCATACTGAGCTAATGCTGGCCTGAGAGTTAGGCCTTTCAGCCTTGTTGGCTGCAAACTTTCCCAGAAAGGATGGAGGAAAGCTATGGCCCTCCTCTGCCTGGGGGCCCACACATCTGTACAAGGGCAGTGTCTGTGTGGCGAGATAGACCTGCTGAGGGTGAAGTCCTTTGCAGAGTTGCTGCCCTGGTGTCCAGGCTCCCTGTCCTCGGACCTAATGTTAGCGACCCAGAGACTCTGGCAAGAAGAAAATTCATATCACATTTTTATGATGTGAAACAGGAGTAACCAAGCAGGGTTCATACACCATTTTACAGTCCTCAAAACTAGGCATCCATTAGGAAGGCAATTCGGAGAGATGAAAATAATTTGTGGGTGGAGATTTTTTTTTAAATTTTAATTTTATTTAAATTTTTTACCTTAATATCGTTATGAAGTTACTTTAATAATAATTTTAAAAAATTCCTGTGTTATGAAAAGTGCTTTTCTTGCAGAAACGAGCTCTGAATTATATTTGATTTAGGTTAATATCAATGCCCTGTGCTCCTTGAGCCTCCGAGAAGAGGTGCTTTAGGAAGGTGGCAAGTGGCTTGGGTGGTAGCCAAAGGGTAGACAGTACCCGTGCAGGTAATTGAGTTTTAAAGGAACAGGGATTATGTGTTGCTCTCTTGCTTGGGAGGTGGCTTAGCCAAGGGATGAGGGTGTGCTATTGTGTACTAGGACAGGGTCCTGGATCACCCATTTGTTAACTGTGAAGCATGGGACAGCAAGAATGGCCCGCTGTACTTGTAGAATTGAGGGGATCCCGGGACACGAGTCTTCCCTTTACTAAAACTGGGAAGGTCTTGGACAAACTAGGACAAATCATTCAGCTCTTAATGAGCTACTAGACTGTGTCCTCACATCTGAGATGGTGCAGATGACTCTGAGAATCTCTGTGAGTGTGCTGCAAACTCCATTTCTTCTTACTTGGTGGGGATGGTGGTCACTGCTTGGGTGGGGGTGGATTCGGGAGAAGGGAATGGAGGAGGAAGGGTGGTTCTCCACGGCTTTAAGACGCCATAGCTCCAAAGCTTATCTGGATTAACCCCACAATCTATATGTGGAGAGTTTAATATTTATGGGGACCAAGGAGGCAGCTCAGTGGTAGAGACCTGCCTAGCACATGAGGTTTTAATTCCTAGAATCCAGAAAAGAAAGAGTTACAGCCAGGTGCTGTGCCCCTTTCCTTCCTGGGAGCAAAGTCTAATGGGGTAGGCAGGGGTTGGTAAGGAAGTGGAATCATAGGGAAATTAGGAATCTGTGGGTGTGTCGTATGTGTAGGGACACGTTGCTAGTCCAGGAGATTAGGAAAGGCTGGGAAGTGTCCTGCAAAGTGTGCCAGATCCTCTGAGGTTGAAGATGTTCCAGTCAGGCATGTGAACCTGGGAGCCAACCTGGGCTGAGGAAAGGCAGGAAACCTACAGGCTGGGTGCCTGGCAGGGGTGAGGTGTGTATGTGGGGTTGGGGTTTGAGAGTTCAGGGTTCCTGGAGCTGAGCAAGAAGAGAGCATGAGGGAGAGGATGAGGAGATACAGGTCTCACTGGAGGGGGCGGGGAGGGGGGTGGGGGTTATGTGCTACCTCCTGAAGTCTAGAGTGAGTTTCTCAGGGCAGCCAGGAGCCGTGGTAAGGCTTGTCCACTCAGCAGCCCCTCACCCCATGACTGCTCAGACATTGCTTTATCCTGTCATCTCCAGATCCTTTGAACATGGCAGTGCTGGCTCTGTCTGTCTTGTTCTGAAGGCTTCTGAGCCCTACCCACCTGCTGCACACTGCTGTAGCTCCTAATGTGGTGTGTCAATCTATGCCTTCTCCGGGCAGGGGTCCTGCCACCTTCACAGTGGGTGGCTCCAAAATGCTGAGTTCAACCCCTCCCCCCACATACTGCTGTCACCTCACCGTGTCTGTGTGGGCTGGGTAGCTCACAGCAATAGAGCAATAGAGCAATAGTGCTCGGAAGCCTGCTAGGCACTCACTCAGACCAGGCAGCTGATAGACAAGGAACAATTAGACTAGCCCAGGAGTGGGGCAGGTAGGTGTTCACCCACATATGTGTGCATTAACACACACACACACACACACACACACACACACACTAGTACATGTACATTTAGTCTGCATGACATGTATGCTCACATGTGCACGGACACCCAGGCAAGCACATGGAGGCTCCCCCTGCTACTTTGGGTGAGACGAACAGACTCTAAATTACATTAGATTCATCTATGACATCCCTCTTCCAACACAGACGTACCTGTGTTAAAAACATTATGATACAGCCTCAGTCGATGCTTATGAAATATGTTGGCTTGTCCGGCTTCTCGTGTCCTTAGAGACACATCCCAGAGGTTAAAAGGAACATGTACGTCAATGCCTGGCACGTGGGTGTTTTGTACCGTATTGTAATACAATATTATCTACAATTATATGGAGACACTTTAGTGTGTGCACACATACTCGTAGACACATGCGAATTGCTTCATCTACCGCCTTTCGAGGCAGGTGAAAATATGAGAATTCCACCCTTCCCCGGAACAGGTGGGTACACTTCTACTTACACCAACAAGCTCACCCTCACTCCCCACTCCCCCCCCTACGCACACACATAACCATCATTTCCTCTCCCAGTTACATCCGACACAGAATCTTGTCAGCAACAATAGCCGTGGCAAACTCAGGTGAGGTGACGGCTTTATATATGCCCAAAGCCTTCCAGGTGTGGAAGCTCACTGGGCCCTTGCAGCAGCTCTTGGGGTGGGTGGGGACAGCAGGCATCATTGCTCTATATTTATGACGGATGAACCAGAACAAAGGAGGTGAAGTTCCTTATCTGGGAGGCAGTCAGATGGTGAACTTCTTGGTAGTGAGTGTCCTATGGTCTTTGGATGCTGGTTTGATGACTTCCATCTCTCATTATGGAAAGCGGTGGCCATGGGTAGTGCCTGCTGGAGTCTTGATTCCTGGTCAAAACATTCCCTGGAGTCAGTGAGGGGGGGGGGACAGCAAAGAAGTGGGAATTGGAGACTGATAAAGGGAAACCGCCATCATTAGAAATCCCATAAAGTCTCATTTACAATCCCTGTCAGATGAAAGGAGCAATTGAATGTGTTGGGGGGAAAAGCAAATACTGATTTCTTTTAGGATTTCCAGCTTCACACAGCTGATTCCAGAGGCCCCGGAAGGGTGTGTGTGTGTGTGTGTGTGTGTGTGTGTGTGTGTATCTGCCCTCCCTTGGCTCTCTCCCACTCTACATACCTTCTCGTCCATCCGTCCAGGCTCTCTGTGAATCTGGAGGTTCCAATTCAGGGGAAGAGAGGATAAAAGGACAAAGAAGGGGCGTCCTCTCCCTCAAAAGCCCCTTGTATGTTACACTAGCTTTGGCTAAAATGAAGAAAGAGACTGCAAGTCCCCAAACACCTGCTTGTTATGTTCTCTGAGGCCAGTCTCTCAGAACCATTAAGAGGCCATGAGGGCAGCTCCTTTCAAAGCTAGTGTGCAGTAGGAGGTAGCCTAATGATGGGCCATGGAGAGTGACTGCTTCTGCTCTTCACCATGCTTGGTCATCACCGGGGACCTCAGTTTCTGCAAAATGGGGCCTTGAGGGCCGGATGAGATGAGGCATGCAGAGCCCGGAAAGGTGCCTGGCACGCTGCTGAGCCAGACCGAGTCAGGCCCTGCCCTCTGTGTCGCCAGCTTCCTGGTGAATGCCTTCACTGACAGGGCTGGGAGGCGGCCTGGTGAAAAGCATATCGCCAGCCTCCTGGGTGTGCCTGGCCTGGTGGGGGTGGGAAGGAGGGAGGAAGGAGGGGCAGGGAGGAGACATCTGTTTGACACTCTTGTCAGCATCCGTTACCTGGTGTGTATTTTCCCAGGAGCTGATTACATTACAGCATGTGTTGATAAACATTTGGAGTCAGAGCAGAGGGAACTGAGCAGAATGTTAAGCGGATGGGTGGCATGGTCAGGAGATTCGGAGAAAGGACTGACTTGGAAGAGCTATAGGAGATGCTAAGTGCCCCATCTGGAGCTTTCTTAGCCTAGCTGTCCCTGATCTCCTGATTGCTCCCCTCCTCCCATGTTCCGGTCCTCAGGAGCAAACCATCTAGTCTTGGCCCAGAATTAGACAGCACCTACAGCACAAAAAGGGGTGGGGCTCACGCTGTCATAGATCCCAGTCCTTCTACAATGGTTTGTCGAGTGGTACTCTGGGCCAATGCCTTAAATCTCCCTGAGCCTCAGGTTTCTCTGTTGTGGTCTTAACATCCACACCAGCGTGGAGGAAAGGCTATGACTTGCACATGGAGTTGGGATTTTCAGTTCTTGTTCCAGTTTACGGTGGAAGACAGCTGCCTCAGTCTAGATGTCTGGTGACCTTTCTCACCACAGCCTTGACCTAAGAGGGGCATGGCTGGTATTTTTCCTGATACAGACGACTCCTCCTTGCAACCATGGCTGGGACTGCAACTTGCACCCTAGGTGAGCATGGTGGGTATTGTCCCTGGAGATGAACACTTGAGTGTCAGAGCACAGACTGTCGGGTCACAGAGCTTAAGGCTTACTTAGTTCAGGGCAGACAGAACAGGACAACTCTTTGGAGTTTAGGAACGTCTCATTCCTCTCTGGGACTGAATTCTTAGCTTTCCTACACAACCTTGGGTGTTCGTTTCCTGTGTGCGGCTCTAGTCTCTGAAGTTGTGACCTTCTTGAGGACAAAGGCTTTTAGATCTTCAAGGAAGTGTAACTGACTCTCTGTCCAACGTAGACTTGTGCAAGCTAGAACGAATGACTTGGTGACTCTGGCTTCCAATGTTCCTCTCATTCTTCCGTGGCCACCATTTCCAGATACTCTCCCCTCCTCAAGCTGCTGGGCTTGCCCCAGTGGGCTGAGCACAGTGGGGCCAGCGCCATCTAGCGGATACGGCGGCACGGGGACTGCACGTCCGGGTCTTTCCCGGTGTATGGGACCGGGACTGCCCACCACTATATAGGTACTGCTCAATGACGGAAGACTTTGGCCATTGCCTGTATTGGCCTCCTGTTCTTTGCGATCAGAGAGTGTAAAGATAGATAGATAGATGTTCCTGCAGAGAACACTTTCCGAGTTGAGGGACACCTCGAGGGCAGTAGGCCCGGGCTCCCGCGCCTCGGTGTCCCAGAAGCAGCCTGTACCCCTCCCCCAACACTGCACGTCCTATCCTAGCTCTCCTCCTCTCTGTGCCACAAAGAGGCCATTGATTGGCCAGAGTAGCCTGGCTGTGGTAGGGAAGCCGAGGGAACAGGCACGAGTGCGGGTGAGCGCGCGCACGCGCACACACACACACATTAACGTGCTACACATGCGGATACACACGCACACACGCACAATGCCTCTTTGCAGCCCCATCACTCTGCGGCAGGACAGGACAGAGTGGGAACCTGGTTTGGAGGAGGAGCTCTGCCTCGAGATTGCAGGCTTCCCGTCCCTCACCCTCCACGGGACTCATTTTTGCAAGCATCTTTAGATGCATCCTCAGCGCTAAACCTCCATTCTAACCAGCTAACCACCCCCATCCCACCCCTCCCGCGCGGGCTCTCCACTCCCTGCAAAGCTTTTCAGTGGCACTTAGGGGCCCTTTTTTAATACCCGGCAAAGCCCATACCGTTAGGAAAGAGGAACTGCTATGCAGCTGCTGCAAAGGCAAATAACGTTGCAGCAAAAGCACGTCGGCTGCGGTGGCTCACCTGGCCCTCCCCTGGGAAGCCCAGAAGGCTGTGTACAGGAGGTGGGGGAGGGGAGGGGAAGGGAGGAGGTGAGCGGGGGCAGGCGTCCTTGATGTCATGTCTATCTCTTTAATTGGAAAACTACCAGGGCCCAAGGATGGCACTGGATTTGTGCCTGTATGGGGTGCTTTCTGACCCATCCACAAAGGACTTCGTGACTCCAGCTGGGATAGCAAATCATCAACCTTCTGGGCTGGAGAATTACCTGGTCCCCTATAGTTCCATCTACATACCCAAAGAGCAGGCAGGCCTGGTTCTTGGTCCCTGCCCCCACGGCCTCCAGCTGGGCGTCTGGGGGTGGGGGTGGGGACAGGCAGCTGGTAAGGGTATGAAGAGCTGTGGGAGTGGTAGGACACAGGCTCCTGGATGTGCTCCTTGGTCCCTCCCTCAGCTCCTACTGGCCACCTGCCGCTGGTGTGTACACAGGAATTGGCTGGGGGTGGGGTAGGCCGGGTGCTGGCTGGTATAGTTTATAATGTGTCTTCCTGTTATCCACAGTCAAGTGTGCAAGTGTGGAGGGGCCCAGAGAGGTGAGGATGCTTACCTGAAGTCTCATAGCCAGGAAGTAGCTATGCTTCAAGTCAAAGACAGAAGGAAGTATGGCTCTGTCTGTGTTTAATCAGTAGTGTATGTATTTGTGTGTATATATTGTGTGTGTATTACATGTATATATGTATGTATGTATGTATGTATGTATGTATATACGCATGCATGTATGTATCAGTGCAATGGATTGAGAGGCAGACAGGATACTCAGAGATATTTAGAGAATGAGTGACATCCAGAGAAAGAGTAGGCAGGCACCCACACACGTATGTTTATATTCAACGTTGTTTGTCAGAGCTTAGTGGGTTCCTAGGAATCCTAGATAAGAAACTAAGGCATCGGGAATTGCCTTCTCCTCCTCCCCACCCCTTTCTCCTTTTCCTCCTGTTTCCTTCACCCTTGTTCAGTGATGAACCCAGGGTTTCACATATGGAAGGCCAATGCTCTGTCTCTGAATGCCCCAGCCAGACCTCTCTCCTTTTTCTCTCTTTCTGTACCTCTCTCCACCTACCTCTGTCATTGTCATCTTTGAAAAACAAAAGCCAAACCAAACCATTTAAAAAAAAAAAAAGTCTTCCTCTGTAGCATAAACTAGCCTAGAACTCAGTATGTAGTCCAGGCTGACTTCAAACTCACAGCAATCTTTCTGCCTCTGCTGGGCTTGTAGGCATGCACCACCACGCCTAGCTAAATTGAAAACCTTCTTTTCAGCACGAGGTTTTCCCAATCCCAGTAACTGACTCTACGTGGGAGCTGCCAAGCCAAGCCAAGCCAAGCCAGGCCAGAGTCACTGGCCTACCCCAGACATTACGTGGGTGCTCGCTGAGGTGGTGTGGAACGAATGTGGTTGGTAGATAGGAAATAAATAAGGAATCTGTATTTATGCTCCGTGCCAGCCACGAGTTTGGCTGTGCACGGTTCAGAGAGCTTTATGTCCAATTTTATGTCTAGACAGAGTTTGGGATGAGGTTATCACCTCTCCTCTAATTGGAGCAGGAAGGCTTCCCTGGGTACTGCTTTCGGGATGTCTCCTGCTGTCCTAGCTTTCCCATCTGTCCCCAAGAGTAAGACTTAGGGCAAGAGAATCATCAATGAAATTGGAGTCAGGAACTGTACTTTTTTTTCCAGCCTTGGTTTTGTTACCAGATAGTCACATGACTTGGATAAATTATCCACTCTTTGGATCTTCATTCCCCATTTGTAACCTAGTGGGGTAAGCTGGTTCTTTTAGTGGGTATGCTCCCCGAAGTCTGTCGAATGGGATCACTGTGTGCAGACAGACAGGCTGTATAGTGTGCAAAGATACCTGGCCAAGGAGTAAACAGGAGCTGAATCTAGTCTGTGAGTCCACCAATCTATGTGCCCTTTGTAGGTGTGTGTGTGTGTGTGTGTGTGTGTGTGTGTGTGTGTGTGCGCGCACACGCGCGCGCGCGCGCGCACACACACACACACTTGCCTGCCTGCATCCACTTGGCAAAAAGAGCACCTTTTCTAATTCATGTAGAGTTGCTGTATGGGCAAGTAGTGACCTTGTAGAATCCTCTCTCAGCTTGGCCTCCTGCTGGTGGAACTGGAGCCCCCTAGGGAGGGCTTATCAGATGAGATGTGGGGGAAGAGGGGGGGGCAGAGCAAGGGGAGTGGGAATGTTAGCTTGGAAACTTGGGATAGTGAGGCCACCCAGGCTGCCAGTGACTCCTGCATGGGTCCTTTGGTGGATCCGAGTGCCCCATGGAAACAGGGGTTTCCCAGTTCACAACCTAGCTCACTTCAGCTCTGTTCTCACAGGGATCCACTCTGTTAAGAGTGGCTCCCGGCTGAGCTCTCTGATGGAGGAGCCTGGGGTTCCTGAGGTTACTCTTCAGAGGGCATCTCCTACTCTAGCCCCTGGATTTGAGGTATCTATTAATTCCTGTTCTCCTTCCTTTGAAAACATACCATACAAAAGCAATTTAAGGAAGAAAGTGTTTGTTTGGGCTCATGATTTGAGGGTGCAGTCCACCATGCTGGCAACAGTCAGTAGACGAGAGAAATGAATGTCAGTGCTCATCTGCCTTCCTCTCTTTATCCTTTTTCACTCAGTCTGAGACCCCAGTACATTGGATGCTGCTACCTACATTCAGGGTGAGTCCTCTATCCTCCGTAAAAACCTCTCTGGAAATGCCCTTACAGACACTCCCAGATGTTTCCTAGGTGATTCTAAACCTAGTCAATTTGACAATGAAGATTAACCATTGCAAACCCACCCCCTGTCAACTCGATGCTCAAATATATCATTTTTAAAAAATCATAACATTCCACCCCTGGTCCTCAAAGCTTCATGGGAATCTCATAATAAATTGTTCAAAGCATCCTCTGAGACTCAAGGCAATCTCTTAACTGCGAGCTCCTGAAGAAAAAAAAAAAAGTTAATATACTTCCAATACACAGTGACACAGAATCAACATTCCTGTCTCAAAAGAGAGAGAGAGAGAGAAAGAGAGAGAGAGAGAGACTCAGAAGTATACCAAGGAGAGTCGGGACCAAAGCAAAACTGCAATCCAGCAGTGCAAACACCAAAACCCACAGATACACAGCTTCTGGAGTTATGGTGATGTCAGTTGGACTCCCTGTGTACAACCTTGCTTCTTTAGTTCTGTTGTGTGTATCACACATCGCTTCTCTCTCAGCTTGGCTCCACCCAGTTCCTATAGCTTCCCTCAGCAGATGGCCTACCCTTGGAATTCCCCCAAACCTGGGATCCTCACTGCAACCTTAGATTCATCTCTGTAGTCTCATGTCCTTGCTTCCCAGGCCTTCCTTGCCTAGAAATCCAACCCAGTGCATGGTCTCAGCAGCTTTCTGGAGCCTTGGTGCAAATCGCTCACCATCTTGTGACCCTTGTATTATTTTACATTGCCTGCAAACCTAGCACTGTGTGGATGTTACTGCCGTAGTCTACTGTCAGCCTGAGGCATATCTGATCCCCTTTTATCATGGCTGTGACGGTAGGAGCATAGATAGCTGGTCATGATCCCCAATCAGGAAGCAGAGAGAGATGAATGTTCAGCTTCCCACCCCCCCTTTTTTTTTTAATTCAGTACAGGACCCAGCTTATGGGATAGTGCTGTCCACATCCTTTCTGGGTAAGTCTTGTCTTCTCAGTTAACTTTTCTGGAAACACTCTTACAGACATGCCCAGAAATGTATCTTCTAGACTATTTCAAATTCAGTCCTGACTGGGCAAAGTCATGAATGCCTTCAAATCCAGCAACTGGGAGGCAGAGGCAGGTGGATCTCTGTGAGTTTAAGGCTACACAGTGAGTTCCAGGACAGCCAGAGCTATAGAGTGAGACTCTATCTCAAACAAAACAAAACAAAACAAAACAAAACAAAACAAAACAAAACAAAACAAAACAATTGGTCCCTCTGGGGATCCTGTGGTAAATAAATAGCCTGGACCTTGCCAGCAGCAAGCTCATGTCAGTCAAGGCCAGTGTGCTGTGTTCTGACAAGAAGTGTCTCTGTCTCAGGACATGTAATGAGTGTTAGACCATTCTGGTATCAATGCTGGGCTCAGTGTATGACAGGCTATCACATAGAATGTCTACATCTCTTCCCTCTCTAGGGAGGTTGTGAAGTTACTGAGGGGAAAGAAAGCTGGGCTCTAAAGCTTCTGCAGGGAAAGTGTGACAGGCTGGAGGTACCAGGAGAGCCTCCCTTTTGCTGGTGAGAGTAGTAACTGAGGAGGGGGTACTGAGAAGGTGTATTCTGTGGCTGCAGTGACCCATAATTGATTAGTCAGACTGATATTCTGGGGGTCATCAGGTCTCTTTCCCCATCCCACCTTTAGCTCACAGCAGGAGAGAAGGATAATTAACCTTTTCACTTTCTCAGGGCTTCAGAGTAAGTCCTACATTATCTGGGCACCAGAGAAGTCCTCCTTTTGTCTAACTCCAAGTCCTTCCTAAGACATGTCTTGTTCTTCTGCACATTGCTCAGTGGGTGCAAGATTTGATGCCAAGGGCCAAGCCTTCCTCAACCACCCTGTCTCCCTGGCAGTACCATTGTAAAGAGTGGAATGGGGTACAATTAAGCTCCCAGCTGTCATCTCTGCAGAGGCAAGGATAGGAACATCTTTATGCGTGTGCTAGATGGGCCCACCCCTCTCTCCCGGGTGCCCACTACCCCTGTTCTTTAAAAGAAAGGGGCGGCAGGGATGTTGAGCATCTGTCTTATATTTACCCAGTGTAGTGTGCCAAGTGACGTTTTCTTCTTTAAGGCTCTCCCTACCCACTGGCAGTGTTACATTCAGTCTCCAGTAGAGTAAGACACGGGCTCTGCGAAGTTGAAATTGACCTAGGAAGCCACCATCCTGTCCAAACCATAAAGATAATGAAAGTGACAATGAAACGATGTCTGGTGAGCTCTTGCTGTGTGCCAGACACTTCCCAAGTGCTCGTCGTGTGTATGTGTTTCCTACCGATGCTGTAACAAATGACTCAAACGCAGGAGCTTACAGCAACACCCAGTTCCTATCTTACAGTCCTGCCCAGGGTTAGAAGTCTGATATAAGATTCTCTTGGACAAAGGCCAAAGTGTACCACATGTTTCTGGGCTCCAGGGTCTGGGTTAGGCTCTGATCAAGAGAGGGAAGATCTGGATATCTTGTTTCCCAGGGGACCCTACGATAGCAGCTCCAAGTGGCCAGGCTGGGTCAGCTCTGGGCTAACGGGAATGGCTTACTGTTTCTGGCCATCTATCATGACAGAGAATGGGCCTCGGGCAAGCTTGGGACCTGCAAATCACAGAAATTATGGCCAATTAAAGGGGGGGGAAGCGGCAGTCCATGGTGGAGCTTAGGGCCATAGAGGCAACTCTGCAGCTTTATAGATGCTCCCTCTCATTTTGTGGTTCAACTGGGAGGCAGAAACATGCCAGCTCAGCACGCGGCTACGATCAGATGCTCTGCATGAGTCGGGGGTAGGTATCCTTTTGACAGGACATACAGATTCCACTTGCTGCCTCTCTTGAGTATCTACGGGGACCTCTAATGTCAGCCTTCATTCCACAAAGTTTCTTCTTAGCCTCTTGCTACAGGCTTCTTTCTTTCCACACTGGCTCTGTCCTTCACACAAACCTCTGGAGGGTTGAGCCTGGGGGCCTGGGAAAAGTGGGGAGCCCATGTCAATCACCTTAAGGCTGTGGTTCAGTCAGCTTATCTCTGTTTCTGCCTCCCTGTGTGCTTATCCCCACGCCATCTCAAGAGAGCTCTTTTTGCTTCCCTGTGGGGATGACTCTGGGACAAACCAGTTGCCGCCTTTTATTTTCCCAGGAGAAAGGAGGAGTGCAGACCCTTTTTGTGCACCTACTGCAAGACAGTGCCAGAGGCTAACAAAATCTAAGTGAATCCTCCAGGTTCCCAAGTCCTCTACAGCATTCAACCATGTCCTTGTACACTCTAGATTTTCACTAGACCCTCTCTGTTCTCTGTTGAGGGGAACAGAGCTGGGCCTATGTAATGGGAGGAAGGGACCTTCTCAAAAGGTCCCTTGAAGGGCCAGGGTTGGTGGAAATTGGGCAGAGCCTGTAGGATAAAGTAGAGCTGGGTGGACGGCACCATGCTATCTCTGTCCTGAGTTCTAGGTTCTGGATCAAACCCCTGGTGCTGGATTGAGGTTACCTTCTGAAGAGATAATCCCAAGGAGACTGGTAAGAGGAAGTTTCAGTGTTTGCTTACCGTCTTTCAGAGGCTTCTGAGCAGATCATCAGCTGACTCTTTCTCATCATCAAGGACAGAAGAGCCCTGGAATGCTGGCCAAGCTGGCGAGTGGCAGAGCGGAGGAAGGCAGTACCTCAGCTATCATGAGCCTGGGAGAAATGAAGGGGAAGAGAAGGAGCCAAGGCAAAGAGGAAGCAAGAACCCTGGATTCTTGGAGATACCTGGTAGAGGCAGATTATGGCAGGCAGGATAGGCTCTGGGTATCACTGCCCCACCCACTCCTGGACTTATCCCCTCCTCCTTCTGAGGTCTAGGGTTGATAAGGCTCCCAGTTCTTCCAGTCTGATTTTGAGCAGAAAGACTGTTGACCTTGGGTAGGTGGTACGGGTTACGACAGAGATTAAATAGTTTAAGAATGTACAACATGTAGAAAGAGACGTGTTATGTAAGTATTGGCGATAATGATAATTATTATTACTCATACTAATTTATTTATTTATTTATTTATTTATTTATTTATTTATTTATTTGGTTTTTCGAAACAGGGTTTCTCTGTGTAGCCCTGGCTGTCCTGGAACTCACTCTGAAGACCAGGCTGGCCTCGAACTCAGAAATCCGCCTGCTTCTGGCTCCCAAGTGCTGGGATTAAAGGCGTGTGCCACCACCGCCCGGCTACTCATACTATTTAAAATACCATATTATTGGCCAGGGAGATAGCTCAGTGGGTAAAGGTACTTTGCCATGCAAGTCTGACGACCTGAATTCAATCCTTGGAACCCATGGTAGAGGCAGAGAATGGACTCCCCAAAGTCGTCTTCCGATAGTCACACACCTGCTGTGGTACATGCATGCACACACAAATTATACTTGAAAAAGAAAAGAGAAAGCCGTACTATATTGGCTTAAGGTGACAAAGTCTGGAGGAGGAGATACAGGAAAGAATATGAAGAATATGATAAAAATATATTATGTCCATGTACAAAATTGTCAAAGAATATATTTTAAACATCTAAAAAAAAAAAAAAAAAAAAAAAAAAAAAAAAAAGGAAGAAGATTGCAGGGTTTCTTGTATACCCAGGGACTTCTTGTCTCAGCTGTGACCTTGTTAAAGTGATTTCACTGTTCTGAGCCGATTTTTTTCGTTGACAAAGTGGAGACAGTAACTGTAATGAGAAACAGTAACACACCTTGCAGAACGCGCTGATTTTTTCCCTCCTGATGGGGCATTGGCCTGGGAGAGTGGGCCACAAACAGCTGTGACCCACAAGGATGTCAGTTGGTGTAGGAAGTCCGAAGGAAGAGGACCTGCTTACAACTGGACAACGGGAAGGCTGGGAGCAGGAAGCCCGGTTCTGCCTCACATCTCCCTCCTACCCCACCCCACCACTCCACCCCGCCCAAAACCAACAACTCTGCTGCCCTGGGCTTCCAAAGTAGTATCGGCTGAAGGGAGAGGGTCTCAGTTCATGTGCCTTAGCTAGACCAGCAGGGCATATAGCTGGGCTTTGACCACCTTACACAGATGTGCGGACACAGTGGAGATATGTGAGACTTATCCCTTCCAGAGAGCCTGATCTGACATTGCAGGCCCATTTGCTTTCCTGCTAAAGGCCCTCAGACTGCTCTCTTCTTTATCTGCACTGTGACTTGTTAAACAGACTGAGTTGGAATGGAGGTCAGCGGGAAAGTGTTTCCTCGGCATGCGGGAGGCCCTGGGTTTCTTCTCCAACATTCTTCCTATAGTGGTGCACCTGGCAGGTGAACCCAACACTTTTTTTTTTTTTGGTTTCATAGCTGAGTAAATAATAATCGTGGCTAGTACTTACCTAACTTTTGTTATGCGCCATCTGATACTCAAAGCGCTTCAAATAGGTCTCTCTATCAAATTAAACCTCATAATATACCACAATATGTGGCCGTTTGTCCCTATAATCCCTGTACTTGGGAAGCTGAGGCAGGAGGATTGCTGCATGTTTGATGCCATCCTGGGCTACATAGTGAGTTTTAGGCTAGTGTGGAGTGAGGGGCCAGTCTCATCACTTCTGGCTCATGTATCTATTCCTCTCGCAGCAGCCTCCCATGAGGGGTGTGACAGACACAAGAAGAAACATGACCTCGGCTGCTCTCCCAGCATTCTTTCTTCTCTTTCCTGGGACGCTTGCTCAAGGGAAGGACAAGTCCTAGCATAGACCTCTTATCCTTAGCGCTGTGTGGGTCACAGCTGAGGTGGGGAACAAGGTAGCGGCAGGAAATGGAGGGGATCTGACTTGGGCCAGAGTAGAGCTGACTGATTCCTGAGAGGGACAGGGCTCTATCCCACAGAGTCCCTTTTTTCTGATCTCTAACCCCTCACTCCTACCTCCAGAGCTTAGTGTCGTCTTCAAGGCAACCTTGGAAGCTCCCTGCTCTGAACCTTCTCTGGCTGAAGGCCGGATGTTAAGACTGAGCACCAAGATGAGGCAGCAATCTGTGTGCTGATCTCTGTGCCAGTGTCAGTACACAGGCCTCTCCAGGAATGAGAGTCTTCATTTACAACTTGGTGAGGTGGTACCTGGAACACATGACTTCTAAGGTCACCTACAGTTTCAGGCGGCTGGTGTGACTCGGGAAGCCCCTGGGAGAGGAGAGTGAATTAGAGGCCAAAAAGGAAGTGTTCGCTTTGTAGTTGGTGCAATGCCAGGGGCTTCACATTCTTTATCTCATATCACTTAATCTGCTACAAGAATTCTATTCTTCTTTTAAAAAGGAGGAGAAGGGGGAGGAGGAGGAAAAAGAGGAGGAGGAAGATGGGGAGGGGGAGGATGAAGAGGAAGAGGAAGAGGAGGGGGAGGAGGGGTTTGGGAAGGCCAAAGTAGCTTGCACAAATTCACAAGGTTTCAGAGGCAAACTCTGATGTCAAGGCTGTGACTCAGTGTCCTTGTTTGTTAGGTCCATTATTTGAATTCAGTCACATGAGGTGGATGGGATCTGGACAAGCATTCGGTTTGGTGGTTATTGTACTGGCTGGGATGCCATGGCTGTCCCCAAAACAGAGAGGCTTGTCCCAGAGTTGTGGGGGAGGGGTTGTCATATCAACCCCTAGGGAAGAAGTTGAGTGTCAAGGAGCATCCTGGGTTTGAAGGTAGGACATGTCCTGAGTAGTAACTGACAGGGGCTGTGAGTTAGGACCCCAGGGAAGGGGACTCTGTCTGGAAGTGCCTGACCCCTCAAAAGTGCGTAGGCTGTTGACTGCAGGGGCAGCCACAGGTTTTTGAGGCACATACTCATGTGGTCTACATGCACAGGCATGCTCTGTCCTCTTCTGTCACAGCCTGCTGTCACAGACACAAACAAGTCTGTTCTTGGCTCACTCTGACAGCAGTTCAACTCTTGGCTTTCACCTTGCCTTTCCTGTT
>JANHMN010000024.1:3986022-4050553 GCA_030674055.1 Rhabdomys pumilio | reverse complement strand
ACCTTATTCATCTTAAGGGCCTGGGTGTGTTCTCTGTTGTTTCCCTCTCTACTGCCTCCTGCCTCCAGATTTCCCAGTGGGCTCAAACTGTTGAGAAGGCTTATCAGGTCTGATGTTAACCTTGATGTCCCTGTAACTCTCGAAACACTCTCAAGCCTGGCTGCAAGTAAGGCAGGTTCCTTTCTGGAAGTGGCATTCCTAGGAGCAGCTGGACAGGGTATGGCGACGTGGGTGGGGACAGCACGGCTGGAAGAGATTTGTCTGCTTTGGATTCTTTTCTGTGAAAAATTTGTCTCTTTGCCACGATGCTCCATTCATTTCAGCTGATGTCACTGTGGTGTGTGGGAGCGCCTTTGACATCTGTGTAGAGCTGAGGCAGATCCTGACCCAGGCAGCAGGAAACCCTGGTTCTGGTTGCAGAGGAATCCCTGTCTTCTGATGAGATCCCCTAGGCCCTAGAGTTCAGAGAACTGAGGGTCCTGAGTTATGAAGCTTTGAGGGTTGGGGAGATGACTTCTTCTTCTTCTTCTTCTTCTTCTTCTTCTTCTTCTTCTTCTTCTTCTTCTTCTTCTTCTTCCTCCTCCTCCTCCTCCTCCTCCTCTTCCTCTTCCTTCTCCTTCTCTTTCTTTTCCTCCTCCTTTCTCTCACTCCTCCTCTTGTACCTTCTATTGTAACTCCTCCTTCTCCACCCCTTCTCTTTCTCCTCTTCTTCTGTTAGACAGAGTCTCACTATGTAGCCCTGGCTGTCATGGAACTTACCATGTAAACCAGATGGCCTCTGAGTGCTGGGATTAAAGTTGCCGTCCACTGTCTTGAGTTTTAAGGAGATTTCTTTCATTCAAATTTGTCTGTGCCCTGGTCATTCCAATCAAAACTCTCTTGGTGACCTTCTTGTACACACAGACATCACACATGTGTACATATTTACTCTCTTGCATGTAGACAAGGCAGTTAACCTTGTCATGCTTTGCAGGAACTGCCTAGCCCAGCTGGACCCCAGGCTGTTTCTAGAGGGCTTTCTCTCTCTCTCTCTCTCTCTCTCTCTCTCTCTCTCTCTCTCTCTGTGTGTGTGTGTGTGTGTGTGTGTGTGTGTGTGTGTGTGTGTAATCCACAGTACTTTATGGTGCATCCCTGTTGAAATATGCTCCAAGATGACAACGACCTGGAGCTCACCAGTTTCCTCTGCTCTCCCTGTGTCCTCTCTCCTACAATTCAACACCTGTCCCTGCTTCCTGCACCCCTTGGTTGTGAGCACAGGCAAACCGAAAGAGCCTGGGAAGGATGTGCAGGGATTCTGGAATGTCACCAGTAAGGGACTTCCCTGACCTCTCTTTTAGTTGATAGGCTTCCAGACTTTTTCCAGCGTGGACACTCAATGGTGATTCACTCTTGCTTGGACCTGAAGACAAGCAAAACCGCAAAAGCCATGACAATTATGGCAAGGTGGGCCCTGCCCAGACTCTCTCAACTGCTTAGCTACATGCTCTTGCTTGAGCTTCCTGTAAACACAGCCTTATTCTGACAAAACCCATCGACCAACCCTCGCCATCTCTCCTCTCACAAGCTCCTCATAATTTCCTCAGCAGGAGCCTGAGCGCCAGGAGACATATTAGAAATGCAGATTCTTAGGTCAGGCATGGTAGCATAAAAGATGTAAAGCTGTGATCCCAACACTTGGGAGACAGGCAGAAGGGTTGCCATAAATTCTTTAGAAGACAAAATTTGAGGAAACAGAAGTGTGCTTCAACACAGCCAGTGAGAAGAAGGTACACCGGGGGACAGCTGGGCATGGAGAAGGACTTACTCTGAGCACAGTGAAGAGGGGGGCGTGTTCTTGGGGTACAGTGGTAGTAGAGGCCCTGCTATCAGGTCCCCAGAAAACCTATGGACTTCTCTCTCATAGAGCCAGGAAACATTTAACATCTCCAGCTAATTAGCCCATGCCTGCTAGGGATGAGGGAGGAGAGGGTAGCTTGGAGCTTTGGAGCTTTTCAAAGGAGGGCTGCAAAGGAGGGCTGCTCCCTGACAAAGCCGGCCTTGGAAGGTTTCAAAGGCAACTTCTGAGCAGCCTGTGCGTTTCATGTTCATTACACCAGCACTTCCCAGGCTCCAAAGACAAACTGTGGGATTTCAGGGGATTCTTTCCTTTTTAGAGTCATTTCATTCTGAGCTGAGTTTTCACCTGGGGAGGAGGCTCAGCATCTGAGCAACTTGCCCTTCCCAATCCCCAGCCTCTTGGTACCCGGCAAACTTCCAGCCCCTGCCCCACCCCCTACTCCATAGTTCTACAGGGTTCCTGCTTCAGGCTGGGTGAATAGATGCCTCTGGCCAGCTGTGAGTGAATGATGCAAGATACAGCCCTAGTACTGCTGGATCCTAAGCGTTTTGAGGGCAGGGCCCAGCATTCTTCTGCATTTAAACCCTGCTGCTTATCGATGCTCAGTAAATGGGAGGACGGATGGAAGGACGAATGAATGCGCCCATCATTTGCTTTCTGATCATATCCTGCTCTTCCCAGATCTGGTTTGTAGGTCCCAAGGAAGCTTCACTTTCCAGACTCTCTTACCTTCTGGCTTCTGGATGAGTCCAGCCAATTAAAGACGCTGAAAGAAGGTGGGTAGAGAGAGAAGCCAAGATCTCTCTCTGTCTCAGTGGGGCTGTATTTCTACAGCATCTGCCTCTCTTCCTTGTCTTCTGTGAACAAGCCCCTCCTCTCAGAGCCCAGTTCCCTCTGGTTGACTGCAGTGGCTCCATGTCCTGTCTGGTGGTCTTTGTGTTGAGCTCTTCTTAGAACATCCCCCAGTTCCAGCTCCACGAAGGGAACAGCTTCCTATGTTGCTAATGTGGGCTCCCTACCTCTTCTGTCATGAGAGAGAATTGAGACCATCAATTATATCTGTTTGAAAGGCCTTGAGTGGCTTCTGATTTCTCAGTGGATTTTCGAGGGGGTGAGTAAGTGCACACACTGTGTGACCCTCTTCAGAAACAGACTGTACATGAGCTTTCAGCTTTGAGTGGGCTGGATCTGCTGGGGACCTGGAGCCCCTCTGATGTGGTGGCCTGCCCCTAGTGGGAGCCCTCATAGGCCTCTGGACCCTGCCTTCCCATCTTGGGACATCTTGGGATAGCCCATTCATTCCCTGTGAGCCTGGCCCTGCTCCCTGCTGAAAAAACTGCAAGCTGGCCCATCTCATATCCCCTCGGATAACTTCCTAGCCAAAAGTCAGGCTGCAGTAAGTGTTAATGAAGCCCGTCCACAGCTGGTAGTGGGGATGGGAGATGGTGCAGCTGGGAAGCACTATGGTGGGGCCTCAAAAAGTTAAACATAGAACCATCACATGATCTTGCAATTTCACTTCTGGGTATATATTTTTAAAAACAGAATATGCAGTCATCAAAACTTACTGTACACTCCTGTCCTTAGTGGAAACAGTAGCTAAAGTATGGAAGTAATCCATATTTCACCTGACCACTGTGAGATAAACAGACAAGTAAAATGCGGAGTGTGGGAACAGCCAAAGGAATACTGTTCACGCTTTTAAAAGTGTCTGTCTGTCTGTCTGTCTGTCTGTCTGTCCGTCCGTCCATCCATCCATCCATCCATCCATCCATCCATCCATCCATCTATCTATCTATCTATCTATCTATCTATCTATCTATCTATCTATCTATCTGAGTCAGGATGCTCTGAAGCCCAAGCTGGCCTGGTAGTTATGGCAATCCTCCAGTCTCAACCTCCTGAGATATGAGTTACCATTCAAGGAATGGGAATATGGCATCGGCTACAATGGGGATAAGCCTCAGGAGGATTTGTTAAGTAAAATCAGCCAAGCATGGAAGGACAGATTCTGTATGAGTCTACTCATGTGAAGTACTTCAGCAGTTAAAAATCACAGAGACACCGGGTGGTGGTGGCGCATGCCTTTAATCCCAGCACTTGGGAGGCAGAGGCAGGCGGATTTCTGAGTTCGAGGCCAGCCTGGTCTACAGAGTGAGTTCCAGGACAGCCAGGGCTACACAGAGAAACCCTGTCTCGAAAAAAACAAAAAAACAAAAAACAAAAAAAATCACAGAGACAGGGCTGGGGGCAGAGGGTAGGGGAATGAGAGTCAGTATTCACCAGGTACAGAGTTTTGGTTTGTAACATGAGCATGATTTTGGAGATGAATGGTGATGTCTGCACAACCTCAGGCAATGAGTCTTGTGGAGCTGTACACTCAGTGGTGGTAAGTTGTATGTCCTGTGTATTCTTATGATATAGCGTATATAGTTATATACATAAACTAGATATATAAATTAATATATGTGTGTATATATATGTGTATATACATATACATTCTTACACACACACACACACACACACACACACACACACACACACACACACATATATATAAATTAAAAGCCCAGTAGTCTAAGATGTGCTAAGATGTGACACACAGACACAGCAAGGTACAGGGAGGAAAAGCTGTCTCTGCCTGTCAGATCCTGTTCTGGTCTTTGAGTCTCCCTCCCTGAATGCCCACAATGACACTGCTGGGTCGCTCATCTTATCCTTGTTTTATAGAACGGACTGAGGCTCTGAGAGCTCACGTGACCTCTTTCCTCATTCACAGCCAAAGGCCTCTTGCTTTTGTCCTTCTCCTCTTACTCTTGGCCTCTGATACTCGCTGATCTCCACAGTTCCCACTCCTACACCTCTCTGATCCCCTCCGGCTCTCCTAATGGTCTGCCTACCAGGGCTTCCCTTCTCCTGGCCCTTCTTTCTCACCCCTGCAGGGCCATTTTCTAACACAGAGATGAAATGGATCTCTTAGCTTAAGTTCCTCCAGCAATTTCAGTTGTCTGGGAGTAAGGTCCGTCCTCTGTCATAGTAAGAAGACCCATGACCAGTTCCAGCTCCTTCTTACCACCGTCCTCTGGCTGTGGCTCCTTGCTTCCCCTTCACGCCCTCACCTGCAATCCAACCTCATAAAGCCATACAGAGTCTCTTCAACGGACCTCAGAGGTGAGGTCCTGTATCTTTATCTTCCTCTCAGCTTATCATTGCTGTAGGATGCTCAAGGCATGGCCACAGCATCTCCTGCTTTAAGATGCCTGGTCCAGCAGCTTCCCTGGGTGAAAATGGGTCCTTTTCCCTTACGCACCATCTACCTCTTTGTTCTTGTGGCATTCAACACAGAGATTGTAAAAGTTTATGCATATCTTAATTTTTTTTCCTCCTAAATGTCAGGCTTCTGGGGAGTAGGAATTATGGTTCCGCCATTCATTCATTCTTTCACCCATTCATTCATTCACCCATTCACTCATTCACTCATTCACTCACTCACTTCCGACTATTGCTTAGGCATTAGCTTTACACCAGACATCATATCTGCTTAATGACACCCTGGAGTGCACAGTCTAGTGTGTACTGGGAGGTTACAGTCATAACAACAAGCACAGGATTATAGACCGAAGGGGAAGCCCAGGGCAAGGAGCCCCTGGCAGCTGGTACATGTAGATGCATCATACTTTCTGCTTCCCAGGGTGCCAGTGTGTCTTACCAGTCTAGTGGTCCTTTGTTGCATCATCTGTCGGTTCCCTGTGGGAGGGGCTCTTTCTGGCTCGTGTCTTCAGGGCCTGGCATATAGAGCGACAATATGAAGACGAGTCGCCATGGCGATGCTGTGGTACCTCTGGGTGTGAATGAGGAAGGGACTTGCTACCTAGATGAGCCCAGGTTACTGGGCAGGGAGCTCAGGTCACACTGCCCTTCCCTTCTCTGAGCATTCCTTCTTGACGGCAATACAAAATAGAAAAAGGCGAGTCTTTTAACCCCTTTCCTTAGTTGTGTGACCTTGGTTTTCTCATTTGCAAAGGGGAGGTAGCAGAATGTTTGGTACCAGAAGATTTAAGGTGTTAAGCAAAAAGCTTCAAGCAGGACCTGTCCTCGAGTGTGAGGTCTGAGGATCTGTTCTTCTTCTTTCTGGAAGGTTCCCAGCTAGTGCCCATGGCGTGTGGTTCTCCTTGCAGATCTGAAGGCCACACAGCTTCTTCTGGCTCTGCACGCAACTAGAGTCCCGACTTTTCCTCTCACTCAGAAGATGTGACTAACTGGGGCTTAATTAAGCATGCTTGACTGGGGTGTGATTATCGAGCGCTGGGTGAATCAGTAGAGTGGCTAGGGTGGGAGTCGGGGTAGGATGAGGGGTTGGGGTGGCAATTGCCTGGGTACCACAGGTTCACCTTGGAGCAGGAAGAGGAAGCATTCCTGGTCCTTCAGCAGCTCTCACCAGCTGCCCCACCCCCAGTGTGATTGTGCTTGTTCTTGCTAGGCATTGTGGGTACCTGTGTGGAATGATCTAAAAAGGGTCATTATCTTTATGAACCACACTCATGGGGGAGGGGACAGATGTAAGCAGAGATGTGGGAGAGATTCAAATGTCCTTCTTCATCACCACCCTGGGGCACATAGGAGACACACAAAAGAAAAAACAAAAACAAAACCAACCAACCAACCAACCAACCAAACAAACAAACATCAACAAAACCGTTTCTGCCTCTGATTGCCCCTTCGTTAATCACTTCCCAGCATGCACTGAGCTGACAGTGTGTCCTTACCTCTCAGTCTTCCCCAGTGCTGTAGGCACCCACCACCCCCAGGACATGAACTATAAAGTAAGTAGCCCCAGGTCTCAGCACAGGTTCCACAAAGAGCAGGTGTGGAGTCTCCATTGGCTAGTTGGATGAACTCAGGAAGCAACTGGTTGCTTGACTCACCAGAACAGAGGCTGACCAACTGTAGCTGTGGACCAAATTCCACCTCTTCTCAGCCTGTCTTATGTGACCGTCAAACTGAGAATACTTACATTCCTTGTGTGTGTGTAAGCACATATGTACATGTATGTATGCCCATGTGGAGGCCAGAGGACAACCCTAGCTGTCATTCTTTAGTTGTTATCTACCTTATCATGGGACTCACCAAGTTGGCCAGAGTGTCTGTCCAGCAAGGCTCAGGGGTCTGCCTGTCTATGACCCACCTTGTGCCCCAGTACTGAGATTATAAACACACAGCTTTCTCGTGTGGCTTTCTTACATTTAAAGTACTCAAATTGAGCTCTTCATTGAGTGATCTCCCCAGCTTCATTTAAAACAAGTTCTTAAGCCGGGCAGTGGTGGCGCACGCCTTTGATCCCAGCACTTGGGAGGCAGAGGCAGGCGGATTTCTGGGTTCGAGGCCAGCCTGGTCTACAGAGCGAGTTCCAGGACAGCCAGGGCTATACAGAGAAACCCTGTCTCAAAATAAATAAATAAATACATAAATAAATACGAGCTCTTAATTGACAGGTAACAATTGTACATATACAGGGGTACAACGTGACGTTTTGATACATGCATTCATTGTGTCTTTTTTTAAAGAGCTGCAGTGGAAAAAAAAAAAAAAGAAAAGAAACAGGGCCAGCAAGATTCCTTAGCAGGTGAAGGCACTTGCTGCAGCACCCCCACACCCATTAGATTGATTCCCCAGGATTCACGTGGTAGAAGGAGAGAACCAACTCTTGAAAGTCATCCTCTTCTCTCCACATGAACTTCATGGCATATGCCTCCTACCCCCCAAATAAACAAAATGTTAAAAAGAGAGAGAGAGAGAGAGAGAGAAATCGTTAAACAATAAACAACCACAGACTAGTAACATACTATAGACACAGCCGTGGACTGCGAGACTTACGGCATCACAGAAAAACTTGGTCTCCTCTGCTCTAGGATCCTTTTTGTAGCTTAGCTTCCTCACCTGCGAAATGGTACCTGAGTGTGGAGGACCAGTGAGTGCTCAGAGCTCTGCTCCCACAGGGCTGCCTGAATTCTCAAAGTAGCTGAACTCTCAGAGTCTCTGTTTCTGCACCTGACACGTGGAGAGTGGTTTGGTACTTCCTGCACAGCATCCTGGGGAGAACTAACGAGATCAGTGGGAGGAGCTTTGTGATGCTGGGACCTGCAGGTGCTGTGACTGTGGGAGAAAAGGGAGCTCTGTTTTGCCTTTGGTTCCACTGATACAGTGTAGCTTGTAAGGTGGTTTCCCATAAAGGTCAAAGCGGAGTCTACAGGTGCCGATTGGAAAGTCCCAGGGTTCATGGGATCACCAGGTGTTTGTGGGTTTAGGGTAACCATTGATTATTCCCTGTCTTTTCCTTTGGTTAAGAGGCCTGAACAAGATGGGGATGGCGTGTTCATGGGTGGGCGCACTGGAAGATCTGATCCCCAGATACTCGCTGGAGCCAGGATAAAACAGGAAAGGCCTTCGCCATCGCCTCTGCCCACTGGACGGGAGGCCTAGCTTTGCTGCTACCCTCCCATTCCCTAGGGGCTTGTACTGATGTAAGGTCTGGCTTCATCTCCCCAGAACCTGGTCTCTGTTTGGATTTTCTTCCCAACAAATGTCCTCTTTTCTAACCAACACAAACCAAAAACCAACAACAAAAACTACACAAACCCTATATGGATGGGGATAGTAACAACCTCCCCTGATTTTTATAGATGTAGGTATTGATTTTTAGAGAGATGAGGTAACTTACTCCAAGGGACTGTCAGCATACCTACCCTCCCTCCTAAAGGTTCTCAATCTGTAGACCAGGCTGGCTTCAAACTCATGGCAATCCTCTTGCCTTAGCCTCCCAGAAGTGCTGGGACAATAAGTGTGAGCTACCAAGCCCAGCTAGGCTCTGATCTCTTTACCACAGGGTTTTCTGTAGACACCCAGCTGTCTTTCTTTATCTGTCTCTGGTTTCTCCATGCATCTGTCTCCTTCTTGCCCCTCCAGGGCTGACCTTCTGCCCACCAGAGCCACTACAGTGCATCTGGCTCCTGCTACATAGCCCATGGTGACAAGGGTGGGGCTTTGGGGACCTCCCTTGTTTGACCCTGACCCCTGGGGTTCTAGAGTAGACATGGTTGGGAAGACACATGGTGGGGCAGCAGCGAGGAGATGTCGGACTTGATTTCCATGACATGGGATATTGTGCTGCCAGGGGGCCCTGGTGTCACACTGCATTAAATGGCACTCAGGGCCTTCTCCCTCCAGCTAGGAGATCAGCTGGTCAGCCCTTCCCTTGTCCCGTTCAATCCTATTTAAGAGCGCTCAGTGGCATTCTCGACCCTGGGGAGACAGTTAAGGCCACTTAATAGCAGCTGAGTGCCCAACTTGGGGACATCTTGATCCCTGGACAGTCTTGTCTGGCTTCTCAGGGAGCAGGCTATCACTTTGTGATCCTTCTCCTGATGGGCTCATCTCACAGATGCTGTCCAAGGGAAGGGTGGTTGAAGACTCGGTGAAAGCTTTAGGCTCTCCTGGCTAAAGAGGAGACTACCTGTGTCCTTTATGACCCCCCCCTTCTGCCTCATTCACCTGCAGCCCATCTGTCTCTCCCTGTCTCCTATGCAGTGTTAGGTGGGACTGCCAGAGTGAGATGAAAGACACATAGGTACACAGAGTCACACATAAGAATAAAAGCCATTGGTGGTGTCATGGCTTTGAGAGGCCGGCAATAGAAGCAGAGGTATGAGGAGTTGAGGCAAATAGCCTTTGTTGTTACCTGATAGCTGCACCTACCCTCCTCATGAGACCTTCCCACCTACCCAGCAAGGACCCGGGACACCATCACTGTCACCAACATGTTTCCAGTGCCTGTGTGTCTCCAATCTGACCTCCCCCCACCTTCATACCACTGAACCTACCAGGATACCTAAATCTAAACTGTCCAAACCTTTCCCGGCTTCAAATTCCTTACTAGGTCCCCACCACTGATGGGATGTCATTTTAGCCTGTGAGCATAGCACTGTTGCCCATATGGGCGAAGTTCAGCCTTCTCTGCCTTTTCCCCTCCCCCGCTCCCCAACCCACCGTGTTTGGGCTATAGACCCAGCAGCCTCAGATACAGTCTTGGCCTGAGCTGACACCACTGATGGTAACCTGTTTGTATTTGGAAAGTCCTACCATGCTCTATGCTTCATCTCTCAAGATACACCCCCTCTGTGAAACCTCTGCTGGTCTCTGAGCCCAGTGAGCTCGCCACACAATTGGTCACAGCTGTGTTTCCCATGTTCACAATTATTCATAGTGTTTTGGATGCTTGATGTTTCTCTCAGACTCCTGACAGGGAACCACTGGGCGTCGAGACAATATCTTAATCACCTGTACCCTCAGCAGCAGCTCCGTGCCCTGCCAGCATGGCTGAAACTGCTGAATTAACACACTCATTAAAGACTGGAGACATCGGAGACATCCTTCAGAAACCATTCAGACCATGTAGCCCAGATGCCCCCGAGGTATTTGGAAACTGATACTGACCTCCCAGCAGGAGAATGGGGTCTCCAGAGAGCTGTTATCCCCACTCCTAGTGCTGGGCTCTGTCCTCATTCTCTCTGTGACATCCCTGGATAGCACTCTGCCCAGGTTGCTGGCATTCAGAACTAAAGCCAGCCTCGAAGTCCAACCCGCAAGCCCCAGCCTGGAGCTTCACCGATGATGACATCACCAGCCTCAGCCACCACCAAACTAGGTCAGGGCTGGCTGGCAGGGGCAGCTAAGTGCTGACTGCCCAGCATGCTGGCCACGTAGTTGCAGTTTTTGGTGGTGACAGCTGGAGCTTGCTACAGCGGGGCATAGTAGTGAAGGGGAGGGTGGTGCAGGGTGGTGCAGAAGGCCCGATGCCGTGGCCAAGGCAGGCTATGATGCTTCTCTTGTCCAGTGCTTGTGAGCCTGTAAGCTACTTAGCTATTCAGTGTGTGTGTGTGTGTGTGTGTGTGTGTGTGTGTGTGTGTATGTGTGTGTACATGCTGGTGCTTGTGTGTGTATGTGTGAACATGCTAGTTCTCATGCACATGTATGTGTGTATGTGTGTGAGAGTATGTATGTGTATATATGTGTGTGGACATGCTAGAGCTCATGCACATGCCTGTGTGTATATGTATGTGTGAGTGTGTGTGTGTTTGTGTGTGCATGTATGTGGTCATGCTAGTGCTCATGCACGTGTGTGTGTGTGCCTGTGTGTATATGCATGGACATGCTGGTACTTATGCATGTGTGTGGTCATGCTGCTGCTCATGTACATGTGTGTGTGTGAGTATGTGTATATATGTGTGTGTGTGTATGTGTATGGACATGCTGGTGCTCATGCATGTCTGTGTGTGTATGTAAGAACATGCTGGTGCTTATGCACATGCTTATGTATGTATGTGTGTGTATGTATGTGTGTGTGTATATGTATGTGTATGACATGCTGGTGCTTATGCACATGTATGTGCATGTGTGTGGACATGCTGGTGCTTATGCACATGTATGTGCATGTATGTGCATATGCTTGTGCTCATGCATATGTGCATGCCTGTATGCATGCATGAGGAAGCCAGGGATAGCCTTCTTTCTCTCTGAGACCTTATTCTTCGAGACAGGTCTCTCACGGATTTGACAGGACTGTTTGGTCAATGAGCTCCAGCCACACTCCTCTGCCTCCCCCAACCCATGATCCAGGGTTACGGATGCTCATTCCAGCGCCTGGCTTTTACACGAACTCTAGGGATCTGAATTCAGGTCCTCATGCTACACGGCAGAAGCTTTCCTCACTGAGCCGGTCCTGGAACTCACTGCATGAGCTGGCCCTGCCTCTGCCTCCGAGGGCAGGGATTAAAGCACGCACCACCACACCTGGCATTCTCTTCTATTTCTTTATTCACCAAATAGCTGCTGCTTGCCTTCAAGGCCCTGGGGTGAGAAGAAGAGATCTTCGCCTAGAGACGGAGGCAGAAACATAGCCAACCATAGTAAAGGGAGCCAAAGTGACTCCAGGGAGTGACCGGATGCTCTGGGATACCCTGAGGAGGGAGTGATGGAGAGAGTCTATGGAGATGGACTACATATCCTGAGGGCCAGGTGCTTGTATAAACTTAACAGCCAGCTTTGGAGCCTATTTCTGCTCACCAGTATCCATCTACAGTGTGTACTCTAGACACCACCTCTAGATCAGTCTTTGTTTGTTTGTTTTGTGGGTTTTTTGTTTGTTTTTTTTTGTTTTGTTTTGTTTTGTTTTTTGAGACAGAGTTTCTCTGTGTGGTCCTGCCTGTCCTGGAACTCACTCTGTAGACCAGACTGGCCTGGAACTTAGAAATCCATCTACCTCTGCCTCCCAAGTGCTTGGATTAGAGGCATGTGCCACCACTGCCCAGTAAAGATTTACTTATTTATTTTATGTATATGAGTATGCCATTTCTCTCTTCAGACACACCAGAAGAGGGCATCAGATGCCATTACAGATGGTTGTGAGCCAACATGTGGTTGCTGGGAATTGAACTCGGGACCTCTGGAAGAGCAGTCAGTGCTCTTAACCGTTGAGCCATCTCTCCAGCCCTTCGATCAGTCTTAAAGGCACCCTTCTACTTTGCTTGCTGCCTTTGTGGTCCCAGTGTCATACCTAGTGAGTTCCCCAAGCCCTGACTTCATGTTAGGAATCAGACCCTTAGGCTTGCTGGGCAAGAGTCCAGTCTTTAATCATCATCTCTGCTCTGTCCCTCCTCCTTCCCCCCCATCTCCTCCTGGCCTTCCCTGTATCAAACTCTTCTTAGGCCACTCCAAGGCCCTGGCTAGCCTTGACCTGATGGCTAAGGCTTCTGAGTGCTGCACCAACCTTGGGGCTTCGAGCTTCTACTCTTCACTCGTTTGCAGCCCAGTCTCCACATGACAGTGAAGCTAATCTCGTTTTCAATATACATTTTATTTCTAACAGATAATGCCCGCCCTTGGCACAAAGTTGAATGATTAGAAGCAGCAAATCAACGGAATCAGATTGTGCCTCTCCGTTGGATGATACCCACCCACCTACTTGGTATAAAGCCCAGACTCCCTGCCAGGCTTATAGATCCCCTCCCTGACCTGGAATCACTTTACCTCGGTGACCTCGGTGACCCCCCAGCAGCCCTCCCAGTACAATGTGCCTCTCAGTGAGGATGGTCTCTTCCTTGTTCACGAGGAAGTCCTGTGGCTTCTGTTTGGGATGCTATTCCCAGACTTCTCCCGAGATGCTTCCTGTCAATCAGACGGATCCAGCTTAACGTTATGAGATTAGCTATTTTTTTTTTTTTTCTGATTGCTCTGACAAAATTCCTGAGAGAAGCAACTGAAAGTTGGAGACAGAAGACTAGGTAGGAACCAGGGATGACTGTAATCTTCAAAGCTAGACCCTAGTAACATGCTTTTTTCCAGGTAGGCATCACCTCCTAAAGGCTCTGTAGCCTTTAAAATGGCTCTGCAAGCTAGGAACCGAGCATTTAAAGCACAAGCGATAGTGAGGGGGGCTGTCATTTAAAGATTCAAAGACATGATTTTACTTCCTCAGAGAGGCTTTCTCTGGTGGCTAACATGGAGTAGCCATGAGATACTTACTTAATCATGATACTGGGCAAAAATAGTTTTATTAGGTGTAACTGACACAAGAAACCACACATGTCACATGTTCATTTGGATATGTTCTGACTCTGTGAAACACCCCACAATCAGCGTATGAAGAGCCTGGGGATCAGCTCAGTGGTAGAGTACCTGCCTGGTTCCATCCTTAGCATGTGTACATGCTGCCCTTGCCACACCCCACCCCCAAACAAACAAAACACATCTCTCTCGCACCTTGTGTCTCTTTTGTCTCTTTGGGAACTCTGTAGCTGAGCCCTTGTCTAGCACGTGGGAGACCCTGGAGTCAATCCCCAGCTCAGAAACAAAGGCAAATACACAAAACCAAAACATTTCCTCCTGGGTGTGAAGGTGCAGGTCTTTAATCCTAGTACTCATTCTGAGGCAAATCTTTGTTATTCTGAGACCAGCCTAGTGTACGTAGTGAGACTCTCCATCCCACTCCACTCCCCCAGCCCCCAAACCTCCAACACAGAAAAGGAAACAGCTCAGGGTCTCTTCCTACTGGCTGTGTTATTTCCTGCTCCTGGCACACCACGTATGGATGAGAATTCCTGTTCCGCCACAGCCTCCATTAGAATCAACATAGTCAGTCTTTTTAGTTTTAGTGATTCTAATAACTGTGTCACAGTCTCTCATTATGATTTTAATTTGCAGTCCCCTGGTGACTAATAACACTAAGGATCTTTTCATGTTCTTTTTATTTATTTTTTTTTTTTTTTGCCATATAGCTTCTTTGGTGAGCTGTTCAAATATTTTGTGTCTTCCGTTTTAATTGGGTTATTTTCTTAACATTGAGTGCTTGTTTACGTTCTGAATACAAGTCCTTTATCAGCTTTGTGATTTGCGAAATGTTTCCTTCCAGTGTCTGGTCGCCTTTTTATTCTCTTCACAGTGTGTCTTCCCGACTCCGGAAATTCTAAATTTTCCTGAGGCCTAATTGATCACTTTCTTCTTTCATGATTATATCCTTGGTGTTATATCTAAGAAATCTTTGTCTAATCCATTGGTTGTGAATATTATTTTTTCCCCAGGAACTGTATAATCTTACATTGAAGCTTATGGTGCATTTTGAGCTGGTTTGTTGTTTTTCATTTGGTTATCAAAATAATTTTGTCTTTTGAGTATATGGTTTGTGATATGAATAGGCACCCTCCTCCCCCCGCTTTTAAACCTATAAAAAAATATAGCAGCTGACCAGACATTGTATTCTATGGGCGTTCTGTCCTATTTATTCTGTTCCGTGACCTGTTTGTTTTTCTTGGTATTGGAAGCACAAACATCGCAGCACCTGTGGCTTTCTGATAAGCCTTCAATCAGATCATGAGAGTTCTTCAGTTTTATTCATTTTTCAAACTTTCTGGTTTGTCTAAAGCTGTTGTATTTCCGAATAAATCTTAGAATAGGCATGATGATTTTGATTAAACAAACAAACAAACAAACAAAAAAAGACTGCTGGTATTTCCATCAGGATTGCATTGAGTTGATTGATCAATGTAGATAGAACTGATGTCCTAGCAGTAATGAGCCGTTTGCTTCATTGACACACTGCGTTTTCACTGCTACCTTTATCTTCTTCCATTTCTTTTTCCATATTTGCAGCTCTCACTACATCCTTCTTGTACACCATGGGTCAGATTTATGCCTAATTAATATTTCACACACTGCAAAATATGTTATTTTTTTTTAAGGTTTATGTTTCTAACTGGTTGGCGACAAAACGCATTTGATCTCTGTATTCTCAGCTTGAGGCCCATAACCTTACCTGGCTTGCTCATGCACTTTGTAGATTCTATTAGATTCTGTGTGGAGATGATTCTCTCATCTACGAATAAATATGAGTTTACTCCGTGTTTCCTACTCTCAATGACCTTTCTTTTTTTTTTTTTTTTTTTTTGTTTCCTTTTTTCTTGCTTTATTCCTTTGGCTTGAACTTCCAGGGACAATGTCGTAATGCGAGGTGGCGACAGCAGAGTTTCCTGCCTTATTTCTGATCGTAGGTGAAGAGCAGCCAGAATTTCATCATTAAATATGATGTTGTTAGTGATGGCACTGCATCTGAGCTAAATCCTTGGCCCTAGATGTTATTTTAATCTTTACAAGAATAGTACTACATGCTTGGGTATGGTGTTGTGTAACTGTAATCCAAGTACCTGGGAGACTGAGGCAGGAGGATTGTTTCTTGAGGCTAGACTGGACTACATAGGAAGGTTCTACCTCAAACAGACAAAAAAAAAAAAAAAGAAAAAAAAAAAAAAAAACCAGAAAGAATACTGTGACATAATGTTCCCATTTTATACCTGTGAAAACTGAGGCTTAGAGAGATGAAGCAAACCTCTCAGTACTTCATAATCTAGTAGGTGGGTCAAGTACATGATGTAATTCCTATGTAAGTTTCTCTGTGTGTGTGTGTGTATGTGTGTGTCTTAGTTCAGATTTTATTGTTGTGAAAAGACACCATGACCAAGACAGCTAGCTCTTATAAAGGCAAACATTTAATTGAGGCTGGCTTACAGTTTCAGAGGTTCAGTCCATTATCATCATAGCAGGAAGCATGGCAGTTGTGTAGGCAGACATGGTGCTAGAGGAGTTGAAGGTTCTACTTCTTGATTTGAAGGCAGCTAGGAGAAGACTGTCTTTTGCAGGCAGCCAGGAGGAGATTGTCTTTTGCACTGGGCAGAGATTGCTTACATATGAGACCTCAAAGCCCACCCCCATAGTGACATATTTTCTCCAACAAGGCCACACCCACTCCAACAAGGCCACACCTACTGCAATAGGGCCACACCCACTCCGATAAGGCCACACCCACTCCAACAAGGCCACACCTCCTAATAGTGCCATTTACTATGGCCAAGTATTGATTCACATGAATCTATAGGGACCAAATTTATTCAAATCACCACAATGTATGGACATGCTTGTGTGTGCACGTGAGTGCCTCTGCATGTGGAGGTCAAATGTTGACTTCAGATGTCTTCATTTATTGCTCTCTTGAGACAAATTCTCTCACTGAAACTGAAGCTCACCAATTAAGCTCCTCCTATGTCCACTCTCTGGCTCTGAGGTTACAAATGCATGCTGTAATGCCAGCTTTAACTGGGGTGCTTAGGGATTAAGACGCAGGACCTCATGCTTGCTCAGAGAGCACTTTACTCACTGCACCATTTTTCCAGCCCCTTACATAGGTTTTCTGGGGTTAGTGTTTACTTGATAGGACAGTAAAAAAATTAATGCAGCAGAGAACCTAGGCAGGGCTCTCAAAATGATTATGAATTAAGTGACACTCACTTTAAGAACTTATCGAAGAGCCCAGGACTCCTCACCCTCTACAAGCTCCTTGAGTACTTTTGATGTACATCTTGGGCTATATGGAGATGCCTGACTCGGCCTGTGCAAACATAGGAAGGTGATATCTGGGAAGAATGGACCTAGGAACACTGGAGGGAGGGCTGAGACTTGAGTCTTCCAAACCCCAGCCCTGAGGATGGGCCATTTGCAGGCATGCTCATATAAACCCAAGAATCCCTAGGGCAAGCCGGTCATAAGGTCAGTGGCTTATGAACACTCCCCTGCCTTTTGTGCTGCTTTTCAAGAGGCTAGTGGCGTTCGTTCCTCAGCTCTTAAGACACATAAACTGCAGAGGATTTCCTTGGAGAAGGTCCTAGAAACCTTGCTAGTTCCATTCCTTTTTTCCTGTCTGGCTCTAGAAGGTGGGGGCAGATGTACCATAAGTAGGTAAAGAGAGATGCTGGGTTATTTCCAGGGTAAAGGCATGTCTTCATCTCTCAGGGATTGGGTACAGCAGCCCTGTTAGCATATTCAGAGGATAAGGGCAGAGAGTCTCGAGGTCCAGGAAATTGCCATTGGATATACCCTTCTCTGGAAGCAGTCCCTGCTCACAGTGTGTGCAAATCAGAGAAGGAGCTAGGAATGAGCTGGGATGCCTGGGATGGGACTGTGAGGCAGTCAGGGAGGCATTAGAGTAAGACACAGGGCTCAGCTCTTTTTTGTCCCCAGGGGCCTGGCACTGTGAGTTCTGAAGCCTCAGCTGGTGGCTGCCCTCCCTTGCCCACAGTGTCATGCTGAATGAAGCTTCTGCTGTAGTAAGGAGGTTGTGGCAGCACAAGAAGAGAGGACTGGTACCCAGGCGGAGAGGGAGGGGAGGAAGAAGGGCATCGGAGGAGAGAGGGTGGGTTTTCTGAACCAGATGCCAAGGTGCACTGCTGTGGGGCTGGGGTGGAGCACCTTCTCAGTGACATAACGCATGGCTTCGCTGTCACTTGGCCTGAAAGCTGATAGAGTCAATTTGTCTGCCATTACCACATTGGCCAGGACAAATGGAAGGGCACTTGTCCTCTGGGGTGGTCTCTGCCATCCTGTTTTGGTACTGGGCTGGACAGATGTCACTGCCCTCATGTCGAAAGAGGAGATTCTCCTCAGTACAGTGGCTCCTTGTTTTGTGCCATGGTCTCCATGATGGGCTAAAAGGGAGGGGTCTTGGGTAGTTTCCAAATGGTAGAGGGGGCGGACTACTTGTGGGTGGCATCAGAGAGGGACATGGGCACATTTTTTTTATTAAAAGATGTTCTTTGTTTGGTTGGTATAGTACTAAGTCACAAGTGACCACAAAGGAATACAGCAGCTAAAAACAAGTCTGTCATTGTCCCACAGCTGCCACTCATGAGTCTGAGCTTGATTCAGAGAGGATGTCTGCTCAGAGTGTTACCAAGCGCATATATATACCTACTGTCTAGGATGGAGTTCTTCCTCTCATGATGGCTACCATCCCAGGGCCTCTCTCAGCCCCAGTGGTGATCACAGCTTCCTGCTGCTCAGCAACCCCGGGAACTCTCCTGTGGCGGCTCATTTCATCACAGTGGCTGGGAGAACCTGCCTCCACCCTCAAGAAACTTCAATTCCAGTTTTAGAAGCCACTGCCTGTTTCAACAGGCTCACCCAGGGTAAATGTCAATCAGTGGACCTTAATGACCTCAAAGTCAATTGATCTGAGACCTCAGATTTGACCCTATAATATTCATAATTCTTGTCCTCTATTCTATACAAGGATAATACATATTATATATAATATATACCAGTTATTATTTGTATACATTTATAGAAATGAGAGAACAGAGAACTTGGGGGCTGGGGGCTCTCTCAGAGTTTACAATATTTAACTTCATGGATGGAGAGAGAGAGAGAGAGAAAGAGAGAGAGAGAGAGAGAGAGAGAGAGAGAGAGACTTGAGTGTTTAGTGGTGAGTACTAGCTAGCTCCTATTTCCTATTAGTGGATCCAGGATTATGAAGAGCCACCTGTGATTCTGTTCTTCCCTGCTCTCCTTTCTTTCCTTATAATGACAACAGTTGATAATTCAGAGTTTTCATTATAAACAGTGACTGTAGCATGGATCAGAACCAAAAAGAGCATTTGCTCTATGTGCTCATTTCTTACAGGGAATTGGTGGGAACCCGCTCAGCCAATGACTGTTGCTGTTAGCCATCTGCTGGGACATGCAAATAGCTTATAGAATCAGAAAGCCACAGACTTTTGGAGCCAGAAGGGGCTTTGGGGATACTGTAACCTAATCCAGGCATTGCACAGATGACAGATCTGAGACTCAGAGAGGGCGTGGGACCTGTGCAAGGTCGCACAGTTGGTTGGTAGCAAGGTTTCCTGAAACCAGCCCACCGCCTGCAAGCAGGTCTTGGGTGAGGACTGGGAGGGGCGGATGTAACCTCGACCATTTCATGCACTTTCTGTGACACCAGTTTGCCTCATTACAGAGTCCCAGCCCCTCTAACAGGACCGGCTTCACTGCACTCTTAATGTGTAAATTATTAATCAGCAGTTGCCTCGCCTGTCCTGGTTGGCTCTGGGGATGAGACAGAGGGGGATGCAGTGTGAACACAGATGGGGTGACAGCAGGAGGAGGGGGCTCCACAATCTGCACCATGGCAATGTTGGTGTGTCTGCACGCGTGTGAGTGTGTATGTGTATGAGTGTGTGTATACAACTGACATTAGTACTGATCGAAGGACTTACCCTTGCCTACTCCTCCCCCCCATCCCCCTGTCCATCCTACCCAGGACTGTGCCATCTCCATCTCTCGAGCATCCTTTATCAGTATCACAGATGCGGATTCACAAGATGCAGGTTTCCAGGGAACCTGATTAATGAAGGCAGCTGTGGTCCCTCACGCACTCCCAGCCTTCCTGACCTTGTCCTACCTCTCCTCTTCCTGTTTGCTTTCTTGTCTCCACCATTCCCTAAGGAGAGAGATAAACGTTCAAGGGCAAGGAGGAGGGAAGAAATCGGGCCCTGTGGGGTAGCTGCTGTGGACCAGGCACTGTGCCAGGCTCTTTTATTTATTCTTATTTGCCAGCACATATATAGAGAGGCTGTAGAGTGTTTGGGGATGTAGGGGGACTGAACTGTGTTCTTCCCATGTCCCCATAGAGGGCAGTGCCAGGCTGGTTTCCTGTAGCCAGACATGTATGTGGCTCCTGTGCTTCCAGTGTATATGCTGTCTTCATGTTTAGCTCACAAAGATGAGTGCTGGAGTCCTTCACCATCTTGCATTTAACTGGAACTTGAGGACATCCCTGGAAATGACTTCCTCAAGGTCACACAGAGGTAGCCTCTCCAGCTTCTTCCTTGAGGACACTCTCATACCCAGCTGCTGGTCTCTTGCTGTACTGGCTGCAGGTCAGCTCTCTAAGGAAGAAGAAGCTTCAACCATAAGAATGGATTTTCCCATCACCCACTTCTGAGCGGCTCTGCCCAGCTTCCCCACTGAGAGAGACTGAGCCAGTAGTCACAGTGATTAGAATGGCCAGGGCCACTGTGTGGCAAAGCTTCTGACACCGAGACAACTCTACACAATGGACACTCATTTCATTGTGTCATGTATGTGTGTGGGTGTGGGGGTTGGGGGAGGACTGCAGAATGAGCCTGGCTGTCATGCTAATGACCATTCAGAGCCTGGCGCCCAGTTTCTGACCTGTGCTACACAGCTTGGGCTCTTCATCTGCTTTCATATTGCTGGGTCACCCAAGAATCATGTAAGTAGGTGACAGTCCGATTCAGGGGCCTCGGTATTTTTCTGCTTCTGATGACTGACTCCAGCCTAGAATGGAAGGGTGAAAAGGAGCTGGCACAGGTCCAATTTTCCTGCCCTCTACAATTTGGTCCTTCGGAGAGTTTGTATATTAGAGCAGAAGATAGCATCCCAGAAACCATGTTAGGTAGGCCTGAGAATGCAGAGAAAGACCATGGCCATGTTGAGTTTAAAGCTGCATACGGACAAGAAATCTGCTGTTCTCCTAGGCAGGCAGAGCTGCGATTTCAGCACCACGGACAGAGCTCAGGCCAGGCCTGGGAAAGGAGGGAGGCTGGTCATACCCTTTGGTGCCACCACCAGGCCCACACCAGTGCAAAGCTCAGAGCTGAGGAATGATGGGAGGTATTTAAGGGGGTGGACCCCAGGCTCCCTGGTAGACTGAAATTTAACACAGAGAGAAGACTTGACTTCCTGTGACTGATTGGTAAACAGGAAGCGTTCTGGGATCAGAGTGTCCTTCAGGAAGGACCCCTGGACAGCAGTAGCTGGGACTGCCTGAGGTCTGTGAGGCATGCTCTGATCTTCTGCCTGCTGTGAGTTTCGGCTTTCTGGTCCTCCCTGCTGTGAGTTTCTTGAGGACAGGAACTGGGGCATTCTCATTCACTGCAGTGTCCTCAACAAATAAGATAATGCCTGGCCCAGGGTGAAGGTCCCCAATAGTTAATTATTGATCAGGGCTGAGGAGACAGCCACAGAGAGGGAAGTTTGGACTGGGAACTAGATAGGACAAAGCCAGGGCCCCTTCGGTATCTCTCCCTCTACCACCCTGTTTTTACAGGAACTGCCTCCCCCAGCTCTAACCTGCATCCTTAATGTACCTCACCCTACCCCACATCATATGTGCTTTTTTCTTGACCTTCCCTGGGCCATCCTTCAAGGCTTTTTTCAAGGCCACTTCTCCATTTCCTACTCCTCTGTCCTAATTTCCCAGGACACCAAGGGGGCACTGTGTGGTGATGGAGTGTGCGTCTCAGTTCCATGTTGGGGGCCTTGTATGTGGTTATGGATCTGAAATGTCCATCAGAGACTCACCTGTCGAAGGCTTGGCACCCAGTACAGCAGTGCCCAGGGGTGGGACTTTGGAGAAGCAGTGACACCATGAAGCCTCTGACGTCATCAATAGATCAATACACTGATAGTTCCCGTTGAACGGACTCTGGGGAGACGGTGGGAATTGTAGGATGTGGATGAGGGAGGCTGTGAGGAAGAGGGTCTTTGGGGTGTGCCCTTGAAGGATCTCTTCCTCCTCCCCATTTTCCTCCCCCTCCCCCTTCTTCCTCCTTGTCAACCAATCTCTTCTACTCTTTTCTCTCCCTTCTTCCCTCTCATGTCCACTGGAATGCCCTACCACATGCTCTCTATGTGACATTCTGCCTCACTATGAGGCCCAGAAGCAATGACTTCTGGGTAACTGAGGAGACCAGGGAATAAGATCTCCAAAACTGTGAGCTCAAGCCAGCTTTTCTCCCTTTAACTTTGCTCCTCTCAGGTATTACCCCACAGCAGAACACTGACCGACCATACCATACTTTAAGGTTTCCTACAAACTTTTATCGTGTATTTTACTTAACCCAAAATATTAAAAAATAGTCAATGCATGTTAAATATTTAAAAGTTTATGAATAAGACATTTGCATTCTTGCCAAATCCACAATACATCATACACATGTGACAGTTCCTCTCTTTTCACAGTACCCCAGGTGACTGTGTGGTCTGCACAGAGCCCACACGGCTTTAGCATTGAGCAAATATGAGACCCCGTCATCAGCAGCACAGGAGAGCTCCATGCCATGCAAGGCATCTGTCCCACTAACACAAGGCAGAGAGTACAGCAGCCAGTGAATACATGTGACTGAAAGTGTCACTGCATGCCCCAGTGCTATGTCAATAGGTAAGAGAGCCCAGGAAGCTAACATCCAGACTCATGCTCCATCCCTCCTGGGCTTCTCTGGGGCGGAGCAATCCCATCAGCTGGACTGGTTCTCAGTGCTTCTGCTGTCTGCTCCTCTAAGGAGATGGGGGTTATTTGGCTTCTTCTCTATAACACAGAGGCTCTAACCTGTTATCTCAGCTTCCCCACAAATAGAAGGTGCTATATTTCTTTTGCATAACAGATCTCAGCCTATATGGCCCCGTCCTTGCCTTGTATCACGCCTCCCTCTTCCTGTCCCCCCCACCCCCCAGCGTGCCTTACACTATTGGGAAGCTCTCATTCTAATAGAACTGCCTACTTACAGATAGAAAAGACTCTTGTAATACTACTGAGTTTTCCATTGTTGAGGGTAACAAAGGCTCATATATTCCTTTGTGTGTGGTGTATGTATGCATGGTATATACACGCATGTGTACAGTTACATGTATCTGTACCTGTATGGGCAGAGGCCCCAGGAGAATTTTGGGTATCTTTTTCTACCAATGTCTGCCTTATTTCTTTTGTGCAGGGTCTCTCCTCGAACCTGAAGCTAGTTTTCTTTTCTTCTTTTTAAAAAGGATGTCTTTTCCCATCATGCAGTTTTATCCCTTAATTCAGTCCAGTACCCACAGGGTAAGTAGACAAGGAGGGTCTGAAGACACATAGAAGGCACTCACTCTCTTGCTGTAGAATACATACAGTTTTATAGTTTTATATAGGGGAGATACAAATAGGTACAGAGGAAAATTCTGAAAAGAATTAAGGGTTAGCACAAAAGCGGTAGGGTAGGGAGGAGAGATGTAGACAGTGGGAGAGCAGAGAGCCCTGGAAACAGCACCACAGAGGGGAACATGAACAGGGCTGCACAGCTTGCTAGCAGGGTGACCTTGAATAAGACCTCTAAGCGTTTGCATTTGGATAATCTCCTTACTACCTACATCTCAGGGGGCTGATGACAGTGTCGGCCCCACAGCATCATCAAGAGGATGGAATGTGTGAATAGCCATGCCGGAGGCTGGGGACGCAGCCGCAAATGTGTTTGCAGTAGTAAATGCTTGCGTGCAGCACCTTCAGTGCCTCCCCAGAGAATCCAGTGGTTTTCCTGAGCAGCCGGCAGTCTTGTTTGTCACTTTCTGTTTTATGATGGCAGACCCAGGACCAAGCAGAAAGCTTCAGAGCTTGAGGCTTTCCTCTGTGGGTACTGCCCATGCCTGGGTGTACTCCTGTCTTGTCACCAGTGGCCTCAGCTCTTTAGGTCAGGCTAGTTTTCAGTAACATCCTGAATCTATTTTCCACGTGTCTCTAAGAGGTGAGTTCTGCTCTGTTCTGCACCCATGCTGTTAAAATCAGACTCTGAATGGCATTATCTCTTCCCCTCTGTCTGCTACCATGGGAGAGTCCCCACTGCCCAGGTCTTTTGGGGGTTCTGGGTCTTCATGTTACTATAGGATGCTCTCTCTGCTCAGTACCATTTGAGGGTGTGGCCATGGGCTACTGTGAGGACTCCACTGGGCTGGCCATGGCCTCTTGACTCAGAGATGGCATGGCAAGGAGCTGGATCAGCTTTTGGATTTTGTTTTTAGCCTTAATGGTTTTCAGTTTTCCTTTGCCTTGACTAGAAGGTCTTTCGGTGCTTGTGGGTTGCCATTTGTGTCTCTGTCCCCTATGATGGGTGCCCATGTGACCTGCCTGTCCCAAATGCTGGACCTGTCCCCTGGGTTCACTGCAAATGTGTTCTTCCTTCTTGCTATATGGGAGGCTGTGGCTTCCAGCATTACAATGAGGCTCCCCCAGCAGCAGGCAGCCCCTCACCTCTGCTTCTGAGAACTATAGTAGCCCTGTTAATCGAGAGACTACCTATGTTCATGCTCTGAGCCTCGGGCCTCTCCCACCTGACTCAGGTCTGCGAAATGTCTCCCAAAACTGCAGCTCAGCTAGAGTGATACCACCAGGGAGGAACAGACACACCAACCAGCTAGAAGCGTGGCGGGAGACAAAGATGACCCTGGAAACAGCTGAGACTGAAGTCAGAGATAGAGATGCTAACCAGAGTTTCATCCTTTCTGGAATACTAGTAGTAGAGGGCAAGTTGAGGAAGCACTGAGCCCAATCTCTTCCTTTTGTAGATAAGAAGCTGGGACTTGGGTTGGAGAGAGAGAGACAGAGAGAGACAGAGACAGAGACAGAAACACAGAGAGAAAGAGACTGAGAGACAGAGAGACAGAGATAGACAGAGAGAGAGAGAAAGAGAGAGAGAGAGAGAGAGAGAGAACCAGCCCATGTGTTAAGAGCTCTCAGTATTCTTCCAGAAGACTCACATTCAGTGCTTAGTACCCTCTAACACCTGTTAACTACAGTTTTAGGGGATCTAATGCCCCCTTCTGGCCTCTTTGAGCACTGCATGCATGTGGTGCCCATGCATACATGCAGGCAAACAGTCATATACATAAAAATAAATACAAATTTTAACAACAACACCAACAAAAACCCTAGACATTGGGGATGTGATCACCCACATAGCTGGGGTTTCCACTGGCATTATCCTGAATAAACCACTGGCATGGTCCATGGATGAAGCTTATTTAGGACCCTGTATGAACTTCATAGCCCAGAACACTCTAGTTGTTATACTACTATAGTTTTGGAAGATGCTTCTACACCAGGGGCTGGTGGCCTAAGGTATAACCCTGGCGGGACAACTCTCAACACATAGAACTACATGTGACTGCCTGCCAGCCCTCTGGAGTTGTCTGAGGGGGCTGTCTTTCTATTTGCTCTTAGTGGATACATGAGAATCTGACATCCTCTGCAAGACTGATGGTTCCTCATCCAAGTTAGGAACGATATCTCTCTCTGTCTCTGGTTGCCAGCCAGATGGGTTACTCAGTTTCTCTGAGTCTCAGTTGTCTGATCCAGAAAGGGGGATGGCAGTTCTCTCCCCCTGAGGATGGAACAATGTCTTAAGTCTATTAAGGCTGCTATAGCAATATACCAGAGGCAAAGAATCTTATCAACAATAGAAGTTTACTTCTTACAATCCTTGAGGCTGCCACATACACGTTTAAAGGCATCAGTAAATTTGACATCTGATGAGGGCTCATTTCAGGGTTTACAGAGAGCCATCATCTTGCTGTGGGATCACATGGTGAAAGGGCAGGCAGCTCCCTGGTGGTTTTTTTTTTTTTTTTTAATTTAAATTAGTATTATTATTAGTGCTGCTGCTGTTGGTGGTGGTGGTTATGGTCATGTATATACATGTGCATTGTGTGTGAGTGTGTGTGTGTGTATGTGTGTGTGTGCATGTGCATGTATGTGTGTGTATGTGTGCATGTGCGTGTGCATGTGTGTGTATGTATGTGCATGTGTGCATGTGCTGCACGTACATGCATGCATGTATGCGTGCATGTATGTATGTATGTGTGCATGTGTGTGTATGTGTGCATGTGTGTGTGTTTACATGTCAAGGCACAATTGTGGATGGAGGTTAGAGAACTTTATGAACTTGCTTCTCTCCTTCTACCTTTACATGGGTCTGGGGATTGAACTTGGGTCACTAGGTTTGTGCAGCAAATACCCTTACCCTCTGAGCCATCTCACCAGCCCTAGTGTGGTTTTTATAAGGGCACTGATGCAATCCCATCCATGAAGGCACCGCTCTCATGACTGAGCCGTCTCTCAAAGGCTTCATGTCCTAATTCCATCACACTGGGGATTTAATTCTGACAGGAATCTGGGGGTCACCTCAGGTCTTAGCAGGTGAGAGTGAGTACTCAGTACCCTCTTTTCCACTGGTGTCTTTGTTCTACCACACCTTGTCCTCTACCCTCCTGGGATTGCCTGTGTCTTGCCTTTTGCTTTGAAGTATTTCCCGGGTGTGGTCCACTTCTTTCTGTCGAGTGTTGCCTTCTTTCCGGTTAGCCTCCCTCTCTCTTTTTCATATACCTTCTTCTCCACTCTTTGACATTCCAACCTGACTCTCTGGGTCTTGCCCAGCTGACAGCTTTCTGGAAAGTTTTGCATCTTTAGAGAGAGCCACCCAAAGCCAGAATGAGCCATGGCCAAGGCGACACTAACAGACCAGCTCTGGCAGGAGAGAGCTGAGTTCCACTGTTATATCCAGAAGCATGGCCAGGTTTCCCAGGCTGAGAAGCCAAGGTGTCTGCCTCATTGGCCAGCTTAGCCCAGCTTTCTACAGCACTGACTATGGTTCCCTGCATATAGCAGACTGCGAGGCCCATTACTGTCAGACAGCAGTTTGCAACCCACTTTCTGAGGTGTTGGGGAAACTCTAGCTGTATCACCTACCCACCTGCCGTGACGTGCATGCCTCTAACATATGCCAGCCTTGCATGTGTGGGTGTGGGTGCCAATGTGGCTCTTCCCTAGCCTTCTAGGTGGAGGATTGCGGTGCCTACATGGCAGCTAGACAGTCAATGTGAGCTGAGTGCTCTTCCCGACAGGGAAGGCAGTAGGGACTTCCTGTGCTTGGCTGGGACTCTCCCAGCTGTTGAACATCTGCAGGGCCCATCAGACATGGGGCACCCTCTCTGAGACAATGCAGTCAGGAAGACACTGGGTCGGCATGGGTGCAGTGGGTTCAGAGAGGCTGGGCAAGAGGAATGACCCTTTAAAGAGACTTCCCAGATGTCCATCTGGCCAGACCTAGAGCTATCCTGCTGGAAGCACAGAAAGTTCTAGGACAGACAGCAAAGCAGGATTCTTAAGGCATCATGCCAGGAGGCTGAGCCTTGTGCTAAGGCAGGGTGATACAGATTTATGCTCATACATGAATTCTATACATTCCACTAGTGACTGCCTCTTTCAGGCAGTGGGGTGGGTGGCTGCAAAGTCTGACAGACTGTCTGCGAGATGGAGGGCCCATCTGGGTAACCAGGGCTATCACTAGAATGAGCTAGAATACAGAGCAGAGACAAGGATATAGGCCTGGACCCTGTCTTTGTCCTATCCAGACATAGGTTTACCTGGTGCCCAGTATCTGATTACTTTTCCAACATTTCTGAAATGAAACTATGGGTCAGCTGGATGCTTGGTGTACCTTCTGCTTAGCGGACTCCACAGACCCGTGCTCCTTATCTATTTTCCTGTCCTCACCTCACCCCACCAAGGCTTCTTACCTCCTGCCTGGCAAACCATCCTCTGTCCATGGCCTTTTGCTTTGGGAGTGGCCACCAAGAGCTGTTCCTCTTGTGGGGTCACGCTCTGCCCCCTCTCTTCTGGCAGGCTTCTGATCTGGGACTGCCAGCCCACCCCAACCAAGCATCCATCACTCTAACCTCAGCCTCCTGCTGACTTAGAGAATCTGTCATGTCTGTGCTCCAGTTTGGCCTTGTCATTCTGAAGAGAAAGCCACGGAGGCCAGAGTAGGGAAGTGATTTGCCCGCGGCTCCAAAGCTGTCACAGAGTGGCAGAAATGGCTTTACCCCGAGCCTCCTGGGTCTCAACATGGCAAGCTGGGCCCTGGCATACTTTATGCTTCCTCACCTGGTCTTTCAGGGTGTGCTCAATAGAACCCTGTTCTCTTCTAGAATAGGAAAAATAGGACAGTAGAGGAGCTGAGAGGTAGTTCCTTTTTTGAATGGGCAAGACAAGTCCCGTTCTACCCATTTGCCCCAACTGTGGCAGTGCCAGCCTCTGCTATTGCCTTATACCAAGTGCCCAGAGATGACCACTGCAGCAGTCTCCAGGGAGACAGCAGGATGCAGGTGCTTTGGAGCATAGGTCCTGTGCCTGGACATACTGTGGGTGTGGAGACAGCCAAGCTCAGAGGCCAGTATACTTTGAAGAGACTGCTCCTCTTCCCTTGCCTGACTCAAGGGCCGAGAGCTTCCAGTGCCACAGCTGCTGCCCTGCCGGGACTGCCACCACTGATTGCAGTGTGCACCATTCTTTCCATTTTTAACAGCCCTGCTCAGCCTAGGACGCCTGAGCTGATCCAGAGGCGGACCCAGCTTTTGATTGCAGTGCTAAAAATACTGGAAAGGCATCTGATGAGAACCGAAGGCTCGGCCTCCCCTTTACCCAGCCCTTCTGCTCTTTTCTACCTTCCTGCAGAGTGGGTTGGGGGACCCTGGGGCCTCGGGGGAAGGCAAACCCATTATGTCAATGCTCTTTGCAAGCAGCAAGGGCACAAGCAGATGGGTTGTCCACATATTTGGGGATTTGATGGCACAAGGGGGCTTTCTAAAGGCCCTATTTTCTGAAAGCTTCTAGTCCTTAAAAAAACTATCTATTTATGTATCTATATCTATGTATCTATCTATGTATCTATGTATCTATCTAACTATGGGTATATATCTAAGTATCTATCTGTGTATCTGTCTATATATCTACCTATGTATCTATGTATCTATCTAGCTATGTGTGTATATCTATGCATGTATCTATGTATCTATCTATATATCTACCTTCATATCTATGTATCTCTGTATCTATCTATGTGTGTATATCTATGTATCTATGTATCTATGTATCTATCTATGTATCTATCTATCTATCTATCTATCTATCTACCTACGTTTCTATGTATCTATCTATGTGTATATATCTATGTATCTATCTATATATAAATACACCTACCTATCTATGTATCTATGTATCTATCTGACTATGTGTGTATATCTATGTATCTACCTACATATTTATATATCTATGTATCTATGTATATAATCTATGTATCTATCTATGTATATATGCATCTATCTATCTATCTATCTATCTATCTATCTATCTATCTATACATCCATCCATAGATATATATACATATAACTATGTATATATATCTATGTATCTATCTATGTATATATGCATCTATCTATCTATCTATCTATCTATCTATCTATCTATCTATCTATACATCCATCCATCAACCTATGTATCTATCTATCTGTCTATGGTGTGTGTGTGTGTGTGTGTGTGTGTGTGTGAGAGAGAGAGAGAGAGAGAGAGAGAGAGAGAGAGAGACATTATGAGTTTCCTCCATTGCTATCTACCTTGCTTTTTGAGATTATTTCTCTCACTGAACCCAGAGCTCACTGATTTGACTAAAATAGCTGGCCACCAGGCTTCAGCCTTCCCTACTTCTACCTTCCCAGTATGGGGAAGCTTTTTATGTGGTGCTGTGGATCCAAACTCAGGTCCTCCCACTGATGCAGCAGACACTTTACAACTGAGCTATCACCCCAGCCCCAAGCCCCATGGTTTGTTTTGTTTTGTTTTGTTTTGTTTTGTTTTGTTTTGTTTTGTTCTTGAGACAGGGTCTCATGTAGTTCAGGGTGGCTTGGGACTTGACTGAGGATAACCTTGAACCTCTGATTCTCCCTGCCTTCACTTACCAGCTGCGGGGATTACAGAAGTGCCACCATGGCTAACTTGCTCTTGATGCTTAACAGCCAGCTGTTAAGTCATTCCCCCAAGCTGTCAGGTGGGACATGGGGGAAACTGAGAGCAAGATTGGAGAAAAGGAAATTTTCTGTTAACGACACTCCAAGTCTCTTGAGTTCTTGGTGTTTCATCCCTCCATCTCTTTGTTTAGCATGTTCAACCTGCAGCCTGACTATAAACACATCTATCTGGTCAAGGACAGCTATAAAAATGGCCCAACACAAAATTGTAAACATACTTGAAAGATTGTGTGATTTTTTTTTTCACAATGTTTTTTAGTAACTCAATTGCACTTGACTGAACTTTGTAAATGACAACATCCTATCACACTGTTAAAAGGTGAGTCCAGTCTTTCCTCCAGCCTGATGTATTTGTCCCCTGTTGATGTCCCCTTCCTTCCTGTGCTTTAGAGGGTACAGAAACAGCCAATGAGCACTATCTGTCCTGGGGTCCTTTTTTGGTCTTCCTAGGAGGCCTGTCCCTTAACCTAAGGATAATATGATGCTTTATGCCCTTGGACATCCCTGTAAGCTCCCAAAGACCAGCCTGAGTTGGTTTCTAATGGGGTCTGGGGATGGAGGAAGAGCTCAATTAACATTGAGCGGATGGGATAAATAGTACAGGGTCTACTCTGAACTCTCATCTGCACACCCACATGGTTGCTGTGTAGACTCACAAAAATACAGTTACCTCTGTCCTTCCTCCTCCCTTGGGCTTTACTACACAGACCGATGCACATGCCAGCCTGGGCTGGAAGGACTCCCTTTCTGTCCTTTCCCCCTCTGCATGAGGGGCATTGAAGCAGATGCCTTCCTGGGGTCACAGCTTCCCGTGCTGTTAACCTCAGCCCTGGGTGAGTAAGGAGGAGAGATGCAGGTTAGCAGTTGGCCCAGGAGCTAAGAATTGCCACATCATTTCCTCAGATGTCCTGGGCACAATAGGATGGGGCACCAATGTGACACTCCTACCCCAAGATTGTCCCAGATGTGGTTGCAAACAGGCCATGCTGAATCCCTCTTTTGTATTTCTCCAGGACTCAGGTAGGGAGCATTTGGCTGCCCAGGACATGGCCTGCCAGTTCTGGCCCAGGATAAGAAGAGGGTTTCCTCAGAAGACTCAAGGAAAGCCTTCTAGGTGAGGGAGGGCCACAGGACACTGCCCTGCCCGTGTCTGCTCCTCTGAGGTCATGTAGCCCCACCTCCCTGCTCTCTGGCTCTATTTTCCTGCCTTGCTTTACAGATCCTCTTTTTTTTTTTTTTTTTGCTAGCTCATCAACACGTGCTCCTAAAATAGCATCTCCAGCCTGCCCTAGTCACCCTGACTGCCCAACCCCAGCGTCAGCCTCAGCCTTAGCCTCAGCCCCAGCCTCACCCTCAGCACCACAAGGACTCCCTGGGTCTGGGTCCCAGAATGGCAAACTTGTAAGAAAGGGTACCTGATTGACTCTCTCCTGCTGGGACAGGCGTACATTTTAGATCCAATTGTCCTAGGCCAGATAATCTTGAAATTCTGTTCCCACTGCCTCCATCTCCCTCCCTAATACCGAGATTACAGGCATGGGCCATTCTGCCCTATTTTCAAAAACTATTTATTTTATTATGTTGGGTGTGTGAGAGTTTTGCCTGTGTGTATGTCTGTGCTCCACATGTGTGCCTGATATCACCTGAGGTCAGAAGAGGTCATCTGATCTCCTGGGTCTGGAGTCACAGATAGTTGTGAGCTGTCACACGGGTACTGGGAATTGAATCCAGATCCTCTGGAAGAGTAACCAGCACTCTTAACCACTGAGCCAGCTCTCTAGCTCCATCCATCCTGACCTGTTTTATGTGATGCTGGGAGGTTGAACCTAGAGCTTCCTGTATGCCAGGCAAGCAGTTTACCAACAATGCAACGTTCCTAGCTCCATAATTACTTCTTAAGCTACCCCACCCCATTAATCCTGTTAGAAAAATCTTCGCATGTCAGCATGGAGTTCTTAGAAAACAAACATTCAGAGCACAACATTGTCCCCTTTTTAGACCCCAGTTATCGACAAGTTCCTGGAACCCAGGCTGGGTAGACATGGAACCCCTGCTTTCTCCAACCCCTCAGTGGCAGGGCGAGTAACCCTGGGCTAGGGTATATAGTACCAAATCTTCCCTTCTCCATACTCAGGTTGATCCAGGGCCAGTCTACCCTGTCTTGGGTAGAAGCTTTCTCTTCCTTCCATCTTATTTACTATTTTCTGGAGGTCCCGAGTCCCCAGATTAGGGTCCCTGAATTATTCTGTGATGGAGGCAGGAGTCAGGGACCCTGCCTTGTGTGCTAGGACCTCCTCAGGATGGGAGAGCCCTCAACGAATTGGTCCTTGGTTATACATACTGGCTCTGTGCCCTGCTCACTCTACACTTTGGATGGTGCTTGGTGCTTAATCTTTTTAGTAGAGGTTAGCTCTCCTTTGCATTCAGGCTGGACTTAGATACTCACTTTAAAAAAATTTTTTTTAACTGTGCATATGTGTGTGGTCTGATTGTGAGTTTGTGCAAGTTAATGAAGGATCCATGGAGAGCAGAGGTGGTGGATAAGCCAGGAATTGGATTTACAGGTAGTTGTGAGCTGCCTGATGTGGGAGCTGGGAATTGAACTCTGGTCCTCTGCAGGAGCAGTGAGTGCTCTTAAACCATTGAGCCATCTCTCCAGGCAGAGACTTGATTTTATTATTTTTTTAATTTTTATTTATTTGTTATTTATGAGTACACTGTAGCTGTCTTTAGACACATCAGAAGAGGGCATCAGGTGCTATTACAGATGTTGTGAGCCACCATTTGGTTGCTGGGAATTGAACTCAGGACCTCTAGAAGAGCAACCGGTGCTCTTAACCGCTGAGCTATCTTGCCAGCCCAAGACTTGCTTTTAACACATGAAAATAAGGCAGGAGTGATGGCATGTGATGTATGAGGCTGGTTACATGACGTGTGGTTCTCTCATGGCTCTGCAGATGCCCTGCTGTGATATCACATCAGCAGCCATACATAGAGAAATGGAGGCTTCCTGTCCACATCCTTGAGAGTACGTCACTTGAAGAGTGTCTTTTTGACTGTGGCTAGCTTTTAGATGCCCGTAGCCCTGGCAACGTCTTGACTATAACCTCAAGAGAGGACTTGAGACAGAATTATTCAGCCAATTTCTTCTTCCAGACTTGTGACTTCTACAAACCATGGGATAGTGAATTTCTCCATGTCAAACTCAGTGAGTTTGGGGTAGTTTGCTACATGGTGATGCCCTTGGCACTCTTTGGTCTACACCCATTCATCTGCTTTAAAAGGACCTCTTCCTAAGTGTCTCAGTCAGTGTTCTATTGCTGTGAAGAGATGCCATGGCCACAGCAACTCTTGGTTTAAAAAAAAATCATTCAGTTAGGAGCCTTCTTACAGTTTCAGAGGCTTAGTCCATTATCGTCATGGCACAGACAAGCATGATGCTGGAGAGGTAACTGAGAGTTCTGCATCTGGATCCACAGGCAGCAGGAAGAGCGAGCCACTGGACCTGGAATGACCTTTTGAAACCTCAAAGCCCACTTCCAGGGACACACTTCCTTTAATGAGGCCACACCCACTCCAACAAGACCACACTTTCTAATCCTTTCAAATAATTCCACTAGCTAAGTATTCTGATCTATGAGTATATGGGGGACATTCTTAATCAACCTCACACTGGATAAGCTAGAAAAGCTATGGTACCACTTACCCATCCAAAGGTCTCCCACCCTTTGGCCCTGGGAGCCATCTCTCTGCCTTCTTTCAAGGAAAACTCTTTTGCCCAGCCCCAGGGCCATTATAGCCTCAGGGATATGTACCAGCTGAAGACATTTGGTCATGTTTATCCCAAACCATTGTGTTCAACTGGGAGAAGTGGGTCTCTTTTCATGAGGCTTCCCTAAAACCTTTGAATACCCTTGGACTGAAAGCAAAGCACAGATAAACATAAAATAATAGAAAAATAAGAGAAAAAAAATAAGGTGGAATGCAACTGAGGAAAGCACTTGGTATGACTCTGGCCTCCACACACATATAGACACATACGTACATAGACACACACACGTGCAAACACACACAACACATACAGTTGTGTAAGGAACAAATGAGGAAGTAAACACACACACACAACACATACAGTTGTGTAAGGAACAGATGAGGAAGTAAACACACACACACAAACACACACACAAACACACACACACACACACACACACACACACGTGTCTCATAAACTACAAGCACTCCACTAGTGGGAAGGTTAAACACATACTCTTCAGAAATTGAAGGTTTCTTAGTGACAGGAGCTGCCATCTTTTGAATACTAACTGTGAGCCAGGATGTTACATCTGTCATCTTATTTAATCCTGGCAAGCACTGTGGAGATGTAAGTGTTTCTGTCTCCCCCGATTTAGGATTAGGAGACGGGGGCCCATCCTCTGTCAGAGCCCTGTTTCTCCCACCTGCTTACATTGTCATCCTTTGAGTCTGGGGTTTGGGCTCTGGTGATTCATCCCTGAGGATTCATAGAGAAGGTGACAAGCAGGACAAGTCCTGGCCTCTGGTTTTCATTCTACCCACCCCCTGTCACCCAAGGCTGGGGTAGCTCAAAGGGGCAGAGTCCTGGAGTTTCTGGAGGGAAGCTACCCCCCCCCTCCGCACACCTCATCTTTCCAGCGGATGGGAGTGAGGGCTCCAGGTGGTACCTGACTGGGACCCTGTTGGGAACAGTAAGTCACAGCTCTGTGCTGGTCAAGGAGCAAATGGTCACGAGCTTATAGGAGGAGAGTTTAGCAATGTGCTATTTAAGGGAGATAGGCTATGGCTGGGTTGTAGGAAATGGTCCCAAGGTAGTCTGTAGTCATTAACATGCAAGGTTTTGGACCTTTCCTGCTGGCCTAAAATTCTGCCCCTCTGCGGTGGTGGCACACGCCTTTAATCCCAGCACTTGGGAGGCAGAGGCAGGCGGATTTCTGAGTTCGAGGCCAGCCTGGTCTACAGAGTGAGTTCCAGGACAGCCAGGGCTATACAGAGATCCCTGTCTTGAAAAAAAAAAACCAAAAAAACCCACCAAAAAACCCAAAAACAACAACAAGCAAGCAAGCAAACAAACAAACAAGCCAAAATTCTGCCCCTCACATCTTGGTTTCTTGCCTGGGTTCCAGGCATGAGCTCTGGGAACAGAATGGGGGAGCTGTCCAGAGCCCTCTTCCTGGGGCCATCGCTACTTCTATACCTTTCTTCTGGAGAGCTGAGCAGGCTGTGCTTCTGAGTAAACGCTGTTACCCGCACACAGTTGAGGTGTGTGATCTTGCCTTTGTAGGCTTGACGTGATTTCAGTTTTTTTTTCCCCTCACTTTGAGACAAGGGTTCATGCATGTAGCCCTGGCTGGCATCAAATTACTATGTGGTTTAATGATAACCTTGAATTTCTGATCCTCCTGCTTCTGCCTCCTGAGTGCTGGGATTACCATACCCAGCCTATGGGCGCACTGAGGACAGAACCTAGCGTTTTGTGCGTGCTAGGCAAGAATTCTACCTCTCATCATCCATCCCCAGTTCCTGACTTCATGCTTCAGAAGGGTTTCTGAGAATTTCCTCCAGTTAAACTTAGTTCAGATCTCAGTGCTCCTGCCTCTGCTCTTGTCACTGTGTTGTTGGATCTGTCTCGTGACCCGGGTCATCCTGTCCTCTGTCCTGAGAAGTAAGGTTATCTTGCTTTTCATAGTCCTTCAGGATGGCTGTCATCTTCTCTTGGAGCAGATCACTCACCCGGTCTCTGAGGTGGGGTTGAGACATTGTTGTGGGAGAGCTTGGAGACAAAGTAGAGGCCGTGGGGGAGCTCTGAATGCCTCCCTGGCTTGAGAGCTCCCTGGTGACTGCTCTAGGCTTGTTAAAGTGCCCATCGGCTCTGGGTAATCATTACCACCCCAGCTCACAGGGGCTGGAACATTCACTCCCTGACACCAGGGAAGGTCGAGAAGTTTTTAATGGCGGTTTCCTCCTTCTTTGCTATGTGTCTCTGTAGATGAGTCATCTTCTTTCCTGCCTGTCCTATCTCCTCCCTTTCTGGATCTATGTGGGATCATTATCGAGTCTGGCTGCCCAGGTCTCTGTTTAAGCCTTGGGCTTCTCTGGATCTCAGCCACATCTTTGTGTAGTTTCCTGAAACATCCACCAAGTAGCCCCGGTGTCAGGGACAGTGCTAGGTACTCAGGAGACAGGGGCATGATTTCTGAATACAGCTTACGGTCAAGTAGGAGAGAGGAATATTACACACGAAACCATATAGTCCAGGATCCAATTAACACCAAGTGTGTGTTATAAGCAAGAAAGTAGCCTGACCTGTAATCCCAGCTACTAAAAAGGCTGGGGCAGGGGAATCAGTAATCCTGGCAGAGACAGGGAAGTCTCAGGGCCAACCTGAGCAATTGTGATGTTTGATCTTTATTGTCACTGTGACGGGATTTAGAATCACCTAGGAGACACAACTCTGGGCATGTCTGTGAAAATGTTTACAGAGAGGTTTAGCTGAGAAAGGAAGAGTCACCCTGAATGTGGGTGTCAGGGGGGTGAGGGGCCAACACCTCGGCTGAATAAAAAGAGAATAAGGAGAAAGCCAGGTGAGTGTAGGCTGTCTCATTCCTCCACTTTCTGATCTTCTAGGATGTGACCATCTGGCACACACTCTAACTGCTCCACAGCCATGCTCTACCAGGATGTCCCTGCCACACTAGACCGCGTACCCTCAAACGGAGTCAAGGAAATCTTTCTGCCCTTCACCTGTTTCTCGTCAGGTCTTTGATCACATCAGTGAAAATGAGAAGAACAGCTGACACAGCAACTTAGTGAGACCCTGTCTCAAAATTAAAGAGGGTGAGAGATAGTACTCACTGGTGGAGCACTTGCCTGGCATGCAGAAGGCCCCAGTGTCAATGCTTGTTAGTGGGATGGAAGGCCAGGCTCACACATGTAATCCCAACACGTGGGAGGCTGGGCAGAAGGACTGACATGGCTTTGAAGGCCAGACTGGGTTACAGAGTGAGTTCTAGGCCCGCCTAGGTTAGAGTGAGGACCTGTCTCAAGAACTGTGTGGGGCAGGGGCTGGGCTGTGGGTATATGAGGTGTGGGTATGTGGGAGTCAGGGGGTCTGCAAGCTCAGTTGGTAAAGTGCTTGCTTGCTAGGCAAGCATGAAGAATTGAGGTCACAACCCCAGGAGGATCAGCTTGGGCTACATTGTAAGACCCTGTCTCAAGCAAGAGCAAAAACAGAGATAATAATAATAATAAAAAAATAGCTATCTATACATTTAACATAAATGCATCGCATTTTATGTAAATTATATGTTGATGAAGCTGATTCTGGGAGAGAGCACTTTTCTGCCTTAATATGAGTATAGTCTCTCTCATCCAAATAAAGAGACTTAACCATTCACACAAACAAAACAAGGCAGAAATGGCTGGCAATTAGATTTGCATCTTTTAAAAGCCGAACCCTCTGGCCTGTGGGTGGAGACAGCACAGGTAGGAAGGAGAAGCCTGAGGATGTGTGAAGGTGTGGGTATGGGGTGTGGGGGTGGAGAGAAGGCCTTGGAGGGGCCTCTGCTCTCAGCTGGGACCTGATCTTGGCCTTCAGCTGGGCATGATGCTGGCACAGATTGTTTTCAAGTCAAAGCAGGGTGCCAGAGGTCCCATGTTCTCAGAGGCACACATTCATGAATAGGGAGGCATGCTCCTGGAGCTCCTGCCTCATATGTTGTGTGGTAAGACAGTTCCCAAGTACTCAGGTCTCAGGTGTCCTTAACCTAATTCACTCCTGCAAACTCACACCCACGTTTCCGTTCTCCGACTCACAGGCCCTGTGCAAACCTTCTGCTGGGCTCCACAGAGCTTTTGCAGCCTGGAGGACCCCAGTTCAGTGCCGCCTCCTTCGCTCACACATCAACCACGTGGAGCCTGTCAAGGAGACAAAGCCACAGTAGCAGCGGGGCTGCCTCATGGCTGTGGAGACCAGCGGAGAGGAGGAGTGGGAGGCTCTCTGTGCTCTGCTCCTGTATACCCTCAGCACTCTGCTTGTGATTCATGAACTGAATTCACTCTCACTTCCATTCACACTCCAAAATTAGCTGAGGGCGTGTCAGGCAAAGGGATTCATCCTTCCACCTAGTCATTCACTTGCTCAGCACATCTCTTCTGGTGTCCTGGGTATCCACCCTTTCTCCAGCCTCCCGCCCATGGGGACAGCTCTGGAGGCCAAAGTCACCTGGTTCTTGGGTCAGCAGGAGTCCAGTCCTCCATCTCAAACCTGTGCAAACTGGCAGGGGCTGGTGCACAGAGTTCAGCCTAGCTCCTTCTGTCAGCCGCTCTTAAAGTTCTGCACCTGGTCCCCAGGAGCCAGGCCTGCTCCTATCCCTCCTGGGAAGCTTTGGTAGTTGGCTCAATTAATCAGGCTCAGTTAGCATCTTCTGGGTGAGTGCCTCAGCTCCCTTCCTGCCTGGCCCCTGCCAGTGGGCTTTGCCCAAATCTTCTATTGTGTGCCAGGTCCTGCGCTAGTCAGCAAGACAAGAGCAGAGCGGAGAAAAAGGGGGCCCCTGCCCTGATACACTACCTGCTGGGATAGGGAAACCAAGCTGACAGCAAGATGTCTTGGCCTTTCTTCTAGAGAAGCAGTTATTTGACACTGCCAGTCACTTGTTCCAACTCTGACACTTGCTGCCCTGCACCTTCATCTGGTTCAGTCCACCTTCTCAGGAGGCCACCACACAGAGTCCCCCGGGTTCTGCTTGTGTCTTCTCTGCTACCCTTTCTGTGTATCTGGAGGCAAGGGACAAGGGACAGGCAGCCTGTCTGTTGTTGCCAGACTGTTGTTACTGTCCGTTGTTGTTGTTGTTGCTGCGTGTCTATTTGCTTGTTTCATCTTTGGAGACAGGGTCTCAGGTAGCTCAGACCGGCTTCAAACTTAGGATTTTACTGAAGAGTAATCTTTACCTTTCAAGTGCTGGGATCAGTGGTGTGTGTCAGTACATCTGGCTTATTTTTAACTACATTTTATTTTTATAGCATTTATTTTACTGAGGCCTCCCAGACAATCCTTTGAGTACAGGGCTGCTTCTCTCTTCATCAGGTAGGGGTCTGGCTGGTGTAAGTGAGCCACCACCTGAAAACATATACCCTAGGCTTGGAGTCCTAAGCTGGACTGTTCTGAATCCCTATCTCCCAGGAGGGAGCCTTTTAAGTCCCCCAAGATCTTGCACGTATCTTATCACGTTTAGCCTCTTTGTTCCCCCTGCCCATTGGGCTGCTGGTCACTTCCTAGTGGCCCTTGGTATTTCTAGCCAAGCTCCTGCCACAGGTCCTGTGGGTTTCCTATGTCAGAGGCCACCCACTCCATAGCCACCACTCCTTCACTGCCCAAGAAGTAGAAGCCAGAATGTACAGTACCCCAGCTCCACGGGGTTCAGGGAGAGGTCCTCCTCAGCACTGCCCGGCTGAACCCCTGTATGGGGATCTGATATGTGGTAGGTCTTAGCCTGGTTCTTCAGGAGAATATGGGAGTCCATGGGAAGAACAAGGCCACCTTCCAGCTAGGACAGAAGGAGCAATGGTGGTGTCAGAGGTCGCCTGCATGTCTAGTGCTTCCTTGGAGAAACCCTGAGGTGACGAAAGAGGGGAGGGGATGGAGTTTGGGGGAAGAGTGTGACCTTTGACTTCCACCCTCAACTCATCCTCCTTGGCATGTTGCATGTTATGGTAGCAAGGTCTGGAAACATGCATGGCAGTGGGTTTGAGTAGTTGATCTCCCTAAGTTAAGTTCACACTCTGAACATAGGGCCATATGGGTAGGTACATCCTGAGCAGGACACAGTGGCACACACCTTTAATCCCAGCACTCGGAAGGTAGAAGCAGGTGGATCTCTGTGAGTTCAAGGCCAGCCTGCTCTACAAAGTGAATCCCAGTATGTCTAGAGCTACATAGTAAGAATCTGTCAAGAAAAAAACCAAACCAAACCAAACAAACAGACAGACAAGAGCGTATCTTGATTTGTAAGGGAGTCTTTGCATGGCAGGGGAGATGAATCAGTGGGTAAAGGCATTTACCACCAACCCTGACGACATAAGTTCAAGTCCCAGGACAAACATGGTAGAAGGAGAGAACTGAGGCTCCTGTAGGTTGTTCTCTGACTTCCACATGAACACACACGCACACACACACACACACACACACACACACACACATTTACACACACATGCATACACTCACACTTTGCTTTTAATAGAAAAGAACGGCTGAGTGTGTGGTAGACTACATTAATGCCAGCCATTGGGAGACAATGTCAAACAGATCCCTGTGAATTCAAGGTCAGCCAGGGCTAGTCTTAAAAGAAAAAAAAAGTCTTTGTAGGAATGTTTAACACAGGGATCTTGAGATGAAGTCATCCTGGATTACCAGGGAAGAATCTCAATTCAATTACAAGTGTCTGGGAGCTGGGGGAGTGGTACACAGAGAAGACAGGGTAAGGCCTGGCAGTGCTGGGCTGGAGCTCAGGAGTATCTGGAACTCCAGGAAGGAGGGTATAGAGGGAGGACTCTCCAGGGGGCTCGGAGACAGAGGGTCTACCTTCTGACACCTGGATTTGGGGTGTCTGGCCTCAAGAACTATGTAGAATGAGATTTTGTTACTGTTAACTAGTTTGTAGCCATTTGCTTTGGCCAGAGGAAAAATACAATCACCTTCATTAAAAGAGAATACCAGCTCTAAAACAGAGACCTGTGGGACCCAAACTGAGACCAGGGGCAGCCTGGTCACTGCAGGTAGAGAGAGGCAGTTCGTCTCCTGCCTCGTACCAGGTTTTTAGACTGTGCCAGTGGTTGGCTGCTGGCATGTCTCTGTCCTGATGTCCTCAGCAGCTCCTTCCAGGGCAGACTGGGGGCTTTGTTCCTTTCCATACAGCAGAGAGAGACTGAGAACATCTTCAAGGAAGTCAGGCAGCCTGCTTGGAACTGCCACATACTTCTTGCTGCATCTAGGCCTGGCTTCCTGGGGGCAGGTGCCTACGGCTGACTTAGTCTTTCTGGCACCAATTCTTGCTAGAGCAGTCTGAAATGAGTCATGGTTGGGTAAGGGGAAGCCCAGAGCCTTTCTGGGGTGGTGACATGTGGCTGGCTCCTGAGCCTTTGTTGTAGGCTGAGCGTCTGTGCCACATCACATTAACATGAATTTCCTAACCAGAAGAGTGAGGTCCATGGAAGCAAGACTTGGGGAGGTGGTGGGGTCACAAGGGTGGAACCTTGCTAAGACTCACGCCCTGATGGAAGAGACCATAAGAACCCCTCTCTCTCACCTGCCATGTGAGGACTCCGTGGAGAAGGAGCTATCTGTGTCTCAAGAAGCACCGAGCTCTCAGGCTACTCATCCTTTTGCTAAACAGCCTAGGGATGACGGAAGGAAGAGGAGCCAGGATCCCCACTGGTGGTGGAGACAGGACTAAAGGGCAGAGTCGGAAGGTGCAGAGGCAGCTGATGATTCTCAGGCAATCACTGCCACTGATTGTAGTAGGTTTCTCAGTCCTTGTATCTGTGACATTCACCTCTACCAAGCCCCAACTGCCACAACGGCTGCCATGTGTGTGGCGCAGACACCAATTCAGCCACGGATTCTCTCCCTGGCTTCTGTTTTGCCACCTAGATCACCATCCAAGCTTACTTTCCTCCAAACCTGGGAGGCTGCTGTCCTCTCAGCCTCTGGCTCAGTGCTATGCACATAACCAGAAAACAAGCTGAGTGCTCCCTGCTGAGTGCTCCCTTCTCTTGGATTTAGTTTCTAGTTCTTGCACCCAGGCCCTATTTTCTTTATTCAGAAGAGGAACCAAGGATCCCAGACTACTGAGTGTGACCATAGCCCTGGCTGCCTGAGCAGGGGTAGAGGAGAAAGCAGGCCCCAAGGAAAAAGCAGGCAGTCCTGACAGTGACAGTCCATATGGGAGGGCGTGGTATGGCTCTTGGAGACAAGTCCCCAGGGGCATCTCTAGAGATGGCCCAGATGTGTCCCTCCCAGCCTAGATGTATTCTCCATCTTCAAATGGCTGATATATCACAGGTTTTTGAGACTCGCTCAACTTGGCATGGGGAAACAGGGCAGAGAGAGCATTGCTCACTTGCTGGATTTTTTTTTTTTCTTTTTCTTGGGGGCTGGTTGGGTGAGTTATTTCTCATCCCTGAGTGTCCCCTGGGTGCCTGCCCAGTGCCTGTGGGATGTTTACCGCTCCCTGCATTGGTTTCTGGGTGGCCAGGTGAGATCAGGGCCCTGGTAGAGAGCAAGGTGGGGGAAGGGCGAGCAGCAGGAAGACTCATTTCCTGACTGACTGACAAGGCTGATAGCATCTCTCCCATCCCTTCCCCCGGGAACCTGCTTACAGAGAAGTTCAGCTCCAGTCATCGCAGCCGTCAAACGCACCTCTCTGTCCTGTGCAGATAAACTCATCACTCTGGAAGGCAGGCAGGCAGGGAGGCCCAGGCGCGGGTGTGCAGAGGGGCACAGGCCCGTCGTGTCCCCCACCTGGTGCTGGGAGGCTGGCAGGATGGGACTGTAAATGGGAAGTGCTTCTCTCCTCTCTTCTGCCCCTCACAAAACAGTAGGCAGGATGGCTGAGGAGGGGTCTCCCAACCCTCAGAGAGCAGCAGTAGGGGAATGGAGGTACCACTCCATCACTCCAAGCAAAGAGGCAGAGGCTGTGTGTGGTTCCCTAGGGCAGGACTTTCAGGCATTTCTCTGAATCCAGTGCCAAGGGTCCGGAACAGACCCCAAAATGCCAGTCTGTATACTCCAGCTGCAAGATGAGTACCTACAATATAGACCAAACCCCTTCAGCCCTTTTTGAGGTCATGGATGCCATTGAGATGTGACTCTCTCCCTGCCCAAAGGCTAAGGCTGAGAAGTCCTAGGTTAGCAGCTTGGGGTCTGGATGCCCATGTGTGCATTGTGTATGAAAAATGAAGGCTTGCAGCAATACTGCCTCATAGCCTGGGTAGGCATCTCAGGCTGACAGGGCACGATGCTGATTTGCCGAGAGATCCACTTGGCTCACATCCGGTAGCCCTGGCTCTGTGTACACGGGTGTGTGCCATCATAATTCACTTTTGAGACACACCCAAACTCACTCTCAGTGGCTCCACTGCTACTTTATGGGGACGGGGGCAACCATTGCCCTTCTGAAGCTGTGGACCCAAAAGTGTGTGGAATGAGGAGCCCTCTGTGGAAACAAAACCCCAGCTGGCATGTGGACTGTCACCCTCCTGGGCATATCTCTGCCTGAGCTTCTCCTGCCTTGCCCTGAATTCTAGATGACACTATCTGAGGTGACTGGACATGTTGGAAAACCCTGTGTTCTCTGAAGCTGGAATCTGTCCCTATCCTGTGTGTCACTACTAAATACTTTGTGAAGGGACAGCCTTGGAAATAGCTGCTGGATACTTGCCTGGGCTATTGTCCTGGTCTATCTGGCTAGTGGCCTGGAGGCAGACAGAGAGCAAAGTATAGGGATTAGAGGGACCCACCCACGGGGAGGCATCACCCGTGCAAGTTTGACCTAGATAGATTACCTCAGCCGTGCTTGTTACTATGCACAGTCCTGGGGCTGTCGGGTCACCAGGGCATGGCTGAGGTCCCAGTATAACCCTTCAGGCTATCACCCCCTCCACAATGCTGATGGAGCAAAAAAATGAGGATGAGGGCAGAGCCAAGACCTGAAGGCAGAGATAAGCTCTTTCTCCCCCTCTTCCCCCGGACGTGTGTGTGTGTGTGTGTGTGTGTGTGTGTGTGTGTAAGTACACATATAAATCTACACTTGTGTCTTTGTGTGTGTGTAAGTGCACATATAAATCTACATTTGTGTCTTCATGTGTAAGTACACCTACAAATCTATACTTGTGTCTTCCTCTGTGTGTGTGTGTGTGTGTGTGTGTGTGTGTGTAAAACTGCACATATAAATTTACACTTGTGTCTTCATTTTAGGTGCCAGATGCATTTGAACACTGGAGAAAACTGTTCCTTCCTATTGGACCCTGCAACCACATGCAGTGCTACAGCTGCCTCAGTGAGAGGGCTCTGGAGGACACATGGAGGCTTCTGGGAGGAGGTGGCACTTTCTGTGACCCTCAGGAGTGGCCAAGGAGTGCTGTTACAACCTGGCCACTAAGAGATCGTCTTTGTTAAACAAAAAGCCTGCTAGCTTCATTTTCAGCTTGGCACAATCAAGAACCTTCCCATTCTTGGCCTTGCAGGTACACGTGAACAGCTGTGACAGAAGCCCTCGGGTGGGCCTCCAGATGTGATAGGGGAGGTTCCTTCCCTTGGGGTGCTCAGGGGTACATGTTGGAGTCATGCTCGAGGGTTTCTGCCTGATTCAGTCTCCTTGACAGTTTTCATAGGCCCCAATGAAATGGGAGGGAATGGTGCATAGTACCCCCCATATAATGCGTATATACCCCAACAATGCAAGTTCTTGCCCCACTCACTACAGGGCACCTTTGACCAGCTTCCTGTTCTGGGGAGGATGACTGTATATGGATGTGGGTGTGGTGGGGGCAGAAGAAACAGTTTGCAAACACTTGGTGTGAGCTCACGTGCCAACACATACAAACGCAAACGTCTGTCCTCTACCTGGTAGCGTATAACCTCTCTGTAAGTTTGGGCAAGAAGTGAAGACAGTATGTCTACCTTTGAAGTCCATCTAAATCCCCTAGACCACAGCCAGGGGTGTGGTCTGTCCCTCAGGGGGTTGTGGGACCCCACACAGCAATATGCTGGGCTTGACTGGAGCATATCCTATTGTGGGTCAGGAAGTTATCCAGCCTCATCCAGAACAAACTGCAACAATGTAGCAGGAGTCCGAGGAGGCCCTCGCTACTCTGGCTTCTAGTGCTAAGTTTGTATTTACTTCGATACGTCTATGTGACACAGAAAGACATATGCTTGATCCCCACTGCTCTGTCTGCCCTTGATGGACATGATGCCGAGGTGCCTAAGGCCTGGCCCTCATGACAGTCACTCTTTTCTGCTCCCTTTCCACTTTCCCAAAGAGAAGTCTCCTGGTTTCTATAGCACAGGTTCAAAGGGTACTATGTACAAGGTATGTAGGGGTAAAAACTATCTTATGCCAGGCTCCCAGGAAACCTGGGTTTCCTGTTAGCTCAGGTGTGATCTTAAAAGCCAGCGCTCAATGAGTAGCGAGTAAGCACTTGGCATTCCTTCATTCAGACACACTATCAAAGGTCTGGATTGTTATGCCTGGCTCCAGCAGGATCCAAAGGAAGAGAGCCCTGTGCTCACAGGGGCACTTCTACTGACCCCATGGCATAGCTAGGCATTCTGGTCTCATTGTGTAGATAAGGAAACTGAAGTATAGAAAGGATCCATGCTTGGCTAAGGACTGCTCGCTGTGGTTTGCGTCCACGTTGGTCTCGGTTTCTGCCTCCGTATCACTGGGAAGTCAGATTGGAGGAACTCAGGCTCCCTTCCACCTATGTTCAGCTCAGGAGCTAGAACATGGACTGAGAGCTTCCTACGGGGCAAACATGGGCAGTGCCTGGAAGAAAGGGCATAAGTGGCCTAAGAGAAGTTCAGAAGAGGGCAGGGCTCTTTCATGGCACTGCTGAGAGTCTTGTTCATTGGGGAGCCAAACCCTGTGGCTTGGAGAAGGCTCTTTCTCCCTTCAATTGCCAATAAAACTCCGTAGAAGAAGGCTGGCCTGACATTCATTCCTCATAGCATCCTTTATCACGGAGTAGCACAGAGGGCCCAGCTTCACTCTGTTAGAATCCCAGATTCACGAACAGAGGCAGTCTTTCCTTCTCCAGTCCCTGGCCCTTATTCCTGTGCCCAAGTTCAGCGGTGTTTTATCCCTTTATCTGGTTGATAGGGGGTGGAGGTGGCAGGGGTGGGTTATATTTTCTTTCGAGTTGTCACCAGCAGAATGAGTATGCAAAAATCAGCAGATGCTGTGAGAGCATCAGTCGGGTGTGGGGCTGGAGGGGTGTGTTTCCTGAGGGCTTGGGGAGGTTCCTAGGTGAACCCCCCCCTTAAGCTGTGAAGAATGTGAGGAGAGAACAGCTGTATGTGCCTGAGGGATGGTAAGAGTGGAGGCTGGGAAGGGGGAGGGAGAGGGGGAAGAGAGGCTCCTGAAAGGGAAGACACCCCCAGCCCTGTTCTGAGGGCAGACAGATGGTCAGAGTTGCAGAGTCTGGGTTAAGCCAGAGTGAGGATCTCCACAGAGCTGTCCTGCTGCCTGAGTGGTGGCACCTCCAGGTCAGTGGACTTTCCTGACAGGAAAGGACAGTCCAGCCAGCCAGGGGTTCAAATGACAACCCCAGGATCCTTTTTCTAACCACCTTTAAACACCCATCCCTGCATCACCCTGTACCACTCTAGATCACTGCCTGTCTTGCCCACCAAGGCAGCTCAGTAGCCATTCTGTTTTTCCAGGAGCTCCAATCCTATTCAGGCTTTTCCTTCTAGGCTGTTCGCTGGGAAGTTCATCTACATGTCTACCCTGTAACACCCAGATGGTGGGATGCAGGAGTGAGAGGGGAGAACCGTCCCAGCAGCGGCCCACCCCTCCCATCTGCAGGGGCCTTGGAGCATATTGCTTGTGGCAGAATGTCAGGAGGCTCGATGTGCCACAGCCAGGCGGGCCTGACAGCGGAAATTGGAAGCTGGCTGCTGTTTGACAGGTATATTATTCCTGCTGCCCTCGATTTATTTACCAAACAGCACACGGAGCCCCAGAAAGCTTTCAGCGGAAGGAGAGGGTGGAAGCCAAGGGGCCTCTGCAATGGTCAGGCAGCCTTGGTGTGCTGTGGAGAAGCAGAGGACTAGATAAAAAAGGGAGGCTGGGACTTCCAAGGAGGCTTGCCCATGTCTCTGAATGACCCAGAGCTTTCTATAAGCATCCTTGAGGTCCCAACAGATGTTTCCTCAGCATCCTGGGTCCAGATGTGGGGAGCTAGGAGGTTTGGGGAGAGCAGGGTAGCATGAGTTGGATAGATTCACTGACACAGATACTCAGCTGAGTGAGGACTGACTTCTGTCCAGTGCAGGTTCCCTCTGCTTGGAGGAACACATGATCCGGCTGGCACCGGCAGTGCCCAGCCCTGGCGAAAGGCAGAATATTTAGAATCAGATAGTAAAGGATGGAAGCATAGGTTGGTTACATACAGTAATGCAACCTATAGAAGGACCAGCCTTTTGGAACACTACCCTCCCCACAACAAGTGCTTATAGCCACAGTGCCTCATTCCCAGACTGTTGCGAGAAGAAAATAAATATATAAATAACTGTTTCTTTTTTCCTTTGAGCCAGGGTCTCATATAGCCCAGATCGGCCTGGAACTTGCTATGTCGCTTCTTGATTCTCCTGACTGCATCTCCCAAGTGCTGGCTGAGATTATAGATGCATACCACCATGCCTGGTTTTATGTAGTATTGGAGACTCAGCCCAGGGCTTTGTGAATGCCAGGCAAGCTCTCTACAAACTGAGCTATCTCCGATGAATAGCTTTTCTACGGGTGTGTGAATGAGTCTTAAGAAAACACAGCGAGTTCACACGTGAGTTCGATGTGTTTGGTGGAATGAGTCATGGGCTGGGAGCTGGGAAATGTCTGCAGCAGTTTAGACGGGTAGTCAGTGTGGGTGCGTCACGGGAGAAGTTCAAGCATAGATTTGCCCTGAGTGTGATCACATGCTGGTCATGTAGAGGGAGGGTATGGGGCCTGAATTTGCAGTGGCCACCATGACAGAGCCTCAGGAATGCGTGGGAGCATGTTTGCTTCAGTAGGGTGTGGGGTGACGTGCCGGGGCATCTATGAGACAGGCGTGTGTTAGTGTACTCCTCCATGCAGACACAGGCATCTAGCACAGGAAAGCAGCTTTGGTGTGTCCACAAGATTATCTTGTATCCACGCTCCTGCTGCAAGATTCACTGGGTTCCAGAGGCACAGACAATGGAGGAGCAAGCCTGCTAGCTTACCTTAATGGAGAACCAGAGAGTGGAGCACACTGTAAACCCTTCCTGGCTTCATCCTGGAGCTCCCAGAGTCTCTCTGCCCAGCTTCTAGGGGATCTCTTGGTATTTAATACTGACTACCTAACTCCTACCATCCTCAGGATACTGACCGTGAAAGTCCAGCCTTCGTAGCTGCAAAGCTGACAGCTGGTTCAGAGGGAGAAGAATTCAGGCGCTGGGGGCTTGAAGCAACAGGGTCCTGGAGGCTCTAATTCCTGAAGGCCTTGGGTGTCTATTAGCCAGGAGGCCAGGGATAGGGTGATGAATGCCAAGGTGCCTTTGGGGTAATAATTGGTGTGTGTGTGTGTGTGTGTGTGAGAGAGGGGAGCACAGGGACACCTCACCAGTAGCATCTGTGAATCAGGTAGTCTGGGTGACCCTAGATAAGACTCTGTGTGAGGGAAGCTTCTCTCTGGGGTCATCCAGTGAGGACCCTCCATAGAAGGTTCCTTTCAGTTGCCACTTCTGCACAAGGGTGAGGAGCTACTGAGTCGGGAAGAACAGCAAGGACTTGAGGCTCCATGCCATAGGTGTCGTGATGTATTTTGGTTTTAACACTGGTACCCAGTCTCTGGTCCAGCATCTCATATGGTGGGTGCTTTGGAGGAATGCCCTGCAGTGGCAAAGCATGTAGCCTGCCAGCCAAGAGTGGGAGAGAAACACGAACGGCCAGAGCCCTGTCCTGTCCATCTGTGCTATAACTTGACCCTCGAGGGAAGGCAGAACAGCAGAAAGGCTGGATAGCATCATTGCCCCAACAAAGGGCAAGACATGCCAGTCACTAGCATTCCTTGTGACCCTGCTCCTCCTGAGTCCCCAGACCTGAGGGTGCCTCTGTCCTTACCATCTGTCTTGCTTCATGGAAAGTGTCTGCTCCCACCCTGGAGTGTCTGGGTCTGCATCTCTCCAGCCTGTTTCTGAACCTAACTATCTCCCTCTCCCCTTCTTACTTCAGCAGTCACCTGCATCCCTCTCTGTCCATCCATCTCCTCCCCTGCATCCCTCTCTGTCCATCCCATCTCCTCTCCTGTATCCTTCTCTATCCATCCATCTCCTCTCCTGCATCCCTCTCTGTCTATTCATCTCCTCTCCTGCATCTCTCTGTCCATCCATTTCCTCTCCTGCATCCCTCTCTGTCCATCCATCTCCTCCTCATCTTCCTACACCTTGCCCTTTCCCCTCTCTTCTAAATTCTCTCCTCTTGGAGCCTGACATGCCTTCACACTAAATTCTGCTCCCCAACCTCTCTTTAGAGCATAGCTGTGCTCAGAAGAGTGGTAAATAAGGAGGAAGAGGCAGGGCCTGGATCCTGGAGCTTTGAGGACTGTCAGAATTTTAGAGACTTAGGGTCCTCGGCTGCACATCATTTGTGTATGTGCACATACACACATACAAGTGCTATATACGTGTTCTTCTGTGGTACAGCGCCCTCTCTTCCTGAGGAGAGAAGAAAGCCATTGCAAGAAAACAAGAGAAGAAACAAAAGTTGGCTCTTCCTGTGTGTTAGCTGCATATCAGGGAGTGGGCAGGTGAGGGAGGAATTGGAGTTCAAGGGCTTGATGCATTGTTGGTGACTCATTTTGTCCTTAGCTCTCACACTCAGAGGCCTTGAGCCCGGCTCTTGTCGCAGGCCTGTAGCTCCTTGCTGCAGTGGGACTCAGAAGCAAGGCCATCCTAGTGGTCCCGCCAAGCTCTTCAAGTGGCCAACAGAGAAGGTGGAGCAAGAAGAAAGAGAGAAGAGGGAGGCAGAGGAAGGAGAAAAGAAAAGAGGAGGATGAGGAGGGAGAGGAGGAGGAAGAAGAGGAGCAGGAGAAAGAGGGGAAGGAAGAAGAGGAGGAGGAAGATGAGGCCTAGCAAGGTACAAACAAGCCTCACACATAAATTCAGATCAAACAGGTTGCCATTTGTGGACACCATGCCCACTCCTTCTCTCTCCATTTCTACCCATCCTCTCCACTTCAGGTACTTGGCTTTCAGTCGTCCCTTGGTCACCCTGTCTTAGCCTTCTTTCATCCATAGTGGCCTGTCTTTTGACTCCAAGGCAGGGGACACTTGATCCTGGCCAGACCAATGACCTCACCATAGGGACTGGTCTAGAGATGAGGAACCCAGATTTAGGGATATTTGTTGAGGATTTGGGGAAAGGACTTTCTTTCTCTTGGTCAAGCTGAGGAGGCATAAGCAGCCCGAAGCAGAGAAACTGTAGTCTATGCAAGCTGATGGCTGTCTTGCTCAAGCCAGTGTGACTTGGGTTTCTTAGAAAACAAGGAGTTAACTAGCACGGATATTGATGACTTGACCCCTCTGAGCTAGAGCTTCCTCATGTGCAAAACGACCTGTTATGAATTCTAAAAGTATTGGTACTGAAGGATGCCTAGTAGGCCCGAGACCAGGAACACCAATTATTTTTATACAAAGCCTTCTGCCTTTGCTCTCTCTCTTGATCTTTTAAGAAGCTCGTGAAGTTCCTGGGCTGATTAGATGGCCCGCTTTCATGGGGAGGATCTCTCGTAGTCAGGGGCTACAGGGGACAAGCAGCATCAACCACCCTTCTCCTTTCTGCCCACAAGATGCTAATCTAATCTGCAAGGCATAAAATATTCAGACTCCGCCCTCTGGGGGTCCCACCAGCTTCTGCCAATGTGCAAGGCTCAGTGGGAGATGGAAAGACTAGAGGAAAAGCTGAAGTCTGAATCAAGTGTTGCTCTCTCTGGTGGCTTTAGATGGACATGTCCTATAACTGGGAGTCAGCATCTTGTACGGCAGCCTCTTCTCAGGCTCCCATAACCACTCCCTTTCTTTGAACTTCATACTGGTTGAGACTGGTTTCATCGCTGCTCAGCTGAACCGTGCGCAGGTGATTCCTTTCTTAGTGACTTCTTCACAAACCTGTTTGTGTGACAGTTGTCCCCAGAGGCTGACTGCCATTGTGTACCCAGTGGCATCCAACTATTTGGATACAGGCACATGGACTCTGCATGCTGAGATTTTGTGCTTGTTCGTATACTCTAATGGTCCTGGGACATCTTTCAGTCCCATGTTCCTTCAAGGTCTGAGTGAGCCACACTCTGTCTCCATAGCTTTCTTGATCCTTCAACTTATCCCATCAAAGCTGCCTTCGCCTATGCCTGTCTCCTTCTGCCCTATCTGTTGGGTGTTGGTGCCTGTGGAGTGTTTGTCTGATGTTCCCTGGGGGCAGACGGACTCTAAATAAGTCCATCTGGTTTTCCCAGGCCCATGGCTGATTCCCCTAGCAGGAATATGGTAGATCCATAGTGGCTGTTGGCTAAATTCAGTGATAGAACTTAGAGTGACTCTCTGTGATTCATTGCCCTATGAGACTTAGCAGTAGCAGTGGCTTCGGTCCAGAGTGCCCTCCCCCTCCTGTAGCTGCTGGGGATGTCCCTCTGCCTGACTAGCCACCCCCATCACCAAGGCTTAGCTCAAAGCAGAGTGTCCCCTCCTCTGGAAGTCACTCCTCACAGAAGGCCCTCCAGCAGCCCCTTCCTGACTCTCTTCCCTTGTGACAAGGGACTGTGTTTTGAATTAGAAATGTTCCCCATGAGCTCATGTCTTGAAGACTTGGTCCTCAGCTGGCAGTACTTCTTGTGGGCCTCTTTGGAAGTAGGGCCTAGCTGCAGGAAGAAGGTCCCTTGGGGCTGGTCTTTGGAAGTTACAGCCTGGCTCCTGGTTTCTGTCTGACTCTCTGCTTCCTGGTGAAGTGATGTAAGCAGCCTCTGCCACACCCTCCCATTGCTGGGACATGAGCTACTCTACCACAGAAACCATGAACCAAAATAAACCTTTCCTATTCTATCAGGCATTTTCTCACAGTAATATGTATAAAATAATGAATATTTGGAAAGTCCTTGGCAGGGACTTCTTGCCCTAGTACTTCTCCCAACACTGTGCCTGGCACACTCTGGTCACAAGACAGGTGGCAGTGGACTTTCTATTAGAAGCATCTTTGGGTACATGGTCTGTGGCAGCTCTCACCTTCACTCTTGGCTCACTTAGTCTGTTAAGGCAATGTGGACGTGGAAGGTAAGTACTGTTGAAAGCAAGAGAATACTTTGGTCATCTAGAGAAGAGGGGGGTCCTGGAATAGCTTGGGGGAGCAGGAGAGTAACCCCTCATGGGCCAGGTGAGAACCTGCCTGGATCCCTAGGACAGCAGTTGGTCAGTGCTGAGCTGACCATAGGTGACCCGAGCCCTAGACTTGGGCTTCAGCTCTCATAGCCGATTAGACTGTGTGTTTCCATTGTGTTATTTTGGTGAAACCAAGCCTCTTTCAGAGATCACACACTTAAGGGAAGCCAACTTCAGACTCCACATTGCCCTAAAATTGAGGAGGAGGCAAGGGGGGGCAGGGGCGGTGTGTGTGTCAGCGGGGACACTCCACTGAGTTCATTCTGATAATGACACTGTGTCTCCTGAGCCCTGTCACCTGGCTACATGTGATTTGGTGAGTGAGTACACTGCTGGGTCACATGTCACTAAGGGTTGTGTGGCTAGGCATGAGGGAAGCTGGCCTGGCCTGAAGCCCAAGGGTGTCAGTGAGAGATGCCATAGAGGGAGGTGAGGTTTGGGTTAGAGCTTTGGGTTAGAGCTAACAGTGATACACTTTCCCCATCCAGCTTGGTACAGTGTTGGGATACGAAGAGAAGACCCTTAGAGATCCTGTGAGCACTGGGCTCGGTACACCTGCTGAGACTCCACTGCTTAGTGTCCTGCCACAGAAGAGCCATATCTTGAATGGGCTTCCAAACAGGCAAGTCAGGCAGGACCTTTTCTTCGTCAACCCTCAGGGCCCAGCATATATTTTTGCTCAGACACTGGAAGCACTGGAGTTATGCACACATGCCCTGAAGCCAGCCTGGTGTAGGTAATGTGTCTACCCTTTACTCTAAATCTATACCAAACCGTGTGACTCCTAGGTAAATAGAAGCACACCTATAAGAAGTTTGATGTTTCAGCTCCTGCATCCCACGCTCAGCTCCAGATTGGTTCTATGAAAGGAGGAGGAGTCTGGGGACTAGAACCAGGAAGCAGAGGCCAGGATGAGCCCTGTGCTCCTACCATCCTCCTGGGGACCCTGCAAAGTTTGTTTCCCTCTTCTTCCACCCTCTCTGTCTCCCTTCTGTTGCCTAAGGAAGAGGCTCTGGATCCCGGTGAGTAATGCAGTATTGACAAGTTGCTTCTCTCTTCTTGGTAACCAGCTCAGTGAACAACAGATCAATTCGTAATCAAAGCTGCTTCCTGGGCCCCACACAACCCTGGGTGCTAACTCAAGCGCTGTAGTCTAGATATCCAGGGTGGCCTTCCTGCCTGCAGGAAGGTGTGGAGCTGTAAGCTATGGGGGTACCAAGAAGCTAGCCCAGATCTCCTGGATCAGAGCCTAAGGATGAGCACCAGGTAGAGCAGGAAGAGAAACTGAGGCTCTCAAAATAAAAACTGCCAGTCCTGAGCTGAGGGACGGGCAATTCCCTGGCTGACATGGCAGGTGGGCTTGCTTCCTGAGGGAGTGTCCTGGAACAGGTCCTGCAGGTAGGGAAGGAGGAGGTATGGCAGAGGGGAAGGGGAATTCCAGGCAGGAAGTTCTGTAAAGCAGAACAGAACAGTCGTCTTCCTCTTCTAGAGAGGATGTGAGTCTGTAGGAATATGCCCCAGTACCAACCTTGACTTGGGCACTGAGAGAAGCTGAATGGCAGAGGGAAGCTGCCACTCTGGTGTGCTCTTTCCAAGGGGGATTCCTCGAAGGGGAAGGAAGAAGGAGGAATTCAGGGACTCACTGAGCTGCAGATGCCAGGCAGAGGGGAGGTGGTGGTTGAGCTCAAGGAGAGGCAGAAGAGCATCAGCTGATAATGCGATGACTCTATCATGTTCAGCCATATACTCATCTACACCTCAGTTTCCCCATCTGTAAAATGGGGGTGGCCATGCTAGTTCTCTCTGTGGGATTTGTGGGGCTGTCTAAGAGAAGATGAGAGCAAGCATGTGTGTGAAATGGGAGCTGTGGAGCAAACACAAGAAACCGGGTCTGAAGTCCCACAGAGGACATCTAGGGCCTCCGCATGGTGCTGTTTAACCATGCCACTTGCAGACACGTTCCTTAGGTGTCTTTATCTGGGAGAGGAGAATAACAAATCTCTATACCACAAGACAAATACACATTGTCAGTGAGACAATGTGTCCCTGGCACCAAGTGGCTCAATTCATGTCACTGCTCTTCTGGGGAGCTGGGTGATTGGTGGGACAGTAACACGCTAATCTGGCCACAGCTCTGGTCAGCAGCCTGGCCTTGCCTGACCTTGGGGAAGCCTCAGTTTCTGGGTGTTGAAAATTGAGTTGTTAATGTGAGAGCCTCATTCAGTTGCTGTGTGATACTCTAGCTTATTGGTTTTATTTACAATAATGAGGAGGGAGACTGGGATTGAATGCCCAGCTATTACGTCAGCGACTGGAGATGAGAGGGGAGAAAAGATGAAGGGATGAGAAGTGTGAAGAGACTTGAGGCACTTGAAGTTAGAAAGCCAAACAACCCAGGGTCCCCTGGGGCTGAGTGGGACCCTGTTGCTATTCCAGCCTGGGAAAGCATCTGAGCCACGCTCCGATCTGGCCCAGCCCTTAGGCCTCACAGGAGGCTAGTCTCCCATCTGTCACTGATGGATGCTCAGACGGGGCGTCTGTGAGGGCTGCGGGCGGGATCGATACTCTAATCAACACCACATGAGTCGCCAGCCTTTCTTCCCTACCCCAAACTGGGGGGTTGGTGAGTGGGGGAGGCTGTTAGGAGTTGCCAAGATGAGAGAGATTATTAACTCCACTGGTGAGAACCCCACTGCATCCATAGATGAATGAGTGGAAGGAGGAGGAAGAGAAGGAAATGCCAAAGAACATCTTCTCAGTGGGGAGCCAGAGTTGGCTTAGCTGCAGCTTGGGCTCTTGGGTCCTGCCTCAATGCAGAGGGGCCTCCAGCATCATCTAGATGGCTAGCAAGATGAGGGCCCAGGGGACATCACCACCTCCTGTTTTCTGGTCCTTTTGCCTACAGTATTTCATCCCTTTGCTGTGTCATATCAGCCAGTGTCTTCACACTGTCCCCTCCTGCACAGGGCATTGTCTCTTTATCCCTCCACTCTAGGCCTTGTGCCTTCCCATCTGGGAGCTGACTATAGGTCTCCATCTTATGTAGATCTGAGTCTTGCTTTGTCCACTGAAGTGGTGACTTGTTTCTTTCTGGCCTGCTTACTAGGGGGCCAATACTTTTTTCCTGAGTGGCTACCTGAACTCTGCCTGGGCAGAAGCTGAAGGGCTTGGCGGTCCTACCTTGCTGCCTCTTTGGACAGCTGCCTTTGCTAACCTGGAGCCTGGGTACACACCACTAGCCTCAGAAAGGTGGTCTATGCCTCTCCTGCTCTCTGGTTCTGAGGCCATATGAGGCCAAGGCCCTGAGCCCAGCAGTTCTACCTGGGAAAGGGCTGGCCCTAGTGACACCCTGCTAAGGCTTAGCTGTTTGGCTGTGGATAAGTCAATTCTCTCTTTGCCCAGCTGCACAAACAGAGTGAACTCTACCTTTCTGGCCCCAGGAAATTTCAAGGGACAAAAAAACCCAGTGGCCCGTGAAGGGTCAGGCAGGCTTTGGCAGGCCTGGGTGTGAGCAGATGCGAACTCCGGAGCTTAGATGCCGATCTTTCCAGCTCTACGGACTCTCAGTGAGGAAACGACACCGGAATTATTACACAGCGTGTTCGAAGCCAACAGGAGAGACATGAGACCCTGTCTCAAGACAAACAAAACCCAAAAGAGTCGGGAGTAAGGGACTAATCAGATGTGGGGAGAGACTACCAGGAGTTACCAGAGAGAAGATACTCTCTGAGTCGGTCCCTGAAATCACACTTCACTCTCTGTCTTCTCTCATTCAAATTTTGCACACCAAGACTACTGTTCCGTAGAAATATGTGATGTGCCGAGCCAGAGATGTATGGTCACATGCTTGACCACACATGTCAGTGTGTCTCTGACTCTCATTGGCCTCATGGCTCCTCACACAGCTGTGAAGGTGCACCTGGTCCATGCACTTTATGCCTGCCCTCAAGCTAGAATGTTGTATCCAGGACAGACATAAGGGAACCAAGAGGTAAGACCGCCTAAGTCCACACAGGGAAAGTGACCAATTTGATGTTACCAGCCTGTAGAGCTATGACCTCAGTTCCAGGGCCAGTGTTGTTTACATAATATGGGCGATGAGAGACGAATGGGTGGGAGGAGGAGGAGCATTGGGAGAAGCCAAAGAGCATCCTCTCGGGGTGCGGGGGTTGTGTGTGGGGGAGCCAGAGTTGTCCTAGCTGCAGCTTGGGCTCTTGAGTCCTGCCTCAATACAGAGGGGCCTCCAACATCATCTAGATGGCTAGCAAGATGAGGGCCCAGGGGTCATCACCACCTCCTGCTTTCTGCTTTTCAAACTTGGTTTCTGGGGGGAGCCCAAGGCTGGCCTAGATGCCAGAGGGGCCACATTCCTGGAAAGGGACTTGGAAAACCAGGGCTTGCTTCTTCTTCTCCATGTTAGGTGGAATTGAACCCTTACTCTTTGATCCAAATTTAATTTCTGGATAAAATGCAAAAAACCAGAATCTTGTGGCAAAAATAGTGTTAGAGCCCCCTGCCCTGTGCATTCCTACACTACCCAGCTGCCACCAAATGTCGTCTCCTGGTTCCCTGACCGTGTCCATCAGCCCTTCCTCTCGTCAACTGTTCCCTGCATGTTGTCCCCATCTGCCCCCGAGTTGTCTGTGATCTTCTCCTGACTGTGTCCCTCGAGACCCCTCTGTATCCCTCTCTTCAGTCAGTCAGCCCTGGAACTGCCCAGCATTGACAGCCGCTCTCTGCTGAGAGATGAGAGTCTTTCCGGACAGCCCTTTGTAGTTGAACAGACACCATCACACAATTGAACTTAAAAAAACCAGAGGCCAGCAAGAGACACCCTTGGACAATGAGGCCATTTGGGCCTGCTTCCCCCACACTGTGAGCTCTGAAGCTTGTTCAGCTGCCTGCAGAGTCCTGACAAGATGGCAGAGTCGGCGGGCACGGTGGTGGGCTGCACACCGACTAGAATCTATGTCTGGATGCTAAGCCAGGCTCTGACTTGACCTTGACCAAGCTCTGTGGCTTCCTCCCCTGCTTGGCAGTGTAGCTGATGACTACAACACGAAACTCGCCGATGTGGCCGTGAGAATTAGAAATGAGATGGCTGGGCAGGTAGCTCGTCAATGGAACTCTTGCCTAGCATGGGCACGGACCCAAGCTTGATCCCAGCACTGTGAAATTAACAAGATAACTCATGTACTGTGTGTAGAATGCTGCTGGGGCCAGATATTGACTTTATACTCAGCCCTTAGCTGTGATCCATGGACTGGGAAGTGGGCAGATACCACAGCCCCATGAACCAGTCGTATTGCTGAAGCCTCCACGCACTCTGAACTCTGTCTTGAACATCCTGGGAGATGTCCACTCTCTTCAGACAGAGGAAGGAAGCTCTAATTAGGTCCTTATCTCCTCTTGTGCTGTGCCCCCACCTTTCAGAGAGGTTGATTGTCTCATCCTTTTTTCCTGAGGTGCGTCTAAGCTGGGCTGGGCTGACAATTCCCTTTTAAATGTCTCACCCAGCGATCCCTGCAGAGAACATCTGCAGCTTCCACAGTGCTGCCCCCTCCCCAGGCAAACAACACCCTCTCAGGGCCCCTCTGTAGTGTGTCCTCTGAGTCCTTTCTGGAACTCTGCCTGATATGCCCACTATCCCGAGTCACCATCTGTCTAGGCTCTGTCCATCCTCACTCTGGTATGAGCGGCTGACCTAGTTGAGGGAGTTAGTGAGGGCTGTGTGTGTGTGGGTGTGTGTGTGTGCGCACACACAAGCTTGAGCACATATATGCTTATAGGAATGTATGCATATGCATGTGTATGCATATTTATGCAAATTGTGTATGCACGTGGGTGCCTACAGAAACGTTTATGCCCATATGTATTTAGCCTCGTGTTCATAAGAGTTCGGGTGCAGACAAGACTGTGTACATGTGTGTCTACATGCACATGTGTGTGGGGGGGTTGAATGGAACAGGGGACACACAGTGGGGTATGAAGAGTTAGGGGGACTCACTGACACTCAGCAGATGATGACCAGCATAGGGCTGGTCCACTATCTGTCAGGCAGAGGTGTTCAAAGATGCTCCCTGTAGGAATGGACATGTTTTAAGAGAAGACTCGGGAGAGTAGGCAGGCTGCCCACCTCTCTTCCTTGGCCTGTCTGCAGAGGCTCTAGTGGTCATGGTTGGAGACCTCAAGCCCCTCTGGCCAATATTCATTGTGTGGGTCTGTCCTGGACATGGGCACCCTCTCTTCCTGTTCTTGGTACCCTCTATGAGAGCCATGGCAGGAACAGCTCTGGCCATGAGCTCACATTTGGGAAGTTGTATGTCTTCTTTAAGCCTTACCCTTCTCTTCAGCAGCAGGAGGCTTATCTTCCAGTAGTGTACTAGTTTTGCCAGCTTGACGCAGTCTGGAGTCATGTGAGAGGAGAGAACCTTAACTGAGAAAATGCCTCCATAGGATCCAGAAATAAGGCATCTTCTTAGTGATCGATGGGGAAAGTCTCAGTCTATTGTGAGTGGTGCCATCCCTGGGATGGTGGTCTTGGGTTGTATAAAAAAAAGCAGGCTGAGCAAGCCATGATGAGCAAGCCAGTAAGCAGCACCCCTCCATGGCCTCTGCATTAGAGCCTGCCTCCAGGTTCCAGCCCTGTGTGAGTCCTATCCTGACTTCCTTCAGTGATGAGCAGCAAGATGGAGTAAGCCAAATAAACTAACTCTTCCTTCTCCAGCTTGCTTTTTTTGGTCATGGTGTTTCATAGCAACAAAACCCCAACTAAGGTAGGTGGGAACTGGCTCCCTGAGGGGACACACTTGATAGCAAGGGTCCCCCAAGTGGGTGCTGTCCTTATGTGTGTAAAACAGGGATTTAGCCTCTTCTGTCATGAGACAATGACCAAGTCCATGAACTGACTTATATGAAGCCCCTGGAAATGTGTGTCGCACACAGTGGCAGGATTCTGGTCATCAGATGGCCGGGTGAACTGGCCACTGCTACTGATCCTGGCATATTGCTCTGTCTGCCTTAGCCAAGTGCAAAGTTGTCTTGGGGTGTTTTGTCTTTTAGGCAAGTCAGCCTCTGAGTAACTTCTTGTTGGGAGTGAGGTCAGCCTATTTCTTAGACAGAGTGGTCCCCAAGACTACTGGTTGGGATTCTGATGAGACTGGTTTCCTGGACTGGAGAGGGTGAGGTGTGATGTTTGGCTCTGCGATTTTAAGGTTTGCTGGGGTCACCATCTGACATCTAGTGTGGAAACAGAGCCCCTGCCTGGGTCCTGGGATAAGAGGTTTAGCCAGAAGCAGGAGCCTCATGTAGGTGGTGTTAGTCTGAGAGGGAAGAGATACTCGGGGAAGCTGAATTTGGCCTTGGACAGCCAAGGCTTAGTTTTATTTGGAACCAGGAGATGGAGCCTGGGGTCACTCATCCACTAGAGAGATCACATACAAGTTCAAGGGTGTATGGCTATTGGTTTCCTCACTCGTGAACTGGGGTGAGTCCCAACATTCCCCTGAGGGTTTTCAAAGGGATGCCTGGTATACAGGTAGTTAGAGACAGCAGCTTTTCTCTAAATGATCAATGTATCCTTCACCATCCACTGCAGGACTCCAGCCCATTACCTGAATACCCTCCTTGCTCTGGATGCCTGATTACTCTCCCTTCCTTGTCTCATCCTGGCAAGGGTCTGGGAGCCACTCACTAGTCCTCGGCATGTGGCTGGTTGGCTGAGTTCCGGCGCTCCACTGGTCTGGTGTCACAATGCTCCAATTAGGATGGTCCGGTAAAGTGTGTGTGCAGATTCTTGATGGCATAAGGAACTACATCATAAAACATGCAGGGCAATAAAGCACTCTGCTTCCTCTTCCATCCAGTAATGGCCGCACTGCTCCATATCAAGGGTCATCAGAGCGTGGGGCTGGAACAGGCAAGAGAGCCCGCCTATCACGGCTCGTGGATAAACAACCCGGCCTGTGGCGAATCAAACGGGAAAGTTGAAATACAGTTGCCGTTTAGTTCATGCTGGATATTAATAGCTTCGGGAATGGATTCCAAAGGAGTGAACAGAGGACAATGGGCAAGTGGAAGGGAGAACTGAGAATACCATTAGCATTCAATTTCTTCAGAAAACCTGAGGGATGTCTGGGGGCACCGCTCTTTGGTCTTGAGGAGGAAGAGCGTAAAGGGGGAGGGGCATGAGGCTCTCACTGGAAGATGCTGATGCTATGGCATCTTAATGGAAACAGCTTCTAACATTGTGGGTTTAGGTCCCAACACAGTAGTTCTCTGACTGTGACCTGACCATCCCAGGGCAACTTGAATCTCTCTTGTACCTTGCATTGTCTGGACACATGTCCCTGGCTCAAGCTACTACTTCCCCTTATCCATGACATTGTGCACATCTGTCCCTGGCTGCCCCATCAGATTCTCCTGGCTGCTGTCTCCCTCTTATTCCTGGTACAGGAGAGAGGGCTGTGTTGAACCTGTGTCGGAGGTACCGCTGGGGCTAGCACCGATATATTTATTCCCCTGCTGTCTCTCCAGAACAGATCTATTCTCCATTCCAGAGGTGACCTCCAGCTCCTCCCTGGTATGGCAGCCACTGGACACTCATAACCACTTGGATTGTAAGGGCTGAGTTCCTTATTAGGAATAGGAATAATTCTTTGGTTAATTGATATGCCAAAATGACCCAGGCACGAGGTGGTGGGTTTGTCTTGGTGACTGAGCCAAGTCAAGGCCACTGCCAAGATCCATGACTCCTTAGGTTGTGATCAATTTCTTGACATTTTCTTCTTGGCTCCTAAAACACATGCTGTGGATACTGGCCAGGAAACAGGAGACTTGAGGTCAAGGCTCTGTCCTGTTAGGATTCTACCAAGACCTTGAGCCAGTCCCAGATGCTTTCTGAACTGTGTTAGGATTATCTGTTGATTGATGCTTTGATCTCCATCACAGGTCTCAGGGCTCAGCTACCTTCAGAGTCATCATCAGGGTACCATGCAGAGCTCATCATTCGGTGAGTCTGTGGTTCCAGGAGGCTCCCAGGTGATCTGCTGATGGTGGGCAGGATGCTGCTTTGAGGACTGCTGCTTCTCAAATGCTGATCTGTTTGCACAGAGCCCTGGGAGAGTCTGCTTCTAAGAAGGCAAATGCCTGGACTCCTTCCCTAAAGACTTGGATTCCATTCATGGGATCAATCCATGTCATCGGTGCTTCCTGGTGACTCTGATGTCGAGTCATGTCTGAGAATCTCAGGCTGCCTAGACTCAAACATTTTTCAAGTTTTAAAAACAAGTCTGTGAGTGGATAATAATGCATATTTAATATGTTCCATTTGATACATTTTGGCAAGGTGATTGTCTGTTTTTCTTGCTTTGTTGTTTGAGACAGGATCTTAATTGTGTATATAGTTCTGGCTGGTCTTTTATTTGTTAAGTAGTTCAGGCCAGGCTTGAACTTGTAGTAATCCTCCTACCTGAGCTTTCCAGGTGCCAATATTGTGGGCGTCTACCAACACACGCAGATACGTTTGGCAGGTACGCATTGTGAACCGTGCCTGTAACTAAACCACTGAATATACCCATCCATCTCCAAAGTTACTCTCTGCTCTTGGTCATTCCTCTGCCTGCTTCTTCTCTCTACAGAGGTTTTTACCATCTAGTGGATGGATGGGGAATTGGGGCACACAGCAAGTGTCATTTCCCGTGGACAGAGCAGGAGAAAGCAGGAATGAGTTCAGAGAAAGAATCAGGGAAGACGCTTAGTTGGCAAAGCTGAGTCTGTGAGCAGGAGCTGATCTTCTGAGTGTCAATGGAGTCTAAAAGTATACAAGAGAAAGACCCAGCTACTTGCACAAAAGTAAAGGAAGGAGAAGGAGAGGAATGTTTCCAAGGACCCAGTGGTGAAGAGTCCCTACTAGGAAAGGGAGGTGGCCCTGTCAGTTGAGGCAAAGACAGCCCCAAAGAGAGTAAAAAAAACAGGGTTTCCCTGGCAAGGGCTGGGTTGTCATCTCTGTCTCCTCTCTTGTGACAGTTTAGCAAAACCACCCAAGAAATGCCAGGCACTGTGCCTAGCCCCAGCCTCAAATGGGATCACAGACACTATCAGTTGACCCTGTGATAGAAGTAGCCCCAGGCTAGTTGGGACACAGCCAGTGATGTGACCCACAGCTGGAGGTTTTGCCAGGACATCTTTGTCACAAGTGGAGCCCAGGCTAGAGGTCAGAAGTAGGATGACTGGGAAGTGCCTCCTCAAAGAGGTCACCACTGTCTGAGGATGGTAACAAGGAGGGACGAGGGCTCTGGTGTAGATACCAGACCTACACCATCTCAGAGACGTGCACAGCGCTCAGGTTTCACAGCATGAAACTAGGCACAAGAAAAATGAAGAAAGTGGGGAAGAAATGGAGAAAAATTCCCCCAATGGAAATGAGTCTCCACAATCTCCTTCCCTGTCCTTCCTGTTCCTCTGATCACTCGCCATGGGCTTGCAGTGTGTGTGTGTGTGTGTGTGTGTGTGTGTGTGCCTGTGCATATGTGTGCACGTGCATGTGTGCATGTGTGTTACACACTCTATTGTTCAATTGTCTGTTTGTTCCAATGTGTCAACTGATTTCTTTTTCTATCATGAGCTAGGCACTCTCTTAGATATGTTAGTACTGAGTTAGGCAGATCGGATCCTTGTCTGTGGAATTTACATTTTGGTAGGAATTAGACTCCTGAAGATTTTCTATAAAGACCTGAAGAAGGTGCCTATTGGGGAGGGGGCGGTGTTGGAAGCATGTTATGTATACATCTTTGAGTCTGCTGTGGGATGGGAGACAGTCTGAATTTGGCTGTCCTTGGGTTGCCTCGGCTTTCCATGCTGGCAAGGCATGTAGTACGTTGTTTTAAAGTGGAAGCACGTGATCAGTGTTACCCAGGTGTGACCCAGAACCTAGGGCACAAACTCAGGAGCTTTTTCTAGCAATGCCTCTCAACCTGTGGGTCTTGAGCCCCAGATGCCACCTATTAGATATCCTTTACGTCAGATATTCACGTTACGATTCATAACGGTGACAAAACTATAGCAATGAAATAGCAGTGTAAATAACGTCACAGTTGGGGATCACCACAGTATGAGGAACGGTATTATAAGGGTTGAAGCAGTAGGAAGGTTGAGAACCACTGTAGATTCTGGGTCCTGACCACCCCGCTCACCTTCAGTGATTAGGAATTAAAAAACTATATTTTTGATTACATTTTAATTTATTTACTTAATTTTTAGTGTGTGTGTGTAGAGGGAGAGAGAGAGACACACACACACAGAGAGAGACAGAGATAGACAGAAAGGATAATTAGCTGGAGTTGACTCTCTCCTTCCACCATCTGGATACTAAGGATGGAGCTTAGAACTCAGGCTTGGTGGCGGATGTCTTTACCCACTGAGCCATCTCAACAGCCCATTGAGAGACTTTGAGAGAGGTTACATGTTAACAGGTCTGCAGATATCCCTGTTCAATGAAAACTTTTCATTGCAAGATACATCCCTAAAACACAGACTCACAGACATGCAAACCTGAATCCCCACAAGGCTAGTCTGCCTAACAGCCCGCCATTGATCTGGAACCAGCACCCTGTCCTCAGCAGTGACACTGCCGTCACTCGGCCTCTCTCCTCTCCCCACGGAGGGGTCACTACCTTCATGAATCGGAACTCCGTAAATTACCGTCTCCCTTTTGTTGAATGTTATATAATGAAGTTGTACATTTGTGATGAAATGTACTCATTTGTGTTTGACAAACTTTCCCTCCATGGTCTCTCTGAGCTTTATTTGTATCGCATGCTTGTAGCTCCTTCTCTCTGATATGTAGTCCTTCTTTGTATGATTATACATAACTTATTTTTTCCATTCTTCTGTTGATGGGTATTTGGATTGCTTCCAGTCGGGCCATTAGGAATGGTGCCTGCAGAGCTTCGTATACAATGTGGTGCGTGGATGTGCGTGCCGTAGAGTAGGATGCTGGGGTCACACGGTCTGTCCGTGTCAGCTCTAGGAATACTGCCTGAAGAGAGGCTTCTGTGGTGGCTTCTAGTGATCTGCCTCTTGGTCACTCCCCCCAACCCCCCGTGAGCATTTGCTAGGCTTACCTTCTCACCTTTAAAAACAGAGAAAAGAAGTAAAGAGAATCACCTCTGGGAGAGCTATGGGAAGATGACAGCTTCTGCCTGTACACTGCCTCTGCCTCAGAAAGCCCTCTAAGATATTCAGGACGGTTCCGTAGAAAGACCCCCACAGTAAAGATCTCATGGGGAATGCATTCCTTTCAACAACCAGGGGACTGAATGTACAAATTCAAATAAGATCACAGCCCTCACCCCCACCCCATATCCTCGACAGCTTTGCAGTGGATAGCCTCGAACCAAGGACGCCATGCTTAGCTTGGTTGGATTCCTGGTCTACAG
>JANHMN010000024.1:3961981-3976089 GCA_030674055.1 Rhabdomys pumilio | reverse complement strand
GAGAGAGAGAGAGAGAGAGAGAGAGAGAGAGAGAGAGAGAGAGAGAGGGATCTTCTAGCTTGGGGGATGGGGCAGACAAGGGAGCCCAGCTCTGAAATGGTTCATGGAGATAAGTTAGTTGGGTAAGAATAAGGAGGTCTGAACTACTGTATGGGATTCAAAAATGCTAAAAAAAAATGCTTTTATTTTTCATACACGAGGCAACAGCGCAAGAGACAAACCTCTCCCTACCAGTGTTTGTGTACAACTCTTCCTATCAGATCCTCTGGGAAGCCTGTTCTTCCTCTGGAAGCCTTTTCTCCCGTCCTCCCTCTGGGCTGTGATCAGGCCAAGTTGGCCGGGGTGGCCCTCTCTCTGAGACTTGACTTCTTTACCTGCAGGCCAAAAAGGCTGAGGGTAACCGTGGCCCTTGGAGTGCACAGGAATTGTGGGAGCAGGCAGGCCAGGCAGGGCAGCAGTCAACCCTGGCAGTGTGGCAAGAAGCTGCAGTCTGCAGGGTTTCCATGCTTATGTCATGAACCCCACAATAGTCAAAGTGACTGTCACTGGCTCCCTTTATAAACAGAGGCTTATGGACTGACCATGAGTGAATCACTTGAAGATGTCTTGTGGGGACCTGGGAGTTGTTGGCATCCATCTTACCAGTGTGTGGGAGCAGGGACCCAGTAGCACACCCTCACAGGAGCCTCTGGAAGGTACCTTGGCCTCTCTGAACTCTTTGGCTTTGGCTCTTTTAGCCCTGGAAAGTCTCAGGGTTCAGATTGGCACACTGTCTTTTCTCTGGGTCAAGGACTAAAGCATTAAATCCCCACAGGGCTGGATGGTCATTAGGTGGAGTGGGAAGTGGCCAAGCCAGTGCAAACACAGCTGCTGCCAAAATGGTGGCAGCAGCTGTTCCTGCAGAGTACAGAGTGCTCTGGCAACAGCTGCTCCTTGGCTCTGCTGGTCGGCACCTCTGGAATTGGGGCTCAGTGTGGTCAGGGGCTCTGATCTTTCAAGAGAAGCTAAAATCTCTTGATGTCTAAAGCATTGGTCCAAACCTATTTGTTCTCAGCAGTACTTTGGAACAGCACATGGATAAATAGATAGACTGTGGTAGGTCTCATCCCTGCCAAAGCCCAGGCAAACTGGGGTAAAAGAAACCTGTGCCGTGATACTTGGGATATGATGCTGGTTCCTCAGTGATGCTATGGTTTTCTGGAGTGGGAAACTTTCCCGAGGTCCTTTCCTCTCCCCTGCCACCCCATCACCTCCCAAATACACTTGAGCATAGCCAAAGGTGGGGTGGGTATAGGTGAGAGTGAGCTCCAATTTCAGTCATCTCTGAGTTGTTTTCTTTCTTTTTCTTTTAAGATTTATTTATATGAGTAGCTGTCTTCAGATACACCAGAAGAGGGCATCAGATCCCATTCCAGATGGTTGTGAACCACCATGTGATTGCTGGGAATTGAACACAGGACCTCTGGAAGAGCAGTCAGTGTTCTTAACTGTTGAGGCATCTCCCCAGCCCCTCTGAATTGTTTTCTATCTGGACTTTGAAGAGCAGTATGAAATATAACCCTATTAGGGACTAAAGCCCCTCATGAATACTCTTTTTTTCTCAATTTTTTCCCCAAGAAGATTGGCAAGTTAGTAACTGGGCAAAGTATATGTCCACCATGTTTGAACACAAGCAACAAGCAGGAGCCAATTGTCATGAGCTAGGTGGTACAACCTGTAGACAAGAGAGAGTCACGTGACTTCTGATGCTGTGTTATCAGACCAGGCTACAAAACAGGTGTTTCCCATGTGCAAAGAATCAAGTAAACAAACAAAATTCTAGCTTGAAATTTTTGTTATGTAAATGGAAACTAAAAATAGATAATAGCTTTTAATGAAGGGATTCCAAGGGGCATGGAGGGATGGCTCAGCAGTTAAGAGTCATTATTGCTATATCAGATGACCAGAGTTTGATCCCAGCCCCCACATCAGGCAGCTCATAAGTGCCTGTAAGCCCACCACTAAGGGGATCTGTTGCTTCTCTTCTGACTCTGAGGGCACCTGTACACACATACATGTGCTCACATACATAAATGAAAATTTAAACATTTAATAAAGAGGGCCAGAGAGATGGCTCAAATGATTAAATATACTTGCTTTCTTCTAGTGGGCAGCAGTTCAGTCTCCATAACTCATATCAGAAGGTTCAAAACTACCTGCAACTCTAGCTCCCAGATATCTGATGTTCTCTTGTGACCTCTGAGGCCTCCTAGACACATGTAGTAGACATTTACACACACACACACACACACACACACACACACACACACACACACAGAGAGAGAGAGAGAGAGAGAGAGAGAGAGATACAGACACACACAGCGAAAGAGACAGACACATATGTATACACACATGCAAGCACATACACATATAAATAAAAGTATCTCTTTAAAAAAGAATGACAAAGGGGCTAACGAGATGGCTCAGCAGTTAAGAACACTAACTCTTCTTGCATAGGACCTGCATTCAGTTCCCAGCTCCCACGTGGTGGCTTATAACCCATCCCAACTCTAGTTCCGGGGCATCCAATGACATCTTCTGACCTCCTTGGGCACTGGCACACGTCACATACACATGCTAACAAAACTTATAAAATAAAATCAGTAAATCTAGGGAAATGATTCCAGAACTAAAATATATGTTTGTTGAAATTAAGAACTGAATGAACCAGTTTAATAGCAGAGCAGCAGACACAGTCACAGAGGAAATTACTGAAATGGAAGGCAGGTTGGAGGAAAGTGTTCTGAGGGCTGTCATGAAAGGAAAGGACAGAAAGTACAGGAGTAAGAAGACAGAACACAAAGATGCTTAGCTTGCAGTTCACTGAGGCCTCTGAGGAGAGGAGGAAAGAGGTGTAGAGGAGAGTAGAAGGCATACTTGAATTTTCTGTTGTGAAGGGAGGACATCAGCCTACACTTCCTGAAGGCCCTAAAAGTGTCTTGATGGAGACACAGGAGCAATTCAATCAGTCATTGGCTCAGAGGGTCAGAAAGCAGGCTGGGAATTCCTGGGACTAGACCCTAATGGAGTCAGAGAGTCTCGCATAAGGAGAGTGAGACTTTGAAAGTGATAGAAACAAAGTTTTCGTCAGCTTATTACAAGGATTTACTCACGTACACATTTACCTGTTCATCCATTCACTGCCTATTTGCTGAGTCTCTGCATTGCCACCTAGTTACAAAGTGGAAAAATCTTAGTATTAAAAGATATATCCATCCTTGAATGAACCAGTGAAGGGTTCAGTGTCCAGGAAGCTGGGACTGAGATGGTCCCTGGAGTTATGTGGCGATCCCATCTGTGGTAGGTTTAGGGACACAGGAAGTAGGATGGGAAATGACTCAAGCAAATGCTTGTGAGGTTGTTGGCCTAACAGTGAAGACAGCCAACAAAAGGAAATTTGGGATCCAAACAGACTCTTTGATAATCCAAACAGGCTTCACCACAGAGTATCCAAGAATCAGACCTATTCAGTGTTCAGATTTTATTTCCTCATCCTGGAAGCTTATAGGCTGGTGGGGACTGCCTTGCTTTACCATAGGAAAAGACAAAGGGTTTTGTGTGATGGTGTGAGTTTCAGAGAAGGTAGCATAGCGGCCCTCTGGAGACCTCATGTGAGGTGGTGGTGAACACCAGAAAAGGACAGAGCTAGGACTGTCCCTGTTGTCCTACCCAGAGGTTAGGGAAGCTTGGACATCTGATGAGAGCAAACATGGCCTCTGGCTTCCCATATGATGCTCAGCTTTGCAGCCCTCAGGCATCTTTGAGAATGTGATGAAGATGTCTACTAAGAAAGTGTCCCGACAAACAACATTCTCCGGGAATACTCAAGACAATGCTAATCCTCAGAGAGTCTCTGGGTGGAGGGTTCCGACTGGATTCTGTATGAAAAAGACAACCTTACTTTGAGCCTTATATAGGTAAAGAGCCCCAAGAAGTTTCTTGGCAGAGAATGAGACTCTTGGGGTCTTTAGGAGGGATATCAATGAGTGGAGGGTCCACAGAGGGAAACTCTTCTAAGGAAGGGACCCTGCTCCCGGGGGTGGGGGTGGGGCTAGAGATCAATTCTTGCTGTTATTAGCAATCAAATCAGTAGGAAATCATGAGGGGTCCTGACCTGGCAGGATGATGCTTTGGCAGGGTGCTGGTTGCTGGGGCCATGTTACCTCCTCTTCCACATGCTCAAGTCTCCAGAGCAACCAGGGCTTGGGGAGGGTCCTGACTTCCCATTGTGCTTCAGGCTGGCTCATCCTTCCAGGAGCCCTCCAGACCAGAGCTCAGGGACCCAGATAGAACCTCACTAGGTTTGATGACAGCGGTTCAGCTCTAGGATTTTCCTCTCCTTGTTTCCCTCTTCTGTGTTTCTCTCCCATCTTGCCTTCCCCCCTCTGCTGCAGGGAGAGCACAAAGAGGAGGCGGGGACACAGGCACCACACACCGAACTCTCATTTTCTTTCAAGAAAAAAAATTATGATTATTAAAGATTTAATCTTTGGGTCTAAAAATACCGCAGTGCAAATGTTTCTGATCCCAGTCTCTCTCTCTCTCTCTCTCTCTCTCTCTCTCTCTCTCTCTCTCTCTCTCATCTCTCTGTCCTTAACTGGCATCTCTGATCAGCACTGGGGACAGGGGTGAAAGGCACTGGACTCTTTAGCAACTGAGAGGAGAAGCTGGATGAAGGCAGGTGCAGCTGGAGGGAGGGAGGTGAAGATATGTGGTATCTAAGGCTTGCTCTGACCGGAGTGCCCTGTGGGTGGGGTGTTGAGGCAGCCTCAGTCTGTGCTAAAGACAGGCAAGTCATTTCCGGGCACACTGGACTATAAGGTACATTTCTTCCCAGTGAATGTTTGGTTTGGAGTTTATTGATTCCATTTGCTGAAGTATTTTCCTTAAATATTTTTTGAGTCTAATGCACACCGTACGCACCCATAATGGCTCTAGCTAGCCTTGTTTTTCTGCAGCAGCAATAAAGCAATTTGGATGAGATGAAATTGAACTCAGAGGCATGGGGAGAGGGTGGCTAGAGATGAGAGCCAGAGAAGAATGGGCTCCAGATGAAAGAGTGGGAGGTGGGGAGGGGCAGGACATGGGAGCGAAAGAGCCTTGTGGGTAGAGAGAGATGGAGAAGGAAGGGGAAGAAGGCAGACAAGGGAGGAGAGAGGAAAACACAGAAACATGGGGGCAGGGGAAGTAGGAAGGAAGGAGAAAAGAAGGAAGGAAGGAAGGAAGGAAGGAAGGAAGGAAGGAAGGAAGGAAAAGAGAGGAAGGGAGGGAGGGAGGAGGAAAGCAGGCAAATGGCCATAGTACAGCCACTAGCAAGTTGTTACCTGGGCTTATGTGTGGGTTAAGCCTGTGGGTGACACTTCTGTTGTGGTTTGAATGTGGAATGTCCCCCACAGGTCATGTGTTTAAACACTTGGTTCCCAGCTGGGAAATGTTGTTTTGGAAAGTAGTGGAACCCTTATGGAGGGCGAGGGGGCAGAACCCTGCTTCAGGAAGTCGGTCACTAGAGCCAGATATTAAGTTTTCCTGTTTTCTCTTGGCTTCCTGCCTTGCCAAGATATGAGGGAGTCCCAGATGCTTCTCTGACACCAGCCAACATGCCTTCTCCATGTTGGTCTTTCTTTCCTTAAACTGGGAGCCCAAATAAGCCCCATTCTCCCTTAAATTGCTTCTTGTTGGGCATTTGGTTATAACAATGAGAAAAACAACTAATACACACCTCTCTTTCCTCACCTAAGCTTCTATGAAGGAAGCAAGACAGGCTTCTATGTCAGAGAACATGTGTTCACATCCCTGTCTCTCAGTGTCTAACCGGTGTGTTTTATGAGGACAACTCCTAGGTTGGTGCCCAGCTGGCATGAACCAATCACAGCGTTCCCATCCCTCTCTGTCCCAGCTCCAGTGATAGGCTAAGGAGAAGTCATCTTACTAACAGCAGCAGAAACCTCTGGGTTGTTTTGTTTTGTTTGTTTGTTTGTTTGTTTTTTGTTTTTTTTTTTTTTTTGTTTTGTTTTTTTCCTGAGACAGGGTTTCTCTGAATAGCCCTGGCTGTTCTGGAACTCACTCTCTAGACCAGGCTGGCCTCAAACTCAGAAATCCACCTGCCTCTGCCTCCCAAATGCTGAGATTAAAAGCATGTGCCACCACTGCCCAGCAAAACCTCTGGGTTAAATTCACGCTGAAACTCACATTTCCTCTGGACTTCCCGGGTATATGAACAATAATTCATGTTGCTTAACATTTTTAAATTTTTATATTTTTCAGTTTTATATGCACATATAATGAGTTTTGGGTGTACACACACACACACACACACACACACACACACACACCATTGTCCTCTCACAATCCCTCCACGCTCTTTCACCCCTTCTTCCCAATAGTCCCCTTGTACTTTCATGTCTTCGTGTGTGTGTTCGTGTGTGTGTGTGTGTGTGTGTGTGTGTGTGTGTGTGTGTGTGCATGTGACCCTCAGTTTAATCAGGAATATTTATAAGAACATGGGTTGGGAGAGATTTAGAGAAATATGAGCATCTCAACAGTGAAGAAAATGTACCTCTGTGGTGCTTTGAATATGCTCTGCCCAGGCAGTGGCACTATTAGGAGGCGTGGCCTTGTTGTTGTAGGTGTGGCTTTGTTGGAGGAAGTGTGTCACTGTAGGGGCAGGCAATGAGACCTTCCTCCTCCTAACATGTGGAAGCCTGTCTTCTTCTAGCAGCCTTCAGATGAAGATGTAGAATTTGCAGTTCCTCCTACACCATTCCTGCCTAGAAGCTGCCATGTTCCTGCCTTGATGACACTGAACTGAGTCTCTGAACCTGTAAGCCAGCCCAATTAAATGTTGTCCTTATAAGAGTTGCCTTGGTCATGGTGTTTGTTCACAGCAATGGAAACTCTAACTAAGGTAACCCCCTCTTCCCCAGAACTATTAATTGTCAGTAGTTTCCTAGGAGGGGAGTGGGACTTTATAAGACCCTCCCCCATCTATGACGACATGTTGATGTGGCCAATCTTGTATAAGTCCTATATAAGTAACCATAGCTGCTGTGTGTTCACACATGCAATGGCCACCTGGTGTCCAGAAGACAGCATGTCACAGCATTCTTCTCCATCTTCTTAGGTATTCTGTTTAGGGCCAGGTACTCAACAGTCACCTATTCTCAGCACTTCAACAAATTAGTATCTTTATTACCCCTTACCCATTGTAAAACAAAATAAAACAACCCCAAACACATAAAGCAAAACTAATCAAGCAAGCAAACAAACAAACAAACAAACAAACAAAAATAAAATACTTCTAAGTATTTAGAAGGCAGTTTGACACCGTATCTTTTTAACAGAACAACAGCAGTTGGGTCTGTCTTAGGTTTCTGATGACCTCCTTGATCAAGGCTCTTGATCAAGTGTATGGACCAGGCATGACCTCCCCCTAATGGAGCGAGCCTCAAATCCAACCAGAAGGTTCACTCCTTTAATAGCCATGCCACTATTGCGCCAGCGGGAGCATCTTGCCTGGCAGGATGTTGTTGTAACTTGCAGGGCTCCCAGCTGGGTAATGACTCCGTTTCCATGAGCAACCTACAGAACACCTCTGTGTTTCACCTGGCACTGTGAAAACCAACCAGCAGGGAGGGAGTTTCCAGGTCAGTCCCAGCTTGATTTATCTATATCCCTCAACCCAAGTGTGTGATATCTTTAGAAATGGGATCTTACTTCCTAGCTGTAGTGGGTAGCCACGTTGCTTAAGAACTTTGAGTGTTGGTTTTCTGTTCTATATATATATATAGTCCGTGGTATCCTTTAAATCTGCTATCTGTCCTTCTGATTAGAAGCCTCATGAAAACTCAGAGTGTGTCTGCAGGCCATGCTAGACAAGATTTCGGGTGGAAAGACTGTTCTCCTAGAAGCTCACTTCAGTCTCCAGGGGATGGGGATAAGGATGGGAGGTGGGAAGGAAGGAGAGAAGAACAAGACCAGAGGATCAGCATCCTGGATGGTTTGTCTATGGATGTGCAAGCACTGTCCTGCTTGGCCCCTTTCAGCATCATGCTGACCCCGCCCTCAGTCTGTATCCCAGGCTGACCTCTCAGATCTGTCTCCCACTGCAGCAGCAACAGCCTTGGCTCCTCTCTGAGCACACCCATCGTCCCCTCTCTGTACATCCCAGGGTTACTACTTACTAGTTACTACTATTTTGAGACAAGCTCATATGGAACTCTTCATGTGGCTGTGCATGACCTTGAACTACCAATTCTCTTGCCTTTACTTCCCAAGTATTGAGATGACAGGTCCGTGCCACCTTGCCCTGCTTGCGCTATCCTCAACTTTGTCCCTTGGTCCTAGCCCAGCTTCAGTCTCAGCCCCAGTAACACCCATAAAACCTCCTGGATTTTAATTTAATTTTCCAGGATCTTTCTTCTCCCAAGGCTTGCCATAAGCTGCAGGAATTAGTGATGGGAAGTGTGGCCAGGGGTGAGGGGTGGGGGAGAGGGCCAGAGAAAGTGTAGCTTAAAAATCCTCAATAACCTGCTTGCCCTTTTTTTGTCCATCAAACTGCCAAGAGCAAAGTTAGCAAACTGTTCTTGACCTAGTAAAATTATATAGTGGATGGGAAGAGACAGCAGCGCGGGGGTCAAGGCTAAAAGACACGCGGAGAACTTGCACTTTAATTGATGAGCCTAGTTTCCTGTGTGACCTCAAGGACCTTTCACCTCTTCTGTGGCACTCTCCATATCTTGCCTTCAGTTGCAGTTATTTATATAGTAATCTGACTTGCTGGTTGGGTCAGAAAACCACTAACCACCGGAGCTAATAGTGGGGCCCAGAGAAATGGGAGAAGACTCAGAGATGGGTGGGGCTAGGAAGTGGGCGGGGCGGCGAGGTGGGCGGAGCTCAAAAGATAGAGCTTGAAAGATGGGCAGCCTCTGGGATTCACAAAAGCAGAGTGCTGGTGGGGTTGTTAAAAAGGCTGGCTCTGGAGACTGTCAATTTCACCTTTCTTTTAAATTCAGGAGAGCATAAAAGAAAGTGCATGGTTGTGGAACAGAAGGTCATTGTTCTACTTTTTAAAGACTGTAGTGGAGTCATGGTCTTGTCAGACTAATTTGTAGAGATAAAATACATTTCCACATTGATGAGGTGACAGTGTAAATGACCAGGGCAAACTGGGAGTCTGAGCATAGGTCAGAGCTAGTGAGGAGACATAGAAGTCAACTCTTGGCACAGGAAGGGGAGCTTTTCCAGCTGGACAGCAACAATGTCCTTGTTCCTCGCTGTCACCACCAGTGGGGTCAAATTAGAACTGATGCTCCTTGGGGATGCAGAAATCTGGGGATGCTGAGCCTAGGGATGCTGAGCCTGGGGATGCTGAAACCTGGGGATGCTGAGCCTGGGGATGCTGAGCCTGGGGCCTGCTTTCTGAATGTGGCTCTGGGCTAGAACATGCTCCAGAGCATGTACGGCTTGATGTGGCCCAGAATTAGACCTGGTACAGACCTGGTTGGGAAAAGTGTAGAGGAATCTGAATCAGGGTCTCTAATCTAAGAGGTCCCCCTGTGGTCCCTGGGCAGGGATGTTCAAATACCAGAAGAAACTGTTATACAGAAGCCCTGAGATCAGAACAAGGCAGTTGTATGACTGGAGATGGTGGCAGTGTCTGGGGCTTCATCTGATGATGCCACCAGGACCCCAGGAAAGGTCAGGTAGGGCTGGAAGATGCCAGGTTGGACACCCAAGGACAGACAACTTGTTAATATTTCCTGGAAATTACCCAGAGGGCTGCACACAGGCTCGAGAGTTCACACTTTCCCAAGGTCACCCAAGGAAGGAAGATGGAAGAAACAGCTCCAACAGGGGCTTTGGTTGGGGGCAGGAGGCATCTCTCTGGAATCTTCTGTAAGGAGGGGGCCACAGCTCTGTTCTTGGGACACAAATATGGCCGTTCTAAGGGAGCATAGGGCTTCCTGTTTGCTGACAGTGCAGCAGACACATCAGTTGAGCTCGCCAGGCATGGGGAGCCGGGATGGGAGTGGTGAGCTATGACAGAGTGAATTTTATTTTCTTGCCTATTAAAGGGGTGGGGTGTAAAGGTTCCTGTACTGGGGTACTTAAGTCTTTGGTGAAGTCTGAAAGAAATTTGAGGGTGCTATGGGAATGTGTATTTGGAGATCTGACCTGTCTTGAGAGATCAAGGAAGGTTCCTCAGAGGAGGTAATTTTTAAGTGAAATCCAAGACACAAGCAGAAGCTAGTGGGATGCAGCGAGAACACAGGCTTCATCGGGATGCAGAGGTGAGGGGCGGGGTGGGCATGACCTTTGCTTTCCCATCCTATATGAAGATTCCTCTAGAATGCTTCACAGTGGGCTGACCTATCTCCTGGCCAGGCATCTTGACTGTTTGTCCTTCCTGCGAGGTGGTCTTTTGGTCTCAGTTGGCAACAGCTCCAGCCTAAAGGAGGCTTCCAGACCTTTATCATCTGAGCAGGGATGGATGGGGATCTGTGGCCCCTAAACCTCTGCTAGTCCATATGCCCTGCTGTTTAGTCAGGAGTGAGTGCATGATGCTGGCTACTCACTTAATGGCCCAGAAAGGAGGCAATCATGTACCTTCCGTCTGAGAGCACACACAGAGGAAGCCCATTAGTGGCTGTACATGCGTACCAACCTCTATTAGTTGGAGCAAGAGCAAAGGGCAGCACGGGGAAAGAAGTGATGCAGCTCAGCAGGGTAGGGCACACCTCTTTCCATGTGCTAGGGTCCTTGCAAAGGCTGGTGTTGAGGCTGGAGAGAGAGAGCTGTGGGTTTGGGACCAATAGCATTTCAGGAGACCTGGGAAGCAAGCTAAGGAAAAGGCAGGCAGATATTCACTTCCTCCTCATTCTTGCTTCGAAAGTAAATGATGCAGAGTGGAATCAAAACCACAGGAGTGGAAGTTCTCTTTCATTGAATGCCTCTGGGCTCCTACAGGGTAAGGCAAATGAACTTTAGTCAACAGGCAGGGGTGAGAGCTGACTGGTTTAGCCTGGCTCACAAGTGTGAGTGGAGAGGGCAGAAGACTGACTTAGCCTCTCCAGTCTAGGGTGGCCCTGGCCATGATATTTACCCCAAACCTTAGAGGACTTTTAGGGGGCAGAGCCACATAGATGATTTCTGCTGTGTGTGTGGAGCTGAGACCGTGGTACAGGGACCATGGGGAGCATAAAGGGAGGCCCTGAGCAGAATCAGCTAGAATCCCACGTGACTTCCCAGAGCCACCCTTGCGACCCTGAGCCATGAACAGTCACAAAAACAAACCAATGAATCTAGGGGCAAGTGTTAGAGAGGTCCTGGTTAGGCTGATGGAGGCTGGCTGGAATATAGAACAATAGCAGATTCCAGAATTCACTGAACATCACAGTGAATTGTAAGAGACATGTAAATACAGAGACATGTAAATACAGTTTCTTCCGCAGCAGTACCGCTGGGCACATGATATAAGGCCCTGGCCCTCTGCATTGAAATGAAGAAGGTGATAGCATTGCAGCCTCTCATGATAACTCCAGAGGCGTTCCATACAATTCTAGACCAGGCTTGCTCCTGATACAAGTACCCACTCTTGGGGATGATTTTCTGGCTACCCCCCTACTATTCCTTGATTCAACCCGGAGAAGCTGCTGCTGTCTTAAGGCTGATTCACAGCCTCGGTTGCCTTAAACCCTGACCAAAGTGGATCTCTTAGAATGATTTGGGATCGGCCATGTGTGGTGTGGAGGCTGCTGGCACTTCCCATCACCCCTGTAGCCCCGTGGTTGATAGGTTATTTTATTTCTGTGTCTTTTTTCTTCTGGGGTATAGATTACTCCCTTCTCTTCCCTCCTGTGCTCAAGATGTGATTTCGAGTTGGGCACGGCAGCATATGCCACTAACAAAATAACTCATCTAAAACCAAGCTGAAGAAAACACAGTTTCTTCTCGGGAGATACTTGGTTCTAGTGAGTCATGTCCTTGATCTGAGAACAAATGTTTCTTAGTAGGTATCCTTAGGTCTCTTTCAGTCAGTCAGCGTGTGTGCCGACTCAGAGGTCCACACTGCCCCAAGCATCTCTCAAGAAGATTTCTTTGTCTCCTTACCAATCTATTTTAAGAGAGGATTTCATGTACTCCACACTGGCCTTAGCGCCTTACATGTTCAAGGATGCCCTTGAACACCCAATGCTCTTGAGTGCAGAGATGACAGGACTTTACCATTGAGCTTGGTTTATGTGGTGCTGGGCACCGGAGTCACACTTGCTGTGTGTTAGGTAGGCACTCTACCAACCGAGCTACAGTTAAGCAATTCGTCGCTCTCTAAAGCTGGCAGGTGAACTTGAAAGATAGAAAGATTTCTCAGACCCAGGCATTCAGAATATCTCAGAGAAAGTTGGAACTGTCTTGACTGAGAGTGACGACTGAAGTCCCTCTGCCTCCTCATTTTATTGACCCAGAGGTGGTGAATGACCTACTTAAAATCGCAGCAGCGGTGGTGAAGGACAGTTCGACCTGTTTCCTTTGCATCTTAATGCAGCAAATTCCAGCAGAGAAGTGTGACCTCAGAGGCACTAAGTAGGACCGTAGTTCTGGCTCCTCCTCTTCTTCACGCCTTGGGAACTGATGTCTTTTCTCTTTCCTCCCCATTCCAGCTTTGCTAACCCCTCTGTCCACTGGATGCTAAGGGTTTCACAGAATGCCAGGCTCATATCAAGAACTTCCCTGGATCTGAGGTAAGACAGGCAGCTGCTGTGGTGTCTGTTTAAGCTGTCACTAAAAGACAGCGGGAGTGAACCACATGGAGAGAACTGTGCTCTGTGTCCCTCTTGTAGGTGGGGGGACGGCTCAAGGGAAGGATGAGCATCTGCCTGGGGTCCAGGTTTAAGCAGCAATGGCTAATCCCCCAGCCACCTAGGTGGCCTAGCTAGCCTCTGTGCCAGAGGGCCATATAGAATTAGAGACTAGATCTAAACTTAGAACCTAGGAGTAAGGCACACATATCACCCATATCTGTTCTGCATACCACCTATAGCTGGTTTTGGCTGGAACAGAGGCCTGGGTGAAGCATCTGAGAAAGAGAGGCTTTGCAGAGGCCAGCGAGAAATGGATCCTTAGATTTACAGGAAGGAATAGTCCTAAAGGAAGGGCCTAACACACGCCCTTGGTACCACCTGCCATTGTTCCTCTGCCTATAACGAGGTCCTTAGCAACCACTTTCTTTTGGAAGGCAGTGATGACTTTAGACTTTATCTTTCACAGTCTCTGACAGGCAGCACTTGATGCTTAAATCCCTCTGTGACACTTAGTTTTAATTGTCAACTTAACACAACCTGGAATCACTTGAGAAGAGAGTCTCAGGGACGAACTGTCTTGATCAGGTTAGCCTGTGGGCATTCCGATGGGGGATTGTCTTAGCTGTCTGAATCAATGTGCAAAGACTCAACCTGAAAGTGGGTGTCACTGTTCCCTGGGTTGGAACCTTGTACTGTATAGGGTAGAGGAAGCTAGCTGGCCACTAAGTATAAACACATTTTCGCTCTCTTTACTCCGCCCCCTCAGAAAGGGTCTTACTATGTACCATTGGCCGACCTGGGAGTCACTATTTATACTAGGCTGGCTTTGAACTCACAGGGGTACACCGATCTCTATCTCCCAAGGGCATGGGATTAAAGGTATGCACCATTGTTCTTGACTTTAGCTGTGCCATGACTACTAGCTGTCTTAAGCTCCTGCCTGTGGTTTCCCTGCAGTGATGGACTATAAGCTGGAATCGCGAGCTAAAATAAAGCCTTTCTCCTCTGAGTTGCTTTTGGTCAAAGTCTCTTCTATCACAGCAGCAGACATGAAGGCAGAACACCCTTTACCTCTTCAAAAGATTCTTTGCCCTTGATTTGTCCCTTATAGTGGCTCTTTATTTTCTTTCTTCTCCTCCTCCAGCCAGGCTCTCTCTTCTTTCTTCTTCTTATTTTTCTTATTTTTCTTCTTCTTCTTCTTCTTCTTCTTCTTCTTCTTCTTCTTCTTCTTCTTCTTCTTCTTCTTCTTCTTCTTCTTCTTCTTCTTCTTCT
>JANHMN010000024.1:3918597-3961881 GCA_030674055.1 Rhabdomys pumilio | reverse complement strand
CTTCTTCTTCTTCTTCTTCTTCTTCTTCTTCTTCTTCTTCCCTTTTTGGTTTTTTGAGATAGGGTTTCTCTGTGTAGCCTTGGCTGTCCTGGAACTCACTCGGTAGACCAGACTGGCCTCGAACTCAGAAATCCGCCTGCCTCTGCCTCCCAAGTGCTGGGATTAAAGGCATGTGCCACCACCGCCCGGCTCAGGCTTTCTCGTCTTGATTGCCCATTCTCTCTATAGTTTGGTGCTATTGAGTCGAGACACCGAGTATCCACCTTGGGTTGACTCATTCCCTACGAGGAATGATAGCTTGTGCGTGTGGGAGCATGGGTTCCTGTTGGGCGGAGTTGTCGTCCCCGCAGGTCTGCCGTGGCTCAGTCAGCTGGAACTGAGGCTCAGAGTGGCAGAGGCGTGAGAATTTAACTGAGTTCCCTCCACGTGGTGCCAGGCTGGCATTGGGCTGTGAGAAGCCACCGGGTCGCCCCCGGCGGGGAGAGAACCTCAGTCTGAAGTTCTGCGGGGGACAAAGGAGTGGGCCCAGAGGCCGGTGGTCTCCATTTGGGGCTCCCAAACGCTGCTGGGGGTGCCGCGGACGAACAGAGACTGTGGGCATGCAGGCAGAACTGGCCAGCATGCGCTGAGAGAAACGAGGGAGAGAGGGAAGTGGTGCCCCGACTGCGCCCCAGGGGAAGTACTCACTTGGCTCGGCAGCTCAGCTAGCTTGCTTGAAGACGGAGATTAGACACAGCTCGGTAGTTGAGACCTTTTCCACGGTTCCCACGGCAGTCCCCAAAGCACGAGAGAGTCCATGATTCCAAAAGGGTTTTATTTTCATGGCGGATGACAGATGAATTTGCATGCACCCCCCACTTAGGTCAGGGCGGAGTTGACTTAAATAGGGAAGGAGGAGGGAGGAAGGTCTGAGAAATGAATACGTAATTGGCTACGCCCTCTGGCCTTTAGGTATCTCATTAATATGGAAGTATCTTTAGGGTCTGAGGCCTGTAGCCACACTCTCTACCTGTGGAGGGGCTGGTAGGGGCGTTGCCCTACGTGACTGAATGGCACACAGATCAACGGCATGTCAGGAGTTTGGGGCCTGGGGGCGTGGCCAAACACCTGCTGTTGCCCCATTGGGGTCTGGAGTTTGAGGCCTGTGCCACACCAGAAACCAAGCCATCCCTTCACAGCCCCACAATTCCCCTGTTTATTTCTCTATTCATTCAGCAAATATTTGTGGGCACCAAGTATGGCAGGACATACGTTCTGAGGTATTAAGATGAAGAGATCTATGCTCACAGGCAGAGAGAGGAAGAGAAAAGAGAGACAGAGAGAGAGAGAACACTCACAGCAGATTTACAGAGACATCAGGCATCCGATGTTGTTGAGAAGCAAGGACAGTGACTGCTTCCAAGGGTGGTCAGGGAAACCTGTGCAAGAGGTGACAGCCATGACATAAGAGGCAAACCTTTTTGACTCAAAGCTCAGCACAACCCAGGGATGTGAGGCTGAAGAAGCAAAGGGAGCGGAGACGAACAAAAGCAAGAAGATGGGACATGGGGGAGGTTTGTGCAGAGTTAGTCTGCTGGGCCAGGAACTGGCTTCTTGTTTTGGGGGAGATGGGCAGGAGATGCAGGTGTGGATAAGCATAGGACCAGCTCTCGAAAGAGACCATTGGAATATGAGAGCTACAGAAACCCAGTGGACAGGCCCCATTGTATCTTGGCTGTGGGGAGTGGGGTCTGAAGGGAGAGCAAGGTTGGGGATACTTCTGGACCTTCCTCATGCAACAGAACTCCTGGCTGTCTACACACAGAGAGCAGAGCACAGAGCTGTCCTTGGAGAGGTGCACAAGAGTCCTCCAACCTTGTTTTGTAACGCCCCAAGCTTTAAGTGCCTCAAGCATGAGCCTCATCTTTGCTGTGTTCCTGAGCTCCAGGCTCGCTCACCTGGCCACCTCCTGGGTGTCTGTAAGTGTATTTCACAAGACCCCAAAGTGAATTCGTCAACCTGAAAACCAACCCCGAGTTCATCCTCTTTTCCTCTTTCCCCTTGCCACACCCTGAGTTTTAAGTCCCATCAGTTCAAGCTTCCAAGTTTTGAGCCCCTTCCCTGGCCCCATCCCACTTTTACCGAGCCATCGTCTTCCCCATGGACCCCACTGAAGCTTTTCTTTTTTTTTTTTTTCCAGAAAACAAATCGAACAGTGTAATTTTCTTTCTCAACTTCTTTAATTACTCCTTTTGTGCTTCCAACAAATTGAGTTCCCTTGGTGCTCCTGCCTCTGCCTGCCTCTCCATCCACCTTTCTGATAATGCCTAGGTACCACCCTACCTCAAGCACAGCCCATTGTAGTCCCATAAGCAAGCCTCTCTCAATGCCTCAGGCCTTCGCTTACTCATAACCTCTCCTGGTTCCGCCCACCTTCCCATGCTGGTAGCCCTTAAAGGTCACACTTGTGAAGTGGGTTCTCCTGGGACCCTTCCTTAATTCTCTTTACACTCTATCCAAGGGAGACTGCTGGACAGCTCACACTCCCAAGTCACACTCGAGGACAATGCTCAACATTTTCCACTCCCGTGTCTGTGGATGGCTCCCCAACACATCTGGTACCCAATGTCAAAACCCTTCTGATTTCCCCAGGGTTCCTCGGTCTCACCATTCAGTCAGCTACCACGTCTGATGAATTCCAGTTCCTAAGAATGCCCCAGATTGGTTCTCTTCCGATTGCCCCCCAATACTGGAAATCTCCTTGTTAGAGCTTTCCTGAATGTCATTAGCTAGTTATTTATGATATTTCAAGCTATCAGCCTTTCTTTCTAGACAGCAGGAACAGGAAGGTAGGACTGGCTGGGTGACCACATGTCTCTAATGATGAGCAAAATCCAACAGGTACCAGCTCCATGTTGATCCAATGAACTATGTTCCTTCTTCAAGGAGTACTCCTTTTAATCCTCCAAAATATTAGACTTCCGCTTACCTTCCCCATCTCCCTACCCTGCACCCAGTTACATGACCCTCATCCCTCAGATTCCTGGCCAAATGTCAGCTCCTATAGGAATTCCCAGGCCCCAAATCACACACCCAAAAGCATTGTGTGATACACCTGAGGAGCGTGGACTCACGCTTACTCAATCCTCTGCTGCCTCTCTGCTATGCTTTCCATGTGAGTTGGGCACTCAGTCGAGCATCTTACCAGGTCTGTGTTCCTCTCCTCCCTTAGTGTCCAGAGCTCTGTAGGAGCTTCTGGGAATTAATGCAGGAGGCTAGGACAAGCAAACTGTGACATTTTCCCAGAAGTTCTCCTCCTTTCTGAAGGGGCTCTTCTATCATCACATGGTTCCTGTGTGGGGACTGATTCTGACGTGTCCTAGTGACATAGAGACAAGGGACTGTAACACAGTCTAGGTGGGCATATATGTATGTAGATCGTAGATCCCGGTCCTCCCTTTCTGCTGGTATTGTCAGGATGCCACCAATACCCCAGCTCAGCATGGGTGGCACGGCAAAGTCCAGGACTGGGAGTCTTCAGTCTGCCCCCTATCCTCTGGTACATCAGACCTCTGTGTATGCTATACCGAGGGTGGAGCAGAGCCAGGGATGGATAGGTTCCACAGAGCTCCGGGAATGCTGCGGAGTGTTATAGCTCTTAAAAGAGGAACAAAGAAGTTTGGGCAGCATTTGCAGGGAGAGCAGTTAGCAAGGGTCCTGGGTTCCATGATGGCAGCATGGCCGCTCTGATGTCAGCCTCTGCAGGCGATGAGAGCATGGCCAGGCAGGCAGCAGGGTCCAAGATCCAATGATGAGTGCTTCAGGAGAGAGAGCCCTTCCTCAAGTGTTACAGTTCGGTAAAGACAGCCACTCTCAGACGATTCCTCAGTGAAATAACTTGTGTGCTTTATTCCATGTAGACAAGGAATATATGAGTCTTGGGGAGTGGGATGGGATTTGGGTGGTAAATGTTTTCTATTGGCTGAGGTTAAGATGCTGGTGATACTCTATTTGCATAAGGAAAGACTCCAGGCGCTGCCTTATGTGACTGATGGCCTGTGGTCCTCTCAGTTGGGTGTCTGGCTATGAGTTCTAGAGCATGCATGGAGAGGGAGGGAGCAGCTCCATTCCCGATGTCCACAAACCTCTGATGTTCCCAAGGCTTGAGCATGCCCTACCTCACCAGCTCTTAAGCCCGTCTGGTGGCATGGGTCCACGTGCCCTACGTATGTCGTTTAGAGGCGGCTCAAAGTAGATCTGAGAACTTCCTATTCCTGACACATGTGTTCATTTACCTTCTCCCTCTGTAGGTTATTATTATGTGACATGATATTATATGTATAACACACGTGTTAATGACTGTATGCCTATCTTAGAATCTAAACTCACAGAAAGAAGGAACCGGACCTGCGAAAACTTCTGGGGGAATCTGGGTATTTAAGGGAAGTGAGCACTCATCCATGGCACTCAGAGTCCCTTCAGTGTGTGGTCCTTCCTAGAAGGACCCTATCCCTCTGTGTTGTCTGCTTTGAGAGCAAGTGCAGATGTAACCCTCTGATGTTTCCTCCTTTCCCAGAGTCCTAGTGTTGAAGGAGACCTTGGAAACTGTGACTCAGTTTCTCTTTTAGAGTTGGAATTCTTCCAGTGGCTTTCTTTGCTGATTTCACCGTCAGCATTGGAAGGGACCTTGGACACAACAGTTGTTACTTGTTTGGACTTCCTAGACCAAGAAACAGCTCTGAGTTAATTCTCTCCTACCTTGAGCCGATTGTATCTCATGGTTACTGTTTTCTGGGCCTTGTCCACATGATACCTGATAGTTCTCCCAGGGGTGAAATTACTTTCCAGAATCTTCTGGGCTCTTCCTGTGACCAGGCCTGGGACTTTAATCCAACCCTTCTTTGGAAGACTGAGTAGATGATGAGTGGGACTGGCAAGGGCTGGCAAGTCCCCATATGGATCTTTCCCCTTATTGTCCTTCCTCCCACAGCAGAGCCTTCCTCCTGTGTGCCTTCTGGGTCCCCCACAACTGTCACTCATCTCTGACTTACCTAAATGCTTGTCACCCAGAGGACAGAAACATTTGATTGCTGGAGGGAGGGGGCGGGAGGGGGGAGAAAGCCTTTTCTTTTTTTAAGCTTTTCAAAAAGTGAGTCATGATTGGCCTAAAAATAGCCTGTGGAAATCAGAAGAAACAAACACATACAAAAAAAAATAATACTAAAAATCCAGAGTGCCTAATTATAGGCGAAAAGGAAACGCTTCGGCAGAATTGGGATTCCAGTGACGTTTTCCTATTTTCTTTGAATCAAACATTGTGCATGGGAGTGAAATAGAGTCTCATTCCTAATAAATTTTCCAACCCAGGGACTCAAAGTCCCTCTGCCATGCTATTTACAGCCTACCTGGGCATCTCTGAGTCTTCGACACTTGGATGCACTCCCCTCTTTGCTTTTCCCCGGACAACCTCCATACACCACCATAAAGCCCAGGGCATGGTGATCGATCAGGTAGCCTGTCACTGTTTCTCAGTCCAGACACTGAGCAAACACCTTGGGTGAAGAAAGCTCCATAGAGGGCAGTGAAAAAAGATTATTGAGTAGATGGTTCATGGGCCTGTAGGAAAAAAAAAAAAAAAAAAAAAAAAACCAAAAGAGTGATCCTTAAGAATTATCCCGGGTTCACCAAGTACAAGTTCAACTGGAACAAATTCCCACTTCCAGCTGATGGATTTCTTTGCTTCTAGACAGACAGTACACCCAGGAATGTGGCAAAGCTGGGTTTTGGCAGGTGTTTCGTAAAGACTATGGCATTATCCTCTGGGAATAGATGGAGATTTGTGGGGTAGACAGTAACGGGGTTGGATGGATTAGCAGATGAAGTGCCATCTGAGCCAGCCATGTGGGGAGCTGCCAAGGCGGGGTGTGTGTGGTGCAGTCTCTGGCTAAATTAATCAAAGTGCAGGACAGGGGAGGTGGTAGCTTCCTCTGAGCTTGGCAGTGGCTGGACCACATCTGGAGCCTTGTATTTCATTTCCAGGAGCAACGGCTGAGTGAGGATGCTGACAAATGGTGTGGCAGTTGGAAAAGGGACATGGGATAGCCCAAGGTCACTATGCCATGCCATGTGGGGAGTGGTTGAGATTGCCAGGGAACCTAAACCTGGGAGACAGACAGACTGCTAAGTGAATCCTGACAGCTGTTTTCAAATATTTAAAGGTCTCCTGGAAGACTGGATGGAATGCTAGCTGCAATGTTAGAAATGCCTGACAGATCAGCAGATTTTGGTGTGAGCCATAGTAACCAGTCCAAAGTAACAAAGGGCAGTAACCAGTAACCAAGTAACCAAGTAACGAGTAACAAAGTAACAAAGTAACAAAGTAACAAAGTAACAAAGTAACAAAGTAACAAAGTAACAAAGTAACAAAGTAACAAAGTAACAAAGTAACCAGTAACAAAGGGCAGGTTGGGATCCCTGTGAGGCCAGCTGCCTTCTCTTGCCTGTGAGATCTTTCTCCCTTGGAAGAATTGACTGCAAGGGTCTTCTCTTTTCTGGTCATTATAAATGAGCCCAGCCCTGTGCTGAGCCCGGAGGAGGATACAGGGATACACTACAGGACCCTAGCCTCGAGGCAATCTGAATCAGAGAGTTGGACCCATGAACAGATGCAGGGCTTTTATTGTGTAAGAGGAACAACATGGGATAGCAAGGCTGGAGCCTGCTCATGGATTCCTACCCAGGAGCTATGTGACGTGGGGGTGAATGATAGCTGATCTCAGTGCTCCACAGCCCCCTGTGTCACCAGGGGGTTAGTTTCCAGATAAAGTCTCATGTAAATCAGGTTGGCCTCACACTTGTGGTGCAGCTGAGAATGACCTCGGTCATCCTGTGCCTGTTTCCTGAGAGCTGGGGTTCCAGGTGTGAGCCACTGCATCTGGCTCCTGTGGTGCTAGTGATGGAACCCAGGGCCCCATGAATGCTAGAAAAGTACTCTACCAGACTAGCACATCTCCAGCTCAGTAGGAATGTCTACAGCATCACCCTTGACTTTTATAGTGCCCTGAGCAGGGTGGCAGAGTGACTCTGATCCAGGAGTCACTGAAGGCCCTAACCAAGGGAAGCAATACTGAGGTCTTTCCCAGATGGTTCACTTTACTATGGCAATGAGAAGGGTGGAGGCTGGCTAGTGGGTAGGTATCTTACTTGGTTAAAGCTGATGGGTATATATATATATATATATATATATATATATATATATATGGCATACTCATACTTATTTATTTTTTGATGTTCTGGAGGTTGGGAAGTCTAAGATCAAGATGCTGCCAGATTCTATATTTGATGGGCTTTACGGTTCAGAGACAATGGCTTCTTGCTATGTCTTCACAGGCTGACACAATGAGATATTTCCCTGGGAACCCTTTGGTGAATGCACTAATCCTTTTTCTAAGGACTTCATCCTCATGACCTAAGAACCTGCCAGAGGCTCTGTGTCCTAATACCGTCACCTGAGGGTGGATTCCAATGTAGAAATAGGGAAGTAACAAACATCCTTTACACAGCTGAAAGCTACATCTCTGAGCTGGAGGAGAAAGAACAGCAGGGCAGCCAGACCCAAGGCATGGGACTCAAAGCCTGCAGAAAGGGTCTCACTGGAGAGCCCAAACTATTGAATCTTAACCTGAAGGTTGAAGGGGGAGAAATGTTAAAAGATGACATCATGCATAAAGCTTACCACCAGAGGAGTGTGTGGCTTACCTGCAGTCTTCCAGCTTAGAAACCAAAAGCACAGGGAAACTCATCATGGGGGAGGCCAACCTGGGCTACTCAAAGAATTTTAGACCAGCCAGAGGTACAGAGTGAGACCCTGTCAAGACAGACGACAGACAGACAGACAGACAGACAGCAGAAAAATAACAACAACAAGATGAAAACGGTTTACTGTCATACTGCAGAAGGCTCTCCTTTTTGAGAGCAGAACAATGGATAGTCATACTCCATGACTTTGATTTTTGACTGTACCCCTGGTCAAGCTACTAGGGTCCTGGGAGAAGACCATTCCTGTCCACAAAGTCCCTGGAGGAAGAAGCAATTGTTTCACTGTGAGCCTAGGGGAGTGGGCCTAAGCTGACCTGGCTTCTGCCCAGGCAAGCTCTACAGATGATGCCCTTTCCCCACGGCCTCCTTTTCTCCCTTTCTCTCTTCCTTCTTCCACCTCCCCTCATTTCTTTCCTCCCCCTCCTCCTCCTCCTCCTCCTCTTCCTCCTCCTCCCCTCCCCCTCCCCCTCCTCCCCCTCCTCCTCCTCCTCCTCCTCTCCTTCTCTCTCTCTTTCCTCTCTGCCCCTCCTCCTCTTCCTCCCCTTCCTCCTCCAGGCAAAATAATGAGGTTGCCCAACTGGCAGTGCGCATGCCATCAGGGTGTAGAATGAAGACGGATGACTGTAGCTAAGAGACAATTTGAAAAGGGATAAATACAGGCAACAAGTTATTCACTACGGCAATTTGTAAAGAGCGTTAAGAACCTGCAGATGGGTTGTTTCACATCATCTCCTTTTCCATTTGCAGCCTGACAGGCCCGGGTAAACGACAGTGATGGATGGCTTTGAGCAAGGCCCCTTAATCTACCGCTCTGCCATTGATTAGTTTGGCTCGCACTGCAGTACGACGGTAGACGTGACCTGTCTCTCCTAGAAACCTTAGCCTAAGCTGGGCTTTTGGACCTGGGGAAGAGTGCTTGGGAGTGGGGTAGAGGTGGAGATGGAGAACCAGGGCTTGACGCTGGGGACACAGTGACTAACAGCCCAGCAGGAGATTCAGTTTATAGGTAGAGATATGAGTCTAGAGGAAAGGAGCAGGGACTGAGAATCCAGAGTTAGCTCCAGCCCCAGCTTCCACCCCTCCATCATGACTGACTGGCACCGTGGTTGCAGTCAAGATTTCTTCTGCAGTGTGTACTTGACTAAATGTCTTGCTCCAACTGGATCAGAAAGGAATGCTCCTCCAGGGGTCTGAGCAGGAGAATCCCACCTTTCCTGGGTAGCAGGTGATACCCTGCTGGGAGGACTGACCCCAAGCTGAGTTAGGAGATACAGAGGAGGGAAGAGCAGTGAGGGCATGGAGGTGGGGAAGGCATGGCTGGCCGGCTGCTGCAGAGGGAATGGAGGTACACTGAGGAGCTCATATTTGGAATAAAATGCTGGTTCCTTTCAGAGTCCGAGAGATGGGAGAGTGGAGACACGGAAGAAGAGGGGCTACCATATTGGAGAAAGCCTTTGAGTGGAATATGAGGACTACTGTCCTGTCTCCACTCTTGGGGTGGTGTGGGGAGCTGGATGCTGTGCTCTGGGCAGTGGCTGTAACCTTGCTGGCTTTGGCATCCGGGGGTTTTCAAAAGGGAAATGAGAAAAATCACAGCAGCCTGCGCTGGGAATGAGCTTTGCTCTCTACAGAGAACCTGACTGTGACTGTGAAAAATCCCACTCCATCCTTGTGAAAAATCCAGAGCAGGGTGTGTATGTGGGAGTGGGGGGGGGGGTAAGAAGATAAGAATTCTTGTGCCCATTTTAAGGCCAAACAAATAGAGACTCAGAGTGGTCATGCAACTTGTCTAAGGTTGCATAGCTTGTAAGTAGCAAAGCCACATGTCTGTGAGATTCCTGTCCCCAGAGAAAAACAGGGCTAATGAAGTACAGATTAAACACATTTCCAACCAACTCTTGCCTACGTTTTAATCTTTAGAACAAAATGTGCTCTTATAAAAACCAGGCTATCACTGCCTGCTGGTCCATGAGCCTGAGAGCCCCTGAAATGCCCAGTCATGCCAGAAAGAGGATGAGAATACAGATTAGGACTGGTTTCCTTAGAAACGGGCTGAACACTGATTGAGACGACCATCCTAGGGTCTGCCATCCTTATCAAGGGCTCTCTATCTGAAGCATTGCTGTTCTTCACCATCTAGTTCAGAGCCCGCCACCTCCTAGCAGTCCTCTCAGATTGCTACAGTGAAATGAGGACTGTCCCAGATACGCACAGCTGGAGCATCTGCTCACATCTGCCTGATGTCCCTGCATCTGCTTAATAAACGTAATGACCTTGTGACTATGTAAGAGAGAGTCACAATCAAGGTCTTTACGACGCTCTGAGGCAATGACCATGCCAGTCAAGCTAAGATGACAGAGTTGAAAGCCCTTTGGGTAACTAAGCTACCATCTGCCCTTGGACACTCACTTTGCCCTTCAAGGGTTCATGGCTCTGAAACTGTAGACTTCAGGGATGGTGGTGGTGAAGAAAGATGCCTTCCATGGTCATTAGTCCACAGCCCGGACATGGAGTTTGTAAACTGTAGAAATCCGAAATGAAATCAGAACAGGAAGAAGTGGCTTTGGCTTCGGGACCTTTTTCTTCTTTTTAAATCCTACATCTGATTTTAATGTTCAGCCAGAGCTGAGAGATAATGACCTCCAAGAGAGTCGCAGCAGATCTCCCTAATTGAGTTCTGTGCATCAGGGCACTGTGCCGCACAACTGTTTGCTCACCACACTTTGGTGGCTGTCTCAGTTTGGGGCCCTAAGAAAGTAGACTTCAAGATAGAGATCTGTGGACGGCATTCAGAGAACACCTGAGGGAGACAGGAGAGCAAGGATGGGCAAGGGAGGTCTCTAACATCCCCCGAGGTGGCTAACAGAGGCGGAGCAGTGAAGTCTGCTCCCCCCTTTTCCTTGGACCAGACCAGCTCCAGGCTTCCCTGGAAGATGGTACCTATGTTGATGGAGGACACCTGCCATAAGGAAGAATGGCTTTTCGCTCCCAAGGGCATTTATGGAGAAAGACCCAGCTGGGTACCAGAAGCTCCAAGTGACCAGGCAGCTGGAGGCATGGCTGGATTTCTGGAGGCTTCTAGGATGTTCACAACAGTAACTGCAGTAAAGGAAGACAAGAGACCTAAGCCTAGATTTACAGAACTAACTGTCTGCAGAGACTGGATGGGCCTGGCAGCAATATCAAGATACACTAGGCTGTCAACCCATCTCTCCCAGCACTTGGGAGGCAGAGGCCCAAAGGCCACAAGTTTGAGACCAGCCTGGGCTACATAACAAGACCTGCCTTCCAAATGAGAACTTTGTTCCAGTATTATTATTTTTTTTTGTAATAGAATAGGAAGTATGTACCTCTTTGTCTTAATCCTTATGTCGGAAACATAGTTTATTTTTGTTCTTCAGAGTAACATCTGGCCAGCTGTTAGGTCATATGTCTAAGAGCATCTGAAGGGGCTTCTGCAGAGGATGGTGACCCTATTTCCATCTGATGAGGGAATGGAAACCTCATCAGGATGACCTCGTTTGTTCTAGGACACCTCCATGCACCCTGGCATGAGACCAATGTACTAACCAACAGGACTGGCATCCAAGTAACTTGACCTGGGGCAAGGATGGTCCAAGGATGAGACATGCTGTCGCCCTGGTCTTTCCCTGTGGGCTGGCTAGAGATGTCTGGGTCTCATTCTGAGATGTGGGGTTTGGGGTGGCACTATATGTTCATCTTTGTTTTAAGGGTTTCAAAAATGGCACAGGAGGAGAATCAAGGGTGAGCAGTGGGTACCTTCAGCCTCCATGTTGGGACACTACTATATATGCCAAGCTTCTGGAGGCTGAGCTGGGGAGGGAGTATAATATTCTCTTAGGAGCCATGGGCAGGGCTAGGAGCTCTTTGGTCAGGGGAGCACTGTTGGGATCGCCATGGGCAGGGGAGCACTGTTGGGATTGCCATGGACAGGGGAGCACTGTTTGAATCACCATGGACAGGGGAGCACTGTTTGAATCACCATGGGCAGGGGAGCACTGTTTGGATCACCATGGGCAGGGGAGCTCTGTTGGAATTGTCATGGCCTGTCTGTGCACATATGTATGCCCAACCACCCTCATCTTCACTGTTTACTGCTCTTTCACCAGAGTCCTCACCCAGATCGAGGAGTGTGAAGGTGGGATCAAATCATCTCTGTCACCTGGAATCCCCATCACCCATTCTGGCCCAGCATGAGAGTAGTTTCTCTCTCATCCACCCAGTTCCTGCCCATCTAGCTTGGTAACCCTTGTTCACTCTTCAGGAAACATCCAAGGCTCCTCCTCAAGGTACAGTGGAGATCCCAAAGGCATCAAAACCAGGAACACTGACCTCTTGGGGATTATAAAGATAGCTTTAAGGTTGAGATACCAACACATAGAGGTGTTTAAAATTAGCTCCAGACTGTGGGGTTCAGAGATAGAGTGAAGGCTCCAGCCTGTCTGGAAACTGGGTCTATGAGCTGATCTGACAACTCTCCTTGAATGAAGCCATGAGGCGGGTTGAGAGTAGGGGTGAGGAAGGGAAAGTGTCAGATGGAGGCCCCCAGGTCAAGAACAAGCGTTCAGCCAGGATTGAGTAGGGATGGGGGCACAGATTGACTGAGGCCAGGAGTAGAGAGTGCAGTGAATTCTCTGGCTGCTTGGAGAAAGCTCCATAGAGTCTGTTGTCTGTTGTCTGCCTAGTGTAGTGGTCCCGCCTCCCGGAAGTAGCTGTGGTTATGCCCTGAGAATACAGACACTGAGTAGGGTCTGTGTTGGTGAACTCAGAATGACCCAGAAACTGTGAGGACTTTACTTTGGGAATGAATGGGCCAGGTAAAAGCCAGGTATTGCAGAGTAACATCACTGTGGGCTGTGACACTGTTTGCAAATGATTCCTTGGGTCCTTCCTAGTTAGGACCAGATAAAAATGACCTCCTCCTGGAATGGAAGAGAGAACAGTGGGCCCTTCCGACTCTGACTCCCCTCTTCTATCAAACAAGTGGAACTTTTATATCAGCAGCATGTCCCAAAGAGGGCGGAGGAGAGCCAATGCCCAGCACTGCCAGGCTTCGCAATCTTTTTCAGCTTTCTGCCTTGAGAGTTTTAGTCAGCTTCTTCCTTCTCATGCAGAGGGGTTTGTGGGTCCTGTTTTGGTTCAGATGTGCTGTGTTCTATGGTGGCCTTATGTGTTGAAGACTTGGTCCCCAGGTGGTGAATCCAATCACTGAGAAATGGTGAGATCATGCGGGCTCTGATGTCATCCTTAGACTAACCAACTCATCAACGGAGTCATCATCTGATGACATGAGGAGTCATTGGAGACTCAGGAGCAGGTGGCCTGCCTGGAGAAAGTGGTTCACTAGTGACACACATTCGAAGGTTTATCCGGTCCTAGCCCCTTCCTGTTATTCCTCTGCTTCTGGGTGCCATGAGATGAGTAGTCTCCACCATATGCTCTTTCCATCAGGATGTTCTCTCTCACCTCAGGCCAAAACAGTGGGTCAGCTGAACTTGAATGGTTTCTCTCAGGTTTGTCATAGTGACAAAAAGCTGAGTAGTATGCCTGGCCATGCCTGCAAAAACTTCTCAGGGTCTGAGCCTTTCTCCAGATCCTGCTCAAGTAAGGATTTTGTACCTGTATTTCCTCCTCAGCCTTCTCTGGAGGACAGGTCACAGGGAAGATAGGACAGTCAGATCTTTTGGGTCAGCAACCTTCAAAACGATGAACCTCCTGCCAGCTTCTAGGCCAGTGATTCTCAACCTTCCTAATGTTGTATCCCTTTAATATAATTCTTCATGTTGTTGTGACCCCCCCCCCCCCACCATAAAATTATTTTCGTTGCTAGTTCACAACTGCTATTTTGCTGCGTTATGAATCATAACGTAGATATCTGTTATGCAGGATATCTGTTATGTGACCCCTGTGAAAGTCATTTGACCCACCAAAAGGGTCGCAACCCACAGGTTGAGAACCACTGTCTTAGGCGGGGATTGCCTACTGCCCCTTGTATACGAAAGAACTAGCTGGGGTATGAGCTTTAATCCCAGGCTATTGAGTACAAATGTGCCCGGGCTCTTCTCTACCCTGTGTGGGTTTTCCAGGATGCATTAATGAGGTTTCCAGAATGTTCAGCAACACAAGATTCTGTGTAGAAGGGTAGCTGCTTTTCTTTCCACCAGTGCCAACCCTTCCTAAAGCCATTCCTCTTCCTTTTAATCCCAGTCTTTCCGCTAAGATGGATATTTCTAGTGAACACTAAGGTCATTCAGTCCCTTGTGGACTCAGAACCATCTCTTTTCTCTATTACATATATGTTGTGTGTGTATGTGTGGGACCACATGCGTGCCCCAACACACCAGACATGGTGAGCATGCCATGGTTTGCACCTGGATGTCAAAGGACAATCTTCTGCTGTTAGTTCTCTCCTTTCACTGTGTGGGTCCCAGGGATCAAACCCAGGCTGTCAGTCACATGCATGCACCCACCTAGTCATCTGTTTCTCTAAACTGGAGACAGTCTGGCCATTGTGGTGTCTTTCCCTCTAGAGCACCTTGGACACTTAGCCCTAGGGAAGAGTGGAGAACCTTATCACAGAATATGGACCCTTGTAGTGGGAAGGCAAGGGAGTGGAAGGGATTGTGGGACACACCACTCTGACTAGTTTTGGCAGTTTTGAAGGTCATTTTTTCCCCTTTCCACCAAAGAATTTAATTAGGCTTCCACGAAGCAGTTAGATTTAGGAGCGGAACATTTTTAGCTCCCCTGCAGGGAGGGCTCATGAATATTAAAGGCCAAGGATGGAGGCAAGAGACAGGAGCAGGCCAGCTCATACCCTGCTCGATTCCTGGGAACAAGGCACGTGGGCACAGGCTGAGGGCATCTAGGGTCCCTCCGCGGGGGATCCATTGCAGCCTCAGCAGTCCCATGTCACTGAAAGTCACTGTTCTTAACCAGTTGGTAACTACCCTGCTTCACAGTATTGCTCGTGTAGAGGGGCCTGCTGGCCTAAGGGTGTAAGCAACAGCAGAGGAGCCAGCCTGGAGCAAGCCACTGAAGACCTACTTCTGAATCTCCTCTCTCGTTCCTGCCACCTGGAGAGTGCCAAATGCCAGGGCAAGCAAAAGGGGGCTCCTATACCACCCTCCCCTTTGTTTTTTGAGACAAGGTTTCTCTGCGTAGCCCTGGTTGTCCTGCAGCTCACTCTGTAGACAAGGCTGGCCTTGAACTCACAGAGATCTGCCTGCCCCTGCTTCCTAAGTGCTGGGATTACAGGTGTGTGCCACCACTGCCTACTCAGCTAGCCTCTCTTCTAAACCGGACCTAGCTCAATCACTTCAGAGAGCAAGGGCTGATGAGCCAAGATGGATTAATAGCAAAAGGACACAAAGATGAACCATAATCTGCTCATAATCCTCTAGAAGAGACAGACAAGCATCCCAGAATCCATTGGCAGGAAGATGTACAGGCTAGAGCATGCTGTGGAAAGGCTGGATTCTCGGGTCTGGGGAATGTTAGCAGGTGTGGAATGGCAGACAAGAACTCTACGTGGCTGGTCAGCTGGCCACTATGGGGGCTAACTTTCTTGCCACCACGGGACCACCCTTGGCCAGCTTAGCAATTGATAGTAAGCAGACGTCTCCCTTTGCAAGGGTCCTACAGAGCACAAAGCTGTCCAGACATTGTCCTTCCTACCATCCCCTAGGAGGCTTACTCACAGCATCTTCAAGAAAGGGGTGCAACAGGCATGCACTTCTGCTTCCATTTTGCAAGCGGGAAAGCGAGACACTGTGGGTATCAGTCCAGGTCCATCTTTTGCTGCAGTCATAGAGTTTGGTCAATGAGTCTGGAAGATCCCAGGTACTTGGCTCAGTACTTTCCTGTTTTACCTGTCACAGTACAGTCAAGGCCACAAGAAGAGGCTCTGGGGTGTGTCAGAAGGAATTTAAAGTGTTGAGATCAGGCTGTTCCCTGTTTTATGTTACATATTAGATGACACTGTAGATGGTTATTCAATCAACTTTAGCATTGTAGACACAGAAGATGGAGTCCATCTGTGCTTACGGCCTAAGGTACTCATGAAATAAAGCTTATCACTCCTGTGCCTTTGTCAGTTCAATGTGCTATTACAGATGGTTTGGTACCTAGGGCTGCAGGGGAACTCTTGGACCCCCATAAATACCCAAATCCCTGAGAACTCACGCTCCTTATAGAAAATGGTTCAGTGGGCCAGTGAGACGGCTCAGTGAATAAAGACACTTGTGGCAAGCCTGGAGACTTGAGTTCGATCCCTGGACCCCACAGGATGGAAGGAAAGAACCAACTCTTTCAAGTTGTTCCCTCACGTCCACATGCGTGCTGTGGCACATCGCATACACATAAGCACAGACACAAAGCAAATACATGTTAAAGAATATTGACATGGTACAGTGTTTGCATAGAGCTGTTGGGCTTCCTCCTGAATATTTAAAAGCATCTCTAGGTTACTTGTAACTGTTAAGACAACAGATGATGGACTGGGGGTGTAGCTCAGTGGTGGAGTATTTTTCTAGCACGTGCAGGGTCTTGGGTCTAGTCTTCAGTTTAAGCAGAGTTATCAGCAGTTTCTAGGCCATAACAGTGGAGGGCAAAGTCTGTGTACGTTCCACACAGACACACTTTTCTCGCAAATATTCTCAGTCTTTGGTTGGTTTAATATATGTGTGTAGATATGATGAACCTAGAAGTTGGCTATACCAGAGACGGGCTGATTAAACGGCAGTTTTTCATGGTTTTGGAGACTGAGAGGTCCAAGACCAAAGTGCTGGCTGATGGGGCTCTGGTTTACGTGTGGCCACCTTCTTCGGTGATCTTGTGTGCAGAAGGAGAAAAGAAACCTGGCTGGGTTCTTCTTTAAAAATCACTAGTCCCACCCTAAGGGTGCCGGCCATTTGACCCATCAGAACCCACCCACCACTCTGATTAAGCTCCATCTCTAAATACCTTCACTTTGAGAGTTTAGACTTCAACGTATGAACTTGGGGGACTCAGTTCGGCCCAAGCTCTCCTATCTATTGCCCAGTGCTTGTGCCTGGTGATAGTGCCCACCTGCCCAGAGCAGAGGAAGGAGCAGGAAGTGGGTAGTTTGATTCACACATATGTCTAAGTGCCCCCAAAGAGCTGGCTGGATACTGCACTGAGTTCTTCAGATCATGCAGGTTTCAGGAAGCCAGGATGCTGTGGGATGGGGTAAGAGGACCCCTGTAAAGGGGACTAAGATCCAGGTTCTTGTTTCCTGGTGTCCAATGCCCATGGACAGTGTTGGTAAATGGAGCAGGGAAAGGTCTGGTGTCGGTGCAGTGCAGAGCTGGGAGCTGGAGCTGTCTTCCCTGAAGGCTGATCGGTCTGTTCTTGTTCATTTGCCTACAGAAGGCTCCTTATTCCCTGAGCCAGAGCCCAAGGCAGCCAGGGCCAGGCACAGGGCTCACAGCTGAGAACTGTACAAGAAGAGACCGCCATCTTTCTAAGTGTTTCCTTCAGCTCCTCCATAGTGACCGACCAGAAAGTAGCCATCTTGCCACCAAGGCACAGATTCCAACCATGGAGTGATGTGTGCAAGAAGTCTTCAAACAGGTTGTAGAGCTTGCTTGTCATTCTGCTGCTGTGAAGGGGGCTCTGGTGTGCTGTCTAACCAGTTCCATGTTGCTTTTGGGAAACACGGACTACACTGAGCCTCTGGGTTGGACCACTTATGAATGCCAGAGGGTCTTTTGTATCCCATCCCACTCCACCCCACCCCACCCCATCCCATCTCACCCCATCCCACCCAACCCCACCCCACCCCATCCCATCTCACCCCATCCCACCTCACCCCACCCCATCCCATTCTATCCTATCCTATCTCATTCTACTCTTGGCTTATTGCAGACTTGCTTTGTGATCCTGTGCAAGACTCTCACCCTCTCTGTGCCAGCTTTCTCTTGAGGACAGGATGATACCAGCTTCAAAGCACCTGGATTTTTTCCCACCTAGTATTAGATTTGTTTTTTGTTGTTTGTTTGTTTGTTTGTTTTTCTCAGCAGGGGCAAATTTCAAAGCAGCTTTACATCATGAGTGCAAAGACCCAAGGGGAATCAGGGAACAGCAGCTCTGTCCATGTTTAGGGCTCACCTCTATCCCCTGTGTGATTTTTCTTTGTTTTTTTTCCCTCCTTGGATCCTGTTCCTGAGTCAGCAGGGGATACGCAGGGGTGTCCTTTATTGAGTGGGGATCTGGGTGGACAAGAAATGTCCACATCTCCACCTTGCAGGTACCAGTCAGACAGCAAAGTCCTCTGTCTGCTGCTGGGAAACTTCCTAAGGCTTCCTCCACCCTCAGCCCTCCACCCTCCAGCTCACCATCTGCAACTCTCTGGCCACCCATCCATCTTGCCTATCCACGTGCCCGTAGCACACGCTCCCAACCTTGTCAACTTGAAATTAAAGACTTGTTCTGCGAGCCGGGTCCTCTCCAGAGACGCTGCACTTTGATTATCCCCTTGGAAGGAGCTGAGCGGCTGTTTTGGTTAGTGGTGTTTCAGGTAGAGGTGTCGGGAGACAGAGGAGGTGGAGCAGGAGGAGGGCAAGGGCTGCAGAAAGCGTTGCCTATCAGGAGAGGAACACCTGGCTGAGCGGAGAAAACTCAGTGCCAGTTCCCCCCCCCCAGGAGAAAACTGACCTCTGGTTTGGGTGGTTGTGAGCCTGCTTGGATAGGTTCCAGCTGGTTAGAACGCACTGTCTGTGCGGGCCTGGAGGATGCAGAGGCTGAGTTGATGGCTCAGGCCATAAAGTGCTTGCCACACAAACACAAGAAACTAACTTGATCCCCAGAGTCCATATTTTAAGAAAATCTGAACGTGGTTGTACGTGTTGTAATCCCAGCATTAAGAAGACAGAGACGGATTTCCTGGGGCTCACTGGTCAGCTAGCCTAATCTAATCTGTGAGCCATACCTCAATAAGAGACTGTGTTTTGAAAATACAAGTTAGACAGCACCGGAGGAATGATAGCTGACATGGTCGTCGATCCAATACACTCAGAAATCTGTGTGCCCAGGCATGCACCTGCACACAGAAACACATATACATGCATAAAAGGACAGGGAAGAAAACACATCTAGACCCTTTCCAAGTCTTTTCATATCTGTTCCATTTTGCTTCAGTCAAGGGTCACCTCCTCTCTCAAGCATGTTGGTTACAGTCCTAAAAGGTAGGTATAATACATAGGGGACATGCACGAGTGAGTGAGTGTGTGTGTGTGTGTGTGTGTGTGTGTGTGTGTGTGTATGAGAGAGAGAGAGAGACAGAGAGAGACAGAGACAGAGACAGAGAGACAGAGAGAGACAGAGATAGAGGGAGAGGAAAGAAGAGAGAGAAGGGCTGGTGAGATGGTTCAGCGGTTAAGAGCATTGACTGTTCTTTCAGAGGTCATGAGTTCAAATCCCAGCAACCACATGGTGGTTCACAACCATCTGTAATGAGATCTGATACCCTCATATGAGCGAGCAGGGCTGGAGCAAGAGGGAAAGGGGAAGGGTGGAAAAACAGAAAGAAGAGAGAAAAAAGAGGGGAGAGGTAGAGAGAAAGGGAGAGAGATAGAGACAGAGAGAAATAGAGGGGAGACTGACTCAAATGCCTGTGGGTGCTTCTGTCTGGGGAAGGAATAAGATATGACTGCTGGCCTGAACCCTCCCCTGACATCACTGTTCAGTGCTGACACCTAAGGTTTCAAGGACCATCCAGGAAGGGATTAAGTTTAAGCCCCCAGGAACACCGTGGCACCAATGCTGTAGGCTCCCTGTGTTAGACCTGACCAAAACACAGGAAGATAGAAAGCAGTATCTGGAAGGGGTCAGTCAGCATGTGCAGAGAGGCAGGGAAATAAGCACATCTGGAAACTGGAGAGATAAAAATATTTGGATCAAGTTGATATAAACCTCTTTTTGAAACACCCTACGAGCTCTTAAAGGTATAATTAACATACAAAAAGCGACATGTTTGAAGTGTTCCCACTGACGAGTTTTGACATATAGACTTATAACTGTATAGAGACACAGGCACACGCACCTGTGAGACCATCACCTCAGTCAAATGATGACAAGCCAAAGGCCCTGGGAAGGTTCCTCCTCCCACAGTCGGAGCAACCTGTGATCACTGGGATAGGTTGGTGTCTGGGATTTTTATTACAAATGAATCATGCAGTATAGGTTTCTCATGGTTAAAAAAAAAATGCAGCAGCTTTGGGTTGTGTGTTCGAGGCGCACACACCTAAGTCTTCTGGGGCACCCCACCCCTCACCCCAGTGCAGTGCTGTGGCCACACCCCTGGGCTTCTCCACTTTGTTCAGTCCCCTCCCCCATTTTGTCTCATTTTAATGCAGAGCAGGCCAGCTATCTTTTTGTTTCCTTGACTTCATCCGAATCCATATCCTTAGAGAGTTATCAAGGTAATTTCTCGAACAAAAGACGTCTCCTGCTCTGAGATAATTCCAGTGCCAGCTGTTAGGATACATTTTTCTGTCCTCTGAGGTGTGTGTGTGTGTGTGTGTGTGTGTGTGTGAGTGTGTGTGTGTGTGAGTGTACGCTGTGTAAGTGTGTATCTACACACACACAGTGGCTGAGACCCTGTAAGATTACATAGTGTATGTGTTCATCTGGGAGTGTAGTTGTGGATAGGGGAAAAGGGGGGCTAGGACTATTTTATTTATTTTATAATTTATAGATGCCTACTTATATATTAGAAATTAGATGTCATTAGACGCTAGCTAGCTGCTTTCATACACTGTCCCATTTAGCCTTCACAGTGAACCTGTGGCATTGGGAGAACAACTCACCTTGACAAATGGGAAAGCAAGATTTTAGGCTAAAGAAGTCAGCCACAATACGCTAATATGGCCACCCTGTGGAGGCTGGGCTGAACCTGGAAACTTTTGGGCACCACACTTGATACTCATTTCTCTGTATTGTAAATGAGAGGCGGGGTTAATTCCTCATTGCCAGCAGACTGGGAGTAGTTTCCTGAAGAGCTGTATTGAGGCAGCATCTGTGCTCACCGAGAAAGAGTAACTGGATTGATTATAGATGTCTGTCATGGGCATGGGTTGGTGGAGGTGATGTGTTCATGTCTTCCTTGGCTCTCTGGTCCTCCCTGAAGTGCAAAATGGAATTATCAGTCTTCAGGAGCAGACCTAGGTCTCTGAAGAAGCACTCCCATGGTGCTTCTGGTTGTCCAGGGACTGCTGAGAAAGTCTCTCTCTCTCTCTCTCTCTCTCTCTCTCTCTCTCTCTCTCTCTTTCTCTCTCTCTCTCTCTCTCCCCTGCTTCCTTTGCAGGCCCCCAGAACTGCCATCTTGTTTCTATTTTTCACAGTTACCTACCTGGTCCATCTCCAAAAGCTCATCTGCCTCACTTACAAAGCCTCCACTCTTGCCTTCCAGTGGCCTGCTCTCTCTGCTGAGGCAGGTGACTTCATTCTGAAATGTCCATCGTTCTTGCCAGTCTCCCCTCACAAGCCTCTAATGGCTTCCCTTCCTGCTAGGTCTGAAGTCTTACTCCTTCCTGTCTTAGAGAGTTTCCAGGCTGAGCCCCTCCTTCCTCTCAGCTTGCCAGGTTCTCTCAGGCTTCTTCCTGTACGAGGAGTGGGACATCCTCTCCTGCAGGGGGAACACACCCAGTTCAGATCTCCTGAAGATTCACCCTGCTTAAATGCTAGCTCGTAAGTTAGAACCTCTACTCTGGACACTCATAGTTGTCCCAGACTCTGAATTCCTTCACAGGATTTAGCATGAAGTTACTATTTGCCAGGTCAAAGCCCCAGTGGAAGATGAGTCCATCTGTGAATCCAGGATGATGTCAGGTACAGAGAACACCAAATATCTACAGCAGAAACATGTTACTGGTGTGTGTTTTAGAACAAACCTCCTCAAATTGTTTATGAACCAGAGGTAAATGCAACTAACCAGTAGAAAAGAAAGAGTACCTGGGTGACCTTGGGCTAGCTATTTAGTCAGCTTGGACTTTGTCTTCTTGTTTGCAAAATAAGACAGTGTTTGACCTACCTATAGCACAAGATAGAGAAAAGTGCTCTGTCCCCAGGCTGGGTCCTCACTGAACAAGTCTTTAGGAGTGTGACTGGGTGTGGAAGGCAAGGGTCACTCTCTGATGATCATTCCTTTATTCATGATCCCAAGACTACCTGCTATCTGTGCTTCCCAACCCCACCCCGAGCTGCCTCCGCCCCTCCCTGTCCTGGCTAGAACTAAAGATTGGCAGGACATCTTCTAAGCCCCAGGGAGGATGTATCTGATGTCCTCTCTTCAGTCCTTAGCTCCACTGAGTATTCCTTCCTATTGTCTGAGTGTGTAAAGGGGCATTATGGGAGTGATTTGGGGGCGGGGGTCTCAGTGCTTTTAAAGCAAAGGTAGCAGGGGCTGGTCCTTTATATTGCTGGTGAGAGAAAGGAAAGCTAGGAGGAGGGTCACCCTTTCTTGGGTGGCATCAGATCCTCCAGTTGGCCTCTGTGTCTCAAAAGCAGTCGGGTGGAGACATAGTCCCTCTCCTCCCAAGGTCACTTCTCTGACCCTCTTTCCTTTATGAGAGAAAGTGCATTTTATATCAGGGACAGGCCCACAGCACTACATCAGGCAGGCAGGAAGCCAAGGGCCTAGGAGCAGTTTTCTTTTCAAATGACCTCATCCTGGAGCCATAGTGTCTCCAACAGTGTCTGCAGCACTTGGCCTAGGGAGGCAGACTAACTTAGGAAGTGTTATCACAGAGCCTCCATTCCACTGATGGTGGTGACGGCCACGGCTACATCGTGCTGACCTTGGTGTGTCTGCCAGAACTCATGGTGATGCATATAGCCTAAGACTTGGAGGGTCACATAGGCTTCCCCTTAGATGTGTGACCTCAAAGCAGTCCTTGTCCCTATGGGATTTGGTCTCTAATCGGTCTGATCATCAAGTGGGGAGACCAGAAGCAGAGGTCCCAGGATTCTGTCTGGCTTAGGAAACCAAAGTTTGTCTGTTTCCTATGTGTGGCTTTCTTAGTTGCATCCATCTGTAGCATGTGGATTCTTGGTTCTTGGCTTTTCAATGCAAGCCAGGTTGAGGTCAACGCCCTGGCCGCATCACAGCCACTGCACTTAGTTCCAAAGCCACTCTTGCTATGCCTCGCCAAGCTGTTCTGTGCAGTGGACCAGGATTCCCAATCCCACAATGCAAGCGTGACCATTGTCCCCTCTTGATCCCCACTGTGAGGACAAACTGTGCGTTGATGATCCACGACGTTACAGATAATGATAGAAACAGTCAAGACTGAGGGACAGTCCTTCCCTAGACCAGCAGTGACCATTTCCCTAGGCTCCATGTGCTTGCAGAGCCATGGGGGTCGGAGGCAGGCTGTAATGGGAGATGTCAAAGAACAAGCTTCCTGGCAGTCCTACTGTCCCTCTAAAAGGACAAAGGGCTAGTGGCACAAGCTGGATACTGGGACAGCTGTGTGGCCAAACCTGAGCAAGGATAAAGAATGCACTGGTCTGTGCAAAGCAAAGAAACAAGAGAGTCCATAAGGAGGCAGGTGCTGAACAGGGTGCCATGAAGAACACACAGGGGGAGGGCGCTGAGGCTTATGGGTATGCTGTTGTGAGGGATAGTGTTTGGGAGAGTGGGCCAGGTGTAGAAGAGAAAGAGTGAGCTTTCTTTTTACTGTGAGATGAAAAGGCTCACACCCCATAGCTCTTTGTTCTGAAAGGACCCAGAATGGGGAGGCACGTCTTCTCCTTGGAGGCTGAGGTGGAGTCTCCATCACCCAAACCTTCCCTGTCATAAGACAAACAGAAACGTTGTTACTTAAAAGTCTGAGGACAAAGAATGTGACTGTGTTGGTGAGCTTTTGTCAACCTGACACCAACTATAGTCACTTGGGAGGAAGAAACTCGTCAGATTGGCCTTGTGTTCACATGTCTGTATGGGATTTTCCTGATTGTTGACTGATGTGGGAGGACCCAGGGCACTGTGTGTGGGGCCACCCCTGGGTAGGTGGTCCTGGGAGGTTTAAGAAAGATAGTTGTACTTAAGACTGGGAGCAAACCAGTGAGCAGCTTTTCTCTGTGGTTCCTGCCTCTTGTCCTGTTTGAGTTCGCACCCTCACGTCCCTCAAAGATCAACCAATGGGATCCACATAAACCTTCTCTTTCTCAAGTTGCTGTTGGTTGTGGAGTTTCCTCACAACAATAGAAAAAATAAATTAGGAGAGTGATCAACGAACCAGGAGGTAAGGAGACCGCCGGGTAGTTTCTTGATAAGGTATCCTTGAAAATAAAAACCAGATTTGCCAGTCTATAAGAGTCTCTCTTTGGCCCCCATCAGAGAACAGGGGAGTCAAAATAGGAAAGTTTGCCTTCTCTGGTGGGTGGAAACCATATAAACTTAATGGTATACAATGGACTAGGGTCTTTGAATTTGTTATCACAGTGGGGTGGCATAGTGAACCAAGACATCCCTAGGGTTCCTCTTAGACCAGGGATCAGTGGGCAGAGTTTCTTTAAGAATTCTCCAGGAAGAGTCACTGGGCTCTGGAGGACATGTCCAGGGAGGAGGGTAGCTTGGTGTTGGCAGAGGCAGACATCCATATGCCATTGGCTGTAGATCTGGAGAAGGGCATCCATCCACCCGACAGCTCATCTGTATCCATCGGCATCCTTCGACATGGGATTTGTCTTCATTAGAGACTAAGTGAGACTTTTCCCAGATGAGGTCCAACTGAGGGACAATGTCACCTTCACTCTCTCCCTCACCCCATTGCTGCAGCAGTGGGCAGGTGTGTGGCTGAGACCCTGGGGACATTTGAGTCCTTGTCCCTCATGAAAAGAAAAGATATTGACAAAGGCATTCCCAGGCAAAAGGTATCTGCCTTTAGTGTCTAGCTTGAAGCTTTCCCATACTGGACAAGGAAACCTTAGTAGAATCTAAGGAACCAACCACTCCTCAGCCTGGGCTCTGCATGGGAGGTTCTAGAAACATTAGTGCCACTTATGTGCTGATGGCCTGGTCCCAAGACTGGTACCTAATTGAGAGGTGGTAAAGCCTATAAGAAGTAGGGGCTTATGGGAGTAAGTTAGGTCATTGGGTTGTGGTCTTGGAGAAGACACTAGGGTACCAGATTCCTTTTGTCTACAGGATAAGTGCTCTTTCCAGTCTCACTGGAAACTTTCTTCCTAATACCTTCCCAAGCATTTGGTCATCCCTGCTGCGGAACCCCATTCCTGGTTCTAGCAGTACAGAGACCTGGGGTTGAATTCCACTCCTTTTAGCATCAGCATCATTGTCTGCTATAGGGGATGTATACCCACAATGCCTTGCCTACAGTTGTGAGAGCAACTATCCCCTTCTGTGGAACCCTCACTCCCATCCCAGTACCCAGAGGAACTCTCAGTTCTCTTGTCATTTGTCTTCCACCTTCTGGTGCCAAGGACCAGAAGAAAGAGATTCGATAACTCCTGGACTCACCCACAGAGGTCTCAGGGGCTAGGTGCAGGGACAGTGTATAGCCTCCTTCTCTTAGATGGTGAATGTGTCCTAAGGTGCCCCTGGAGGGCACCCAGATTCCTTTCCTCTCTCCTCAAGGGGTGGGAAACTCCTGGAGATTACAGGTCTACTTTTATGCACGTAATACCGAGGCCTCTGGGCAACAGCAACACACTTCCAGAAAGGTTCCACTGGACACAGGCCCAGTGAGGTTGCAGAAGCTGTGGGCATGGAACAAAAAAGGTATCAGGACAACAGAAGGAGACTGGAAATAGTGGAGGCAGACCTCAGGCCCTAGGATAACTTGTGACAAACAGAGGAGCTGGGGGGCTTGCTTGATCTTGACTTTAGAGACTGCGGGCTCAAGTTTTTCCTTAATTATCAATCTAATGATTTCTGCTACAGGCTCTTGGAATCTACAAAGGACTCAGAACTGGTTGCTCTTGCCTCTGGCTTCAGGGTTCAACCCCCTAAAGATGCCAGCCTCTGTATGAGCTGCTAATTTCTGGAGGTCCCCTCTAGTAGAATCCCTGGTGGTCTCCCGGGCCTGGCTGAGGTCTCATCTCTGTTCCCTTGGTCCACATCTGACTCAGCACATTAATGTCTGCCTGAACCAACTCCAGGAGAATATTTGTGGTGACTCAGAGACGCTGTTCAATGCTGCCCTTCGTTTTTTAAAGTCCCTACCCTGTGAACAAGACCCAACATGTTTTCGATTGAACCAGATATGTAAGCAAGGGCCATTCTGCAGGAGGGACTGGAGGGAACTCAGTGAAGAGAAGACCTAAGTCAGCTTCCTGCTAGTGCAGGAATGGCCTTGGCGTGAATGGACTGTTAAAAGAGATAAGAACTGGGCTTTGATGAATGCATAGGAGTTTTCTAGGTGAAAGGCAGAATGAGAGACGGGGAAGGACACAGTTGTCAGGGAGAACATTGTGAGCCTCGGATGTATACAGGAACAGCCTTGGAGTGTGAAGTTTCTGATTTGGAGAAATGAGGCTAGGGCTGCCATAACGCACCTCACTGAATACCACTTCCTGGGTGTGGGGATTGAGAGGGCTTGTGAGGAGTGGCCCAGACTCTGCTTCAGCACAAGTAAGCCTGGCTCTCTAGCCTCCACCTTTTCTCCTCCTTCCATCCTTTTCCCACTAACAATCACTAGCCCAACTCACTCCATCTGAGCAGGGCTGCTGGACCTCACTGTGGAGTTAATATACAACCCCCGTCTTGGTGCAGCGGCTGCCCAGGAAGGGAGGCAGCGCAACAAGAGAGGAAATTACAGATAAGAGCGGAGAAATGGCCACAGCAAGATGAAGGGAAGGCAGGAGCTGGCGGAAAACAAACCAAGGTGTCAAGACAGAATCAATAACCATCAGGGCAGAGAGGAGAAGATGGGATTCATTACAGAGAGTAAAACAGACATTACCCACCTGCCCACGCGGCTCGCTGCGCAAGTGGGAGAACTTCCAGTTCCACTCTGCAAGTGCTGACGGTGGAAATACTTGACAACCGCAACTTGGGGCGGGGGGTGGGGTGGGTGGAGGACAGCGGGAAACAGAGATGGGGACATGTGAAGTCCAGGTGGGAGGGTGAAGCTCTGAGAAGCACCAAGGGGATGGAAGGCACATAGAGCAACAGACACAAGCTAAGGTCTTATTTATTTCACTCTGAGATCCTTGTGCTTGCCCATGTTCGAAGAACACTGACTTCTTATTCCCGGAGAGCTGGGGCAGACATAAGGCTGTTGGAAATGAGAGCAAAGGAAGATAACAGCACAGAATGACACCGACTCAATGTCGAGCAGAGGACTTAGGTCTTCATAGATGGGGCTGAGAGCTGAGCAGGCTCCAACCAGCCACCACCATCGGAACATGGAGAGAGAAGAATCAGAAATCAGCAAGAGGTAGATATAGCCCAGACTGGCACCCAATGGCCTCCTTCCCTAGCCATCTTCAGGCATGGCAGGACCTTCGTTTTACTTAGCTGGGGAAACAAACTGTCCTCTGAACAGTAAAGGTGGAGGCTCTGCCAAGTCCCAGGAGGGGCTTGAACCCATGATGGCATCCTCTATAACTGCAGTGGTAGTTATCCTGTGTGATGGAGGGGCACAGGTAGCTTAGGACCAGAGGGCTTTGGCATCAGGGAAAGGACTCTATCTGTTGGCAGGGGTTCGAGACCAGCATGTTTGCAGGGAAGCTGCTCTTGGTCTTAGTGCCAGCCAATATAGAGTATGTGAGTGGGCTGAGAGAGGGGGCATCCACATTTTCCTGGTACACTCATGTTTAGGAAGTGAGGAGACTCCACAGTAGGGGAGAGCCATGCATCTCCCATGATGCACTTAGTGCCTACCTTGTGAATACTTACTGCTTTATTGTATTTAAGCCATGCAACAACTATATCCTGTGTAGAGAAGAGATGGCAGGCTCAGAGAGCTGATGAAACTGGGCTAAGTTCACACAGCCTTGAAGGATATGAACCAGGGTGTGACCATATCACGAGGGTATGAATTCAGCCAGCCTGGCTTGGCATGATAGTCTCCTCATCACATTGTCTTTAACTAAGGACAACCCCTGCGCTCTTCAGATTTTCCATTCTTAGCTGGCTATAGACAGCTTTACGGTGCTACTGAATTCTTCCTCAGAGTCTGCAGATCTCAGCTGCCTGCACACTGGCTCTCCTACTCCCACCCCAGGGTCTGGGTCTCCCCTTTCCTGAGCATCTTCTCATCCTCAGGAAGGAGGTTGCTGGGGGGCTGGGGTGGTAGAAGAAGGACCAAGGGAATCAACCTTGGTTGCTGAAGTCACAGCTCTTTCAGGCATTCTGTCACCTGAATGTAGCTCAGTCCCTCCTCCTGGACCACATGGACCCAGCATCCAACCTCAGCCTTATCTGTCTCCCCTCATCCTGACTCCTCTTGCTTCCTGGCCAATCCGTGTTTTTTTTTCTGGGCACCCACACCTCTATTTTGTAGTCTCTATGCTGTTTTTTTTCTTGGAACCAAGAGCTTTTTCATATGATTCACCAGTGTAGAGCCATTGTCCACAGAGCTATTTAGTGTTCATGGAGTAACAACCTCACGAATCAGCATCTTTGACCTTTGGTAGGAAGAAAGGAATGATGGACTGGAGAAGGAATTTAGTCAAAGTGAGATAATAACAGGGAAAACTGTGGTTGAAACAATGATCAGTCAAATATCACTATTTTTTGCTCCATTATCAAGATGGGATGCAATAGCTGTCTTTCTTTATGCCCACCTGGCCCGTCGTTAGATACTCAGGCTCAGCCCCACCCTAAGCTGTCCTCCCTGACAGCATCAGATCCAAACACACTCCTCTCCATCCTCCTTCTTAGGGACCCTAGATTTCATGAGTGTTTGGGGATGGCAGGAGCCTGGCTGGCCAATACACACTTACCCTTGCTGTCTGGACCACTCCTCCAGCATACTGGGACACACCCACCTTCTTCCCCAAATGCTGTCAGTGAGAAACCCTTAGCCAATTTGTCCCACCAGCCCTCCCTTCAATACTCCTCCCCCCACCCCCCACTGCACTGAATCTTTTATCACAGCTTCCTCCCTTTCTATAAGGGCCCAGACATTTCTCTCTCATACTTAGTGTGCCCCCGGAATGTCACGTAGGGTCAGGTGTGTTGTGGTCACTGGGTATATATTTGTTAAACAAAACAGGTGCTTTTTTTGCCTTGGATCATGAATTGTTATGGACTATAGGATGGTTTTACAAGCTTTATATGGTTTTAGACATTTTTTTTTAGAATTTTTTAAAACTCAAAACACTTTATTTATCAGTACTTGTATATACATATATACCAAGATACTGCCCAGGTTAGAGCTCCTGAGAGCCCTGCTTCCTCTGGGTTCTGTGAGATTGGGTGCAGAGCTAGCTCCTGGGATCTGCTGAGCACTCTTTTTAGAACTTTTTATGCCCTTTCCTCTCCTTCATCCTAACTCTCTCTTTCCTTATCTCCTCCTCCCTCCCTCTCTCTTTTTTTCTTTAATCTCTTCTTTTTTTTTCTTCCTTGAAATAATGTCGTGTAATTCAGCCCAGACTAGCCTCAGACTTTCAGTCCTCCTGCCGCAGCTTCCTGAGTGCTGGAATCACAGATCCGTGCCACCACCACATGGTCTTATGTTTTTAAATTTCTCGTTCACCTCCCACCTCGTATTCCTAACCTTTGTTAGTTACGATAATTTAGACGGTAATGAAGATTGGGACATTTTTGAATATGTAGTACTGAGGATTAGAGGAAACACAGTAACAGAGGGACTGACACGGTTCCACTTCTGTAAACTAAATCTGGAGGTTCCGGAAGAGATATTTATCTCTCGCTATTTGGCAAATTGTTTTTTTTCCAGAAACATGAGTACGGACATTAATAGCTGACAGGTGAGCACATAGCTTTGGAATCAATGATTTGAAAGAACAGCAAAGTTATCAGGTTTCTTAACTGATAATCTCTCCAAGGCTGCAAATTCATTTATAGTGAAGATTACAATAAATATTCATTACCCCGGATATCTGAAGCCCCAGGAAGATGGAGACTATATAATAATTTGAAAAATGTGACCAGATTTCTGTTGCTGTTAGCATTCTTGATTTACAGCTTGAAGGACTGAAGTTCTGGAACTTTCTCTGGGAAGTTGGTACAGTGCACACGTATACACAGAGAAGACTCTAGAAGGTGGATCTCAGTGGCTGTGAGCTCCTCATTTTTTTGCTTGTCTACTCTCTGTAATGTTTATTTAAATAGTAAAATTGCAAGATTAAAAAAAAAACAAAACAAAATTTTGGAAAAAGCCATAAAGATATGAAAAACATTCAATATGGGGTTCTCCTCCCTCCTTTCAAGACATTTATAATTTATTTTAACGTGGCTTTTTTTCGGCAGTGTTTTCTATAATTTTTGCTTTGAAAATTAGTGTAAAACTAATCAGATGAAAGATTTTGGTCAACAGCTATGGTAGTGCTTTGGAAAAAAAGAAAACTAAAAGCAGTTTATCATTCTAACTAACTAGTCCCCTCTGAACAAAACCAAGCAAGAGTTGGAGTGGGGGGCACAAGGACACACACAGACACACAGACACACACACACACACACACACACACACACACTCACACAAGAGATGTGGGGGTAGGGAAAGAGCAGACAGGGAGCTCAGGGGATGATGGACTCAAAAGGAGTAGGGACAAGGCACTATCTTGTAATGCTGAGGCTGGGTCAATGATGGCTAAAATACTTGCTCTCAAAGAGTAAGTGCCTGAGGGTCCTGAGTGGCCTCCCACCAGCAGGAGACACAGGAGCCTGGAGCAGCTTCTCTCTGGTTAGGCATAGATGGGCAGGGAGAGCAGGGAGTGGAGGATTGGGGTGAATAGGAGGGCTGGGGGTGGAGTGGGGGGATTGGGGTGGGTAGGGAGGGCTGGGGGTGGAGGGTTGGGGTAGGTAGGAGGGCTGGGGTGGAGTGGGGGGATTGGTGTAGAGGGTTTGAATGTGTAGAGAGGGCTAGGGATGGGGAGGGAGGCCTGGACTCTGTCTTGTCTCAAAGCTACATCAGCATCCCGGGTAACACAGCTGCTGTAAAAACAGATTGTCATAAATAGACAAACTAGATCTAAGGACAAAACAAAAAAATGTTCTCATTGGCCCAAGATTCCTCCTAAGATTGAGGGCTGTCACTTCCAGCATCGGGGAACACATATTAGCAAGTTGATGTGGCAACTGTGGAGTTTATGCAGGACTTAAAGCTGCCCAATCTCTACCCCAGGGCACAGCCTGAGTCAGAAATCATGACAATGGCCTCAGAAGCCCACTTGATGTGTGCAAACTGTCAGCGTCTAGTGGTCAGCCTGGTCTTTGTTCCCTGTGGGCCCCTGACTTCGCTTTCCCTTGTCACAGCAGGCTCACAGGTCTGCTGTACTAAGCCTCTGGTTAATATTTCTCTGCTTCAGCTGTGTGTGTGTTTGTGTGTCTGCGTGTGCATGTGTCTCTGCATGTGCATGTATGTGTGTTTGTGTGTGTGTCTCTGTGTGTGTCTCTGTGTACATGTGTCTGAGTGTGTGTCTGTGCGTGCATGTGTCTGTGTGTGTGTGAGCGTGTGTGTTTGTGTGTATGTATGTGCACATGTGTGTGTTTGTGTATGTGTGTGTGTGTATGCATGTGTATGTATGTGTCTGTGTGTGACAGAGGCCTGTGTCTGGGTCTGCCCCCTGCAGCCTGGAGAAGATGGGCAGACAGTTGCTAATGACGCTGAGCTACAGAGTAGCCCGTGGATCACTCAGTTCCCATCACCCACCTGCTGCTCCTGACTCAGTACACTGTGTTGGGCACAAGAGAGCAAGATCTGGTAATGAGGCCTCTGTTCAGCTGGGCCCAAAGGCTGCCTATCTTCAGCGAGCCCCATGTGTGTGCTGCTGCTGACCTTTTGAAGTCCAGTCCAGTAGGGAAAGCAGGAGACTGGCCAATACACAGATGACTAAAGCCGTGGCCAGGAATGAAGTGTGATAGAGGGGAGGGAGAGGGAGAGGGAGAGGGAGAGGGAGAGGGAGAAAGGAGAGGCTGTGTGTGAGCTGCAGAGCTGGGTGTGGGAGGTGGGAGACTTCTGGAGTATTGAGGGAGAGGACCAGTGAGAGGAGTCACTCCCTCCTCTCCTCCCTCCTCTCCTCCCTCCTCCCCTCCCCTTCCCTCTCCCCTCAATTCTTCTCGTGTGTGTGTGTGTGTGTGTGTGTGTGTGTGTGTGTGTGTTTGTGTGCATGCTCATGCATGTGCATGCATACATGCATGAGAGGTGCATGTGCACTTGCTTGTACATGTGCAGTCATATGCGTGCGTATGTGTGCATTTGTGTGCATAGAAACTCCAGGCCCCCACCTATGCCAGTCATCAGTGTGGTTCAGAATCCAGACTCTAAGAACTAGTTCTCCTTCTTCAAACCCTGGCTGTCTTCCTGCAGTGTGGCCTACATGTATCCCTTGATCCCAACTCCATGCCTCGGGTTCCTTCACAAGATATTAGTTATAGTGCTCACATGACAGGGCTACCGAGACTCAGGGAAAGTATTATATATGTGTGTGTATACGTATACATATATGTACACACACACATATATATATACATATATGTACATATATGTATGTGTACATATACATATGTGTGTGTGTGTGTGTGTGTGTGTGTGTGTAACAGATTCAGTAAATGCTAATCAGGACTGCTTCATGGATACCACGTGGTCTGTCAGAATGCACCTCAGCCATGCTCAAATGAGAGTCTGCTTTACAGAAAGCTGGCTTGAGGTGCCCACTCCTGCACCTTGCCAGGCTCTACCTCCACCTTTGCCAGGAGTGAACCAGCCACTTACATACCCTAGGGAGCAGAGAGGACAACAGAAATTTTTAATGTTCTAATACGTGACATGGGATTAAGGCTCAGTCCCTACCTTCCCATCCTGCCCCGAGTTGGCATAGGTGGCAGCCTGTGACAGATGGCAGTGGTGTGAGTGACGACTTCAATTTTAACTCTTTTCGATAATGCTGGTCTGGAAAGCCACATACTTTAAAACTGTCCCTGGATCATAGATCAGCCGGAAGAGGCCCAGTCCAGCTCAGTTAATAAGCTCTGGAAACATCATCTATCACAGGGGACTCCTCCTTAGGGCTCCCAGTGTTGACTCCTGGCAGAGATGAATGGATGGGCCATCCTGTGGGCAGAGCCTTTCAGGCTGTTTGCACCACACCTCCTTGAGCCTGAACTTGGACCTTGCCAAGCTGAACACTCCTAGGATGGAGGAGGCAGGTGGGTGGGCCAGCCGGGGTCTCTCTTGGACATGCCTAAAAGACTACTCCTTTCCGACTTCTCTGGGCCATTGAGGTAGACTCTGCTTCAGGAGCCCTGGAGGGATATGCTTGATGTGTCTGGCACAGATGCACGCAGAGTCCCATGGAGAACACAGTGATGCCGGTTCCTGTGATGCGTGCTGGGTAGGAGCTGCCAACTTCGGAAAGCCAAGCTTTGGAGTAGTCTGTCCCATAGAACCCTCCCCTGGAAGCTGTCTGGTCAGTAATGATGTCCCCTTTGATGGAAAGAAATATCCTGAGGCCTGTGAGTTTATTCTTCCTGCTGTCTCCATACCCAACCCTGCTGTCAGCCACTCGAGAACCACACACACACACCCAGCCTCCCAGACTGTCACTCACTGTCCTTCCTCAGCCCTCCTTACACATCCTGCCAGAGGCCTGTTTGAAGCACAGACACCACCCTGATTCCATTCTTTTGGGCACAAATCCATTTCCTGTGGCTCCCCAGGACATATAGGGTATGAAGCCCAAGATTCTTGGCTGGGTGTTCAAACCCAAATGACCCAGCAGGATATTAAGTCTCCAGCCTAGTTCAGGTTGTCTGGGTCTTCTCCCTGCTCTCTGCCATCTGTGTATTTCAATTTTGCTCATAATACTACGAACCTCTCCTCTCTTCTCCATCTATTCAAAACCCTCTCCTCTCTGTGGGTCCCAGTTAAACTACTCTCTCCTCCATGAGGCCCTTGTTGACCACTCCAGTACAGTCGCTATTTCTAGGGCCCTAATCACATGTACCATAGATGAACTATACCCAGATACTTGCAACCGGGTTTGCATGTTGCTAGTATTGTGTTGCCAGGTTCGCACAGGACCCAGGAGCTTTCTTCTCCACTTCTTCCTCTTTTGATGCACGGTTTGCATTCTATTTCCTACTCTGGACCCATTTTTCACATATCCAGGTGTATCTCAGGCACTGAAGCTATTCCCCCTATTTCAACAAGCTATACTTGTTGACTCTTGGGAAGGTGACAGAATTAAATAAGATCCAGGAGGCAAGGACCATATTGTTTTTGTGCTCTCAAATTCTTACACCAAAAAGATGCTGCATTGGATTGCTTTCAGCTTCATCTTTTCCTCTTCAATGTCACATTCTGCTTTCTGTCTTGTGTTATAAATGATACTCTCGTGCGCTCACCCTGCCGCCTGCTCAGAATGTTGTTTCCCAGCAACATCTCACAAGGTACCCGCTGTAAATGCCAAACACTCGGATGATTGTGGATGAAGTCTCCAGCCATCTTAGGAGTTTGTCAACCAAGGGGAACCCACAGGAGGACTACAAGCTGGGACACGCCTCCTGGGCAGGGTTCAGCAGCTCCTCAAGACATGCATATACCACAAGCTTTCTGTGTGTTCTTGCACTGATGGGTGTGCAGGCAGTATCCACATCCTGAGTCTTGGGAATGATGTTGAAATGGACTGTACTTCAGCCCTAAGGAGAGAAGGAAGTCCTGTCCTTATGTGACGACATGGATGAACTTTGGGAACACTCTGCTATTTGAAATAAACCAGTCACTGAAAGATAAGCACGGCGTGCTCCCACTTGGTGAGCCATCTATACTAGTCAAACTCACAGGAGGCAGAAAAGGACAGAGGGGTGGGTTCCCAGGGCTCAGGGAGGAGGGAATGAGAAACTGCTGTTCAGTGAATTCAAAAAGATTTTGTCAGACAAGGTTCAAGTTCTAGGGACCCACTTATACAGCATTATGCTTCATTACACATTGGCAGTGCACTGTGTACTAAAATAATGTTGGGTAGGGATTTCTGTCACAATAAAAACATTGTGGCATGCATAACGAAATTAAAACACACCTGTCTGTTTTTAAAAACCCGGACCCTCAGCCCCACCCTACCTTGTACCTTCCTTGCCCCTGGACCATCTGCAGGCTGGCAGCCCTGTGTTCTGTTAAGAACCCCGAGCTGCAGCTCTCTTGTCTCTGCACCTGTGCAATGTTTGCAAAATGACTATATCCCTTCCCCCGAGTTTCCTTATCTTTGAAATGGAGTGCATGGAGCTAGCAGCCCTGGCTGCATCACAGAGCTTCTGTGAGAGTCTGATGAGCTCACTCTTGAAGAAAGTGCTTCATAAACACAGGTTGTCATTACGATTCTGGTGGAGTTTCTGGCCAGATGGAGACTGGGGTCAGAAGCAGTAGAACCTCTCTCATTCACTTGGTTTAAATTAGTAGCAATTGAGATAGTTCTACAAAGTAACTGGGAACGTGGGCTGCCTGGGGGGCTGTATTTAGGAATAGATTCAGCTGATGTACTCAAAAATAGCAGTGGCTTCTATAGATGGGAGTTTACATTGCTCTCATATGAACATCTGGAAGCAGCAGGGAATGTTGAGGAGAAAAGTGATGGCCCACACACTCCTTAGGGATCCATAGTTCTGTCAATTGACTCCTCAGGACTCTCCATGCTACCCCTCTGTCCTCAGTGTTCGAGATGTCTGCCGTCATCAGGAACCATCGTTTGGCCACTTTTGCTTCTAAGACAGGAAACTAGTAGTATTATTGACTCATTTCTGAAATCTCTGACCTGAAATTTGGGGTGTCCTTGTTCCACACTGCTTCTGAAAGAAAGGGGAAATTAGGAAAGGGACAACCTTTATACCAACCAGGAAGCCTGTTACATCTGTCTATTTGCATGCCACTGGTCAGAACTTCATTCCACAGGCACACCTAGCTGCAAGGGATTCGGGTAGGGTAGGTGCTCGTATGTGCTTTTGACAGTTCTGTTGTTTTCTAAACCGAGGAAAATAAAGCCTGAGGGAAAACCCAGCATCTGCCGTGGAAGTGAAAAGAGCTGGGGAAGGAGGAGGGGTTGGCCAAGATCCCCATGTCTCTTCGTTAGATCTCTGAGCCCTTCATTACTGTAGTTCTTTGAGCCAAAGACTTGCAGAGAAGGTGACAGTTGAGATACATAGCACTTGGAACTTCTCATCAGCCCTTCCATTCCCACAGGCTAATCAGCCACCTGGATGCTCCACATTTGAGAACAGAAACTTCAGAAATGGGCAACTGCACTACTTTCTTACTTCAGAGGCAAAAGCAGCCATGTTGTGTTTCCTACTAAAGTGGAAAACAGTTATAGGTGATACATATTGCTTGCACACTTAACCCTAACTATCTGTCTGTCTTTCATTTGTCATCAATTGGGACACAGACTGGCTTATGGGGCCATCTTCACTGACCTTAGGAGTCACCTGGCAAGTGCCTGAAACTAATAGTGCCAGGCACTTGCCCTGTACCGTCATCTGTGTTTTATAAAAGAGGAAACAGAGGCACAGAGACACTAAAACTCCGTTGACCAATTCATGCATCTGGTTGGTAACTGTGCCAGCTGCAAACGTGGCATCCTTCCTTCCTAGCTCATATTCTCATATCTGCACTGGATGTTCCTTTTGTGCCTGAGCGTCTCCTCAAGCACGACCCCTTTACTCCCTCACCTCCCGTGTCTCTCTAAGATACCAGTGTTCTGGACTAAAATGTCCTTTCTAGAGCTTTACATTCGTCTTAAATTTCTTCCAGAAAGGCCCCCTTCACTGACCCCCTCAAACTGGCCGGTGTCAGACTCTCCTCTGTCTCCTTCAACACCATTGCTTTGTCCAGCTGCTGCCGGTTGGATCCAGCTGTCTTCCTAGACAATTGAATATGTACCAGTTGTGTGATTGGATGAAGTGCCAACATTGTGCGGATTACTCAGAATCCTACTTCCATCTTGTGGCTGAGACCCAGGCCCATTCATCCAGTTGCTTTCAGGCTGCCTCCTCCCGTATATCCACTGCAATTCCATTCTTGGCCTTTCCCCCTCTCTTTTGCAACAGGGTCTCACTTAGCCCAAGCTGACCTTGACATTTTATCTTGCCTTCACTTCTCAAGAGCAGGAGCTCAGCTCTCCTGAACTATCTCACCTCCAAGCCTACTTGACTCTGCCTCCTGTTTCTAGGTCAGAGGTTTTCCTAGCTACTTGGGTTTTGAGCCAGAGCCCCATGTACATCTACCTCTGGAAACTTTCTCAAGCAACCCTTTCACAGGGGTCACCTAAGACCGTTCTGCATATAAGATATTTACATTACAACTCCTAACAGTAGCAAAACTACAGTTATAAAGTAATAACAAAATAAATTTATAGTTGGGGGTTATCACAATATGAGGAACTGTATCGCAGCTTTAGGAAGGTTGAGAAACACTGGCGTTGATGAAGGGTCAGTCAGGGAACAGGCCTGGGCCATGAGAAGTTTGATTATGGGCCATTAGAGGTGAGAACACACCCCACTAGGGTGTACCTGGAGATTCAGTAAGGCGTATAGGAAGGAGTGTAGGGAGGTCTTGGGTCTGGATACTGTGCCCTTGCTAAAAGCCCTCCAGTGCCCTTTCACCTCAGGCTCACTCTATCCTGGAGGAGTAGAAGGTGGGATGGCAGCTTAAGAGAAAGGACTATTTTAGCCCAGGCTAGGGAGATTAGAAAAAGTCTGACTTGAGTAAAACCTGAAACCTAGTGGGAAGCAAAGGCCAAAACCAAAGGATGGGGTCAGAAGTGCCCAAGGCAAGTGTGATAGCTGGATCCTGGACATGCCTGTGGGGTCATGGTTCCAACTCTTTTCCAGTTCTCTTAGGAAGGGCTTAGCTAGCGAGTTAGTCAGTAGGAGTGGGCTTTGACAGGTTCTAGCCCAGCTCCTGGCTCTACATCACTCTCTGTTGCTTCTCCATAACATGAACAGTCTCCACCACAGGCTCCGCTCACTATGAACTCTGCCATGCCTCTCCTGCCTTGCTGGACTGAGACCCTCTGAAACTATGGGCCAAAGTAAATCTTGGCGCCCATGTGGGGAGCTAAGGAAGCCCTGTATGAATGGGGTAAGAAGCCAGTGAGATCCAGAGTGAGTGTGTATTGTTGACAAGGACCAATTCCTCAGACACATGAGAACTGGCCAAGCAGTCCTCAGCTAGGTGCGCAGATGCTGGCAGTGCACGTGAAACTAGCAACTGTAGTTTCCTCCTGGATAACTGCTGCCCGAGACTGCTTCCCTCAGAGAACCCCTACCAAGACCTAGCAAACTCCTCCTTCCTGTGTCTTACATAACAAATTGGCTAGTCTGAACATAGGCCACTCAGTATCACCCTTCACTGTACCACCGTCAGGTTTCTAGGACCAAGCCATGCTGGTCACGGCTCTCCCTCTTGTTTCTGTCTGGCACTTTAACACAACAATGGAGGAGTAACCAACACTACAGTCGCTTCAGTTTGTCCAACAGCTGCTTTTGTTTGTCCAACAGCTCTCAGCTTTGTTTTCCTTTCTTCCGGAAGCCTTGCTCGCTTCTCCGAGTAGGTTAAGTCTTCTCTGTCATAGCCACCAGGTGCACAGCTCACCTTTTTAGTCCTTATAATTTACGTTTCACGTGTGGAAGCTGTTATTTACACCGTTGAGTACTAGATGAACGCTTGTCTCCTTGTTTAGACTAGAAAAGCCGCACAATGGCAGGGGCCACCTCTGTCTTTTCTTAGCCGTGAGGAAGAGATAAACGGATGAACGAGCGACAGGAATTCCAGCGGTAAAGGGAGAATAACAGAGTGGTTGAGGAGAGGAAAAAGTGCCTGGAACTATTGTCTAACACTGGGTTCTTGTAGGTACACATGTATCTGCACACATCTGAACATACATGAGGGTGGCTGGGAGCCTGGGCAGGTGGTCCAATCAGTAAACTGCTTCCCTTGCAAGTACCAGGACCTTATTTTGATCCCCAGAACCCGAAGAAACAATCCAGTTGTGGTGGCACAGGGCTGTGGCCTCAGACTGGGAAGACAGATTCGGGTAGATCCTAGGGGCTTACTGCAAGTCAGCCAACTATGTCTAATCCACAAGCTCCAGGCCAATGAGAGACCTTATGCCAACAAGCAAGGTGGCTAGATCCTGGGAAATGACACAGCAAGTGCCTACTGACTGGGTGAGTTCATGACTGACTATTGTTCTTACTGTGGTCACTGCAGGAAGAGGAAATGCTTACTTTAGTTCAACATTTCAGAGTCTCACATCATGGTCTATTATCATAGAATGTACAGCTTAATTCCTTCGGGGTCTGGTCTGTGTGGGGTGTAGGGCACATCGTAGCAGGGGTACAGGGAAGTGGAGACCATTTCACCTTATAGCTAGGAATCTGGAAAAATAAAAAAAGAGAAAAGGAAGAGACCCACGTCCCATAATCACCTCAAGCCTCCCATTAGGTCCCACCCCTAAAAAGCTCCAGCACTGCTTAGAAGTACCCTGCTGGGACCCTGGAGGGAAACTTTTCAGATCAGACCATAGCATCCTGTGCCCCAGGTTTGTAGAACAGCATGGATGCTGTCCAGCCTGTCCCCTCCCCCACGTATACTCAGAGTTGTCACACCATGGGTCCTAGTTTTCTCCTGAAAATTGTGGTCACTGCAGAAAGAGTACAGTAGCTAACGTGTCAGGTGTTTGGACCCCTAGGGAAAGCAGTAATAAGGCTCTGAGGGCTTCTGACAATGTCTGAAATAGCCCCGAGGAAATTGTACTGTCATCTGCGCCCAGGCTATACCGCTGAACTAAAGCATCATCTTTCTCTGCTTTTAAGCTAGGATCGTGTCAACTCAGCAGCGTGCCAGTGGTGGTTAGCTCATGCTAGTTGGGAGCTAAGATTGGCTTTGGATGAAATCATAGGAGTCCCCAGGGGTTGTGGAAGGAAAAACAATAAAAGGTATCCTGGGAAGTTAAGAGCTTACAATCCCCACAGTGGGGAAAAGATCTCTGGGTTTGAATTTAGGGGATGAGAGAGACAGCATGGTTCATAGCACAGCAAGCCACTGGTGGCTCTGCGTCTCAGAGGCCCCTCCTGGAAGGTGACAATCTTCCCTAAGGATCACATGTAGCAAAGGGTTTTTTCTCTTGGGGCTGGGGGAGGTGGCTCCATTGGTAAAAGCATTAGCTGCACAAGTCTAAGGATCTGAGTTCAAATCCCCAGCACCCATGTTAGAAGTTAAGTGTGAACTGCCTGGAAGTCCCCAAATGAATGGGGACCAAGACCCAGCACAGGGTGGCAGCTCATTGCCAGCATTTCTGCCACCGACTGTCCTCTATCCCAGCTTCTGTTGAAACAGTGTGTCTCAGTGTCAGTCAGCTTTCTGTCGCTGTGACAACAGACCCAAGACATCTTTAAAGGAGCACAGAGTTATTTTGACCCACAGTTTCAAATATTTTTGTCTCTGGTCACTTGGAGTTGTCACCTTGGACTTATGATGGCACAGCTGGTCATGGTGGAAGCACAGGGCTCGCCTCATGGTGGTCGAGACAAAACCAGACAAAGGCTGGATGGAGCTGGGTCCCAACATCCCCTTTGAGAGCACGTGTCCTGTGCTTTCTTCCAGGAGACTCAGCCTTCTGTGAGTCCCTGCTGAGATCAGCCTCTGCTGTCAAATGAAGATTGGTTCCTGCTTAAATTGTTTGGTGTTCCTGGCTGGTGAGTTGTTTTTCTTTGCTTGTCTCCTCTGCCAACCTGGCACTATAACTGCAGCACAACTGTCTCCAGCCCTGTGGCTGAACCTGATGGCCACTACAGGCAGGGGATGTGCCCTTTATCCAGGAAGCATCAACGGCAATCCATGGCCAAATCTGATGTTCAACTTGATCCTGCTCTGCTATTGGTACCAGCCAGTGTCCCCTATCTCCCTTCATGTCCTCTCAGTATCAATAATGATAAAGGTGACAGAGGTCAGGGCAGCTTGTTGTGGGGCAGGGAGAGTTTCCAGAACACTCAAAGCATATGAGTAGAGACACAGCACAGAAGCCACCTCAGAGTCACGTAACTGAAATTTTCAGAAAAGAAATAGTGTCTCTCTCTTAGTTAGGGTTTTACTGTTGTGAACAGACACCATGACCAAGGCAACTCTTATAAAGATAATGTTTAATTGGGGCTGGCTTACAGGTTCAGAGGTTCAGTCCATCACCATCAAGGGAGGAACATGGCAGCATCCAGGCAGGCATGGTGCAGGCAGAGCTGAGAGCTCTATATCTTCATCTGAAGGCTGCTAGCAGAATACTGACTTCCAGGCAGCTAGGATGAGGGTCTTAAAGCCCACACCCACAGTGCCACGCCTACTCTAACAAGGCCACACCTACTTAAACTGGGCCACATCTTCTAATAGTGCCACTCCTTGGGCCAAGCTTATACAAACCATCACAGTGTCAGAATACCCTGAGTCTGTTTCTTGAAAACAGGAAGTCTTTTAGACATCCTCCCCATTTCCAAATAGCACCCCCCCCTCCCCCCCCCCCCCCCCCCCCCCCCCCCCCCGTTGCTCCCTGATCTCCACCTGAACTCAAGTAGGCAAGTGTTAACCTAGCTGGTGCTGCATTAAGCAGGTGGGAGTGTGGCTGCCAGAGTGATCTCTATCGGTGAGCCCAACCACAGGACCACAGGACTGTCTGCCCCTAACAGGGATAGGTGACCGTGTCCTCCCTGTATTTAGCAATCTAGCGAGTGTCTGGTGGCGTTTTTGTCTCCTAGGGCTCTTCCTAGTGCTTGCACTGGAAGTTTCTTGGCTCTTCTGGGGTTTTACCTGTAAATAAAACAAGATAAAAGGCAGCTTTCTGCTTTTCAAACGCTGACAGGCGCAGCCTGGTAAATTACCTTCACACTTTTTAAATAGAAGCAGAAAGGTTTGGGTGGATTGCCTTGCCTAATACAGAGGCACTTTTCTCTCGTGTGAGCGGCCACAGATGGGATAATGAGCGTGTTTTTATCTGTCTCTAAACACACCGCAAAGAGCCTGGAGTTAGACTAACTTTTCCTTCCTTCACAGTATTTCAGAATTTCGAGGAAAAGGTTGGGGTGGAAACAGCTTGGGTGTCAGGGATTAAAGGCTGGAGCTGGCTCCCTTAAAACAGACATGAAGCCATTTCTGGGACTTAGGAGGTTTCCCTTTTGTGTAGAGTCCTGGTTCTATATATCATCTGTGCAGAAGCGTGTGTGGGTGCATGGGCATGTGTATGTACATTTGTGTGGAAGTCAGAAGTCACTGTCAGGTGTTGTTCCACAGGAGACATCCACCCCACTACTCATCTTGGCTTTTTGTTTTTTGAGGTGAGATCTCTCACTGGTGAGGGCTTGCCCATTAGGCTAGGCTGCCTGGCTAGGAAGTCCCAGCGATCCACTTGTCTCTGCTTCCCCATCACAGAAACTACAACTGTGTCACTATTGCCAGCTCTTTAACATTATAATCCAGTCCCTTTGAAGGTCTCCAATTTACTATGTAGCTGAGACTGGCTTTGAACTCAGATTCTTCCTGTTTTCATCTCCCAAGTGTTGGGATTATGGGTATGCAACACAACCCTTCGGCTTACTTAGAAGCTTCTAGGTTGCAGGACTGGGCCATAATAACCTACAGTTATTTTGTAGACTCAAGAGAAGGTGTAACCCTGATACTGTTTCCCCTTGCTCATCTTCTTCCTCGAGGGTATCCCAGGCACCAAGAGGTAGAATAGGACTTTTGTCGGACATTCTAAAGTGTCTGAGACAGTTGAGGAATACTTTCTGCCCCTATTACAGAGGGAGAGGACTAGCAGGAGACCCTCTCAGAGAGTTTGATGGAAGCTGGGAACTCTGACTGGGAGAGGCAGGGAAGAGAGAGAGGTAGGCAGCCTTAGGTGGCATGGGGGGAGCTGGTGTCATTCCTGGACAATGTAGACCTTCAGTGAAAGCCAGCAGTGCTAAAGGTTCCACAGCAGGGCGTCTTCTGCAGGGAGCCTAGAGGGGTCCACAGTTGTGAGTAACTTTGCTCATATCAAGGTCACTCCACATATGCCTGTGTCACTAGTCTCCCAGGAATACTTTTCCTGGGTTTTGTTTCCCCATTTTTATCCTGTCAGACCTTAGAGGAGGCCCAAACAAAAGCCAATGAACTGAAGCCAATGAAAGGCAGAAGGAGGAGGAGGAGGAGGAGGAGGAGGAGGAGGAGGAGGAGGAGAAGGAGAAGAAGGAGTAGGAGAAGAAGAACAACAAGAAGAAGAACAAGAACAACACGAAGAAGAAGAAGAAGAAGAAGAAGAAGAAGAAGAAGAAGA
>JANHMN010000024.1:3842565-3918497 GCA_030674055.1 Rhabdomys pumilio | reverse complement strand
AAGAAGAAGAAGAAGAAGAAGAAGAAGAAGAAGAAGAAGAAAAGTGGCAGTGTTCCTGTCACCAGGCTCCTCAAGGACACAGCCTGTGCACGTCTGGAGTGTTCCCTGGGACAAGAGTCAGAGGTGTTGACTGTGGATGAGCTCGAGAGTGTTTGTTAGTTTGTTTACCCTAGGAATGGACCGGACCCTAGAGTCTGTGACTTCTATGTGCTCTGCTGCTTGGTTAGGTCCCCAGTTCTGTTTTTTTGTTTGTTTAGGTTTTTGTTTGGTTTTTTGTTTGTTTGTTTATTTGTTTTTTGTTTTGTTTTGTTTTGTTTTGTTTTGAGACAGGGTTTCTCTGTGTAGCCCTGGCTGTCCTGGAACTCACTCTGTAGACCAGGCTGGCCTCAAACTCAGAAATCTGCCTGCCTCTGCCTCCCAAGTGCTGGGATTAAAGGCGTGCGCCACCACTGCCGGCTCCCAGTTATGTTTTATAAATGAAAGAGTAACCCTACAGCAATGAGACACAGTTGCTTTTTGCCTGTACCCTCTGCCACACAGCCCCACTGGTTGGTTATTATGTGTGCTACCCGTGTGCTCCCAGCCATGAGGGAGACTGCCACGGCAACTCCTGAGGAGGTGCCCTTCATGTCACGGTCCCCCATGCTCGTCCTAACTCAGTTCAGTGTGACAGAGAAGGGGCCTTCTGATTTCTTTCTAATCAAGACACAGCACATTTTTACCCTCATTAGAAGATAAGTCAGATGTGAGAGAGCTGAGAGGGAGAGATGGTACAGCTATTAGGCTGTTCTTTTTTACTGGTCTTCGCCTGGGGTCTCCTCCCAGCATGATGTGGTCTGGATCAGGCAGAGGGAAGGACCCTCGGAGGATTAGTCTTTGAGTTGGGACTTTTTTCTTTCATTATTTATTTTACTTTGAATCTTCATTAAAATTTTTTATTTTCAGTGTTCACAATTTCAGGCATGCGATTGCCTTCCCGTTTGCATTTCGAAGACCCCCGACTCCTTCAAAAGCCAAAATAAATTATCTGTCATTGAATCACAGCTTATTCCTCGACTAGGGCACCAAAATTGAGAATTCACAGTATTTATTTCCTGGGTGAGTTTAACTCCTTCCGGGCCACTCCTTTCTTTAGTATTCTGTGATGAGGAGGCTAGGGATGGAGGGTTGAGGAGGGAAAGACAAAGGGGCTCATAGCTCACAGCAGGCTGCTTAATCATGAAGAGAGATGTGTTTGCTGAACTGACCAAGGACAATGAAATTGGCCAAGAAAGGTAGAGGGGATTTGCTTAGAGGTAAGAGCTCAATGACAGATAATAAAAGTCCCGAGAAGGCTGTTATTGGTAAATAACATCCAACTGTACTGCCTTTGGCCTCTGAGAAGGGCAGAGCCCCACTGTCTCTCCCACTGCTGTCCTCAGGCATCTGCCTAAGGCCCACTGTGGATCTCCAGCGCATTGCCTCTGCCTCAGAACTCTTCACCCTACTGTTCTCACTGTGGTAGGCACACAGCGACCCTCAGCCACGCTCTGTCCCGCCATCCTAGAGTTCCTCTGGAGGTCACTATTCAGAGATCCTTGAGCATGTCCACTGAACATCTTGTTTTCAAGTCAGAATAACTAACCCACAAGAGGTTGGTTTCAGGGTTACCGTTTGCTGGCTTTGTGAGAAATGAGTATATGCTTGGGAGAAACATGTAAGAGATTCTTGGAAATAGTCTGAGCCCCTGAGAGTCAATGTAGCTTTGTATACTCTACCATAACCATCCAACTAAGTGGGCGGGGCAAAGGGGACACGGGTCTCAGTGTGCACGGGGGCAGGGACCTGGGCCTCCGTATGTAGACCATCATACAGGTCTTTGTAAACTATCATGGTGATAATCTGACCCTTGTTCTGTGGAGGCTCAAGGCTCATAGACTCATGGCTTCACTCAGTAGTCTCTGTAAGCCACTGTCTGAGGAACATGTAGGGCTGGGTGTGTTACTCTTGCAGTAGAATACCCGCCTTGTCCAAGATGCTAGGGAAGACGGGGGAGGGAGGGAGAGAAACTGAAATTATGAGTTGGTTCAAATTTTTATTCCAAGGTTCCAAATTTTCATTCTGTTTTTAGAAGCTGGGGTGTCCCTAAAAGGTAAGCCTTTCAAACGCATGGATGGTTGTGAAGACACCGGCCTATAAATAACACTTAGGCCAGCAGGGTTATGACTGCTGAACCCTGGGAAGCTGGAGGGATTCTGTGCTCTGACTTCTTAGAATGGGGCAAGACGAGCAAGGAAGATGTGTTGGTTTGCCTGGGTTACTGCAGCAGAGCAATTGAGCCTGGACAATTAGAAACCATCAAGATTTATCCATCTGGACTCTGCAGGCTGGGAAGTCCATGATCCAGGTGCCAATAGATTGCTCGTCTGGGGGAGGTCTGCTTCCCGGTACACACCTCTCTCTTCTCACTACATCATCACAGAGAAGGGATGAGGGGGTCTCTCAGGGGCACGACTCTGGTCCATGAAGCCACTCCTCTCATGACTTCGATCACCTAAAGAAGGCTCCACCTTTAAATATCATAGCCCCGGGATTATTAATTATTTCACTATAAGAGTTTTGAGGAGCCGTGAGCATTTGGTCCTTGGAAGGAGGCTTTCTGCCTGTCTGTCTATCCGTGTTTTCATTCATGCATATCTAATAGGTGCCCAATATGTGTCAAGTGCAAAGGTTTTAGCTGCAGGTGGTACACTGTGGCAGGGGGCAGCAGGGATGCAACAGCAATAACGGCATCTCAGGATTGTGAAGTTGGTTTTCTGACTGACAGTCTTTTCCAATGGAGACAGTGGAAGTGTACGGGAGTAACGTGTGGGAGAGGAGATGTGTAGCTGGGAAACCTTGAACTGGTCTTAAAGGCCAATGAAGGTGACTGATTTTTTTTTTTTAACTTGGATATCTTTAGAAACAAGGCAGGGAAGATCCAGGTGTCTCGGGCCCCAGGCAGGCAGGGGCTGCAGAGCAGAACCTCAGAGCAATCTTCAACCACGGCAGGTGGCTCCTGGAGGGTGATGCCTGCCTGTTTGCACACACTGCCGGGCTTGTGGTTTTGAAGCCTCCTAGGGAGCAGGGAGGGAAAGAGGGACAGAGAAGACTTGGAGAACTTGCATTTAGTATTCCTGGGCTTCTTGCTTTCCTCAATCCCAAGCAGAGAAACAGAGAAGCACTGGGCTTCTGATGATGTGCTCTCCATGTCGGGGAGCTGATAAGTGGAACAGAGAGTGCAGGAGAGCATTTGGCCAAGACATTGCTTCTCATCAAGACATTGTTTCCCATCACGACTTCATCTCCTGAGACTGGACATGATGGCCCTGCTGTCCAGCAGACAGGGAGCAGGCAGAGGAAGTTTGCCTCTCCATCCTTCCCTCTTTTTTCTCTGGCTGGTGTGTGGGGGTAGGGGAAGGCAAGTCTGAGTAGTTAGCTCTGCCTAGAGATTATGTAAAGAGAGGGCTAGCCCCAAAGAGGGGAGGGGTAAAACATCCAGAAATGTCTGATACAGAGGATGGTGCCTAGCTGCCTTCTGACAAAACAGGCAAGGGAAGCACCAATCTAACCTTGACAGGCTGTACCCCTGGGGACAGAGGCAGCCTGTGCTGTTTGCTAACAGGTGAGAGATGGGACCAGAAAGACAAAGACTTAAGGGGATGAAGCTGGGTTTATTCCACAGCTAGTGAGAAACAGCAGTGGGAGGATGGAAACACTGAGTAGAGGAAGAGGGGCAGGGACAGGGAGGGGAAGGGGGGGAAGGGGCAGATAGGGACAACTGGATGGAACTGCTCTGCTCTCCAGGTTCTGTAGGGAGACCTCAGGCTTCTTGAAAGAGCAGACACCCCTAAACCTGCAGATATGGGAGTCAAATGTGAACCAGGTGTGAGCCCTTCCCTTCCGTCTTGTTTCACACCAGGGCAAATGTTTCACCTCAGCTGGAGCCAGGCTGGCTATAAGGGATTCTCTTGTCTCTTCTGCCCATCTCACAGTAGGTATGCTGAAATTGCAGGTGTACACTGTAGCACATTGGTTTATGCAGGTTCCAGGAACTCAAGCTCAGGTCATTATAAATATATGACAAATACTTTACCCACTGAGCCACCTACCTCCCCAGCTGCCTTAGGGTTTTACAGCTGTAGAGAGACACCATGACCAAGGCAACTCTCATAAGGACAACATTTAATTGGGGCTGGCTTACAGGTTCAGAGTTTCAGTCTATTATCATCAAGGCAGGATAACGACAGTATCCAGGCAGGCATGGTACAGGAGAAGCTGAGAGTGTTACATCTTTATCTGAAAGCCATTAGGAGAAGACTGGCTCCCAGGCAGCTAGGATGAGGGTCTTAAAGCCCATGGCCACAGTGATAAACCTACTTTAACAAGACCACACCACTTAATGGTGCCATGCCCTGGGCCAGGCATATACAAACAAACCATCACACCAGCCTAAGTCTAGGAGTTATTTTACTTGTATTTTATTTATTTATTTATTTATTTATTTATTTATTTATTTATTTATTTGGCTTTTCAAGATAGTGTTTCTCTATGTAGTCCTGGCTTTCCTGGAACTTACTCTGTAGGCTAGCCTGGCCTCAAACTAAGAGATCTACCTGCCTCTGCCTCTACTGGGATTACCCTCGATGCCACCTGCACCATGCAGAAGAGCTGGCCCTGTCCTTTGCTGGCTTTAGCATTGGGTGGGCTAGCTGGAGCAGTCACGGAGAGCTGGATCTGTTGGTGTGGACGTGGGAGAGCTGGGGGCTGACCAACTCAGCTACCATCCTGGCCCAGATCTAGGACTTTGAGTTGGCCCACCCCAACATCTACCCATCTATCAACTACTGGAGCGTGTGCATAAAAGAGCCGGTGCCACAGATCCCAAGCTGTAGAGTCTCTATGACCCAGGGCAACAGAATACCTGAGATCAGTCCTGGTAAGGATCCAGTATTGATGATGTACCGGAAGCCTTAAACCACATCAATGACTCATCTGAACATTTGTAAATAAAAATGCAGGGACAAAAGGGTACACCGTGTGGCATACTGTGACACACTACAGCTTCCATAGCGAGATGGTTTTTTTGTTTTGTTTTTATTTTTTCTTTGGTGGCCTGCAAAGGCTGAGGGAAATGGATGGAGAGATGAGAGGGATTGGGGTGCATGATGTGAAATTCACAAAGAACCAATACAAAGTTAGAAAAATAAAAACAAAAAATAAAAAAATAAAAAGGTGTTCGCCACCACTGCTTGGTCAAGCCCTGGGAATTTTAATGTCCATTTACTTAGAGGGACTGAACAAGATAAGTGTTCTGTTAGTTAGCAGCCTTGATGGAGAGGGACACTGAGGCTTAGGGATGTTCATTTGACCAAAGTCTCAGTTAGAAGAAGCACGACTCTGACACTGCTAATCCTTTGGGGGGTTCCTGGAAGCCCACAGACAGCATGGCCTAGGTTTCCAGAGAAGCCCTGGCCAGAGGCTAGAATTTGCTTTTTCTGTGAAGGAAGAGTCAAAGGTGGGTGAACCACCGCGTGCATCCCCCATGCCCTCAGTCTAAGCACAATGGGCAAACTGGAGGTTTAAACCTTTCTCACTTCACAGAAGAAGTATAGGAGTGCTTGAGAGATCCCTGCAGCATAAATAAATTTTAATGCCCTCCCCATATCCCTTGCTGGGTCGTTTCCTACTGGTTCCCTGGGAATAGTGCAAGCCTTCCAGACATCTGCACATGCATTTTACATATAAACACAAATAGAAATGTGAGATGCTTTTTAAAAAAAACATAAATGGCAAAATATGGTATGTACGATATGTGTGGCTTGCGCTTCACTTAAAAATAGGAGTTGAAGTTATTTCAAGTGATTTCCCCTGCAGCTAACTCATTTTAACTGCTAAATAATATTCTATTGCATATGCAAATCATATATTTACATATGTATGTATATATTTGCATACACATTTAATTCTTTCCCTGTCTTGGACATTTGGACTGCTTATGTTTCACTACTCGAAATATAATAACAAAGCGCATCCCTGTATGGGTTTTTCTGCAAGTGGAGAGAATGACTTAGAATGTGATTCTTCACTTGCTCTTAGCCAAGAGGCTGAAAAGCGATTACAGTGTAACTCCTGATAAAAGGGTAAAGTCACATTTAGTTGGAGTGACTATTCTTAGGCAACTTACACTGTTTTGTTTGTTTGTTTGGCAGTACTGGGGGTTTGAACCCAGAGTTTCACATGTTGTAGGCTACATCCTCTTACCCAGCAGTTTATACTCTTAATAAATCAGATCTCTCATTCCCACACACTCCTTTAAATAGTGGACACTATCAACACTACAGTTTTAAAGTGAATTAAAATACTTTTCTTTTATCTCACTTCTCCTGACATCCAGGGAAGCACTGTCCATGCTATCTGGAATCCCTCTTCTGTGAATTACTTGTTCATAGTGTTTGCACGTTTTGTAGAAATGTTCTGTGGTTTATTTATTAGTAGTAATATTTGAGACAAGGTTTTATTATGTTGCTCCTGGCTGGGCTCAAGCTCACATTGTAGACCATCACAGAGATAGATCCTCCTGCCTCTGCCTTCCCAGCTCTGGAATTAAAGACATGAGCCAACAGGCCTGGCTTGCTCCTGAATGTGAATACATGTCTGTTATGCATATTTTTATTTTATCTTTCCCAGTCTGGAAATGACATCTTAGCTTTGCATCTCGGTTTCATTTTTTTCAAACAGAAACAATCTTTATATAGTCAATGTATCCATTTCACTCTCTTACAGGTTTTGGTCTTGGTTGTTCCCTAGTCTACTTCATAGACTTCTGAACCTGCTACATGAACAGTTCTCTCTTTTGAGTGGGTGCCCAGTTGAGTCAAGTGCTTGCTTACGGCAGCCACAGAGCATCCAATAATATCATGCACTCTGGTTCTGTGCTGTGTCTGCAGAGTCTTCATTTCCAATCGCTAATTGGAAATGCCAGGATGTACCCGGTACACACTCCTGTATCCAGACACGGTCTTTCATCTGTTTAGTCTTAGGCAGGCATCTTGCTGTCTAATTGATTGGCTATGGCTTGTACCACTGTATATGCTTGACTCTGGTTGGGTAAATGCCTCTTTCTCATACTCCTCCTCCTCTTCCTCCTCCTCCTCTGGCTCCTCCTCCTCCTTCTTTTAAATGATACTCAGTGGGATTTTTATGGGTTTTGTCAGAGTCTCCTTATGAAGGAGACTTCTTATTTGGCTCATCCTTGACGCCTGACAGTGTTTGTTGTTGTTCCTTCTGGCTTCTAACTGAAGCTGTGGTGGAAGCTATGGTTGCTGGCTGTTGGCTGACATATCTCTACTGCTCTGCGACCCTAACATCCACTAAGCCTTTCTTCTGAATGTCCTAGGAAGATGACCACATTATCTGGAAATAACATCCTTCTTTTCTGCTCCCTTTTCTTCCCTTGAATCAGCCCCAAGGCCCCTTTCACCTGCTGTTTCTTCTTTTAAAGCTACCCTGTATTCTTTCCAGATATTCCCAAGGCCTTCTGGGAAACATGCACAGTTGGCCTTCTGCATTCACGGATTCTGAGAAATACATATGTGCATCCTGCAATTCAACCAAGTGCCGATAAAAAAAAAATACTTGGAGAAGCCAAGTGCATCTGTCTTTAACACTCAGACTGCTGTTCTTAGCATGATTTCTTAAGGCTTAGGGTCTATGCAATACAGATGACAAATATTTACATGGTATTTAGCTCGTATCAGATACATAAGGGATGGGGGGATGATTTAAAGGATGCAGGAATAACTGCATAGGTCATCCGCAAACAATTCTACCCTGTTTGATAACAAAGATGTAAAAGTGCTAGGACTTGGGGCTCTGTGGAGGTCTAGGAGCCAGTCTCCTATGACTGTGGGAAATATAATTAAAAATGCTTTATTTTGAGGCTAGAGTGGTGTGGTTCAGTTGTTAGAAATACTTGCTGGGATGGTTTACAACCCACTTTAACCCTAACTGCCGGGGTTCTGATGCCCTCTTCTGAGAGATAACTTCCCGCATATGACACACACACACACATACCACACACACACACACACACACACACACACACACACACACACTATAATTAATTAATTAATTATGAATGTCTCATCAATTAAGCACACTATTGCCTTTGCCAAGGACCCAGGTTTAGTTTCCTGCACCAGCGTGGTAGCTCACAACTGACTATAATTCTAGTTCTAAGAGATCTGACACTCTCTTCTGGCTTCTAACACACACATACAAAAATAAGTGTCATATATATATATATATATATATATATATATATATATGTATATATATATATATATATATGAATGTGTATTTTGTTTCCTGCTTTGTGTGTGTGTGTGTGTGTGTGTGTGTGTGTGTGTGATACACAACTTTTGTCAAACTTTTTTTTTTTTTTTTTTTTGGCGTATGGTAAGATAACAGCACAAGATCTTGCTGGAGTATCCAGCAAGCTGTAGATTCTATTTTATAACATTGAATCAGCCTGTCTGGATGAGATGAGCTCAGAATCATCATGAGATACATTTCTCTCAGCACACTGCCCAGCTTCATTTCCACGTCTGTTATTTTAGATTCTGGCAGCTGTGCTCAGCAATTGGACGAGAGCTGGACCCCGCTTGTCTGATTTTTTTTTTTTGCACCCGCCCTTTCTGGTGCTTCTGTTTGCTCAACCATTGCTTTCCAATCATCTTTCCTTCTGACTTTTGACCCGGTATGTCATAGGGCTCATGCCTCCATGTCCTGCCACTCATCTTTACAGCTGCTCCCGGGGAGCCCTCCCCAGGCCTGTGGCTTCAATACTCTCTTTATGCAGAGGTGACCAGTCCCATCACTGTGGGACAGTCCCAGCTCCCAGGTGCCACACTGTGTGACTAGCCACATCCCTGCTGACCATATCAGAAAACAAAACCCCAGGACTCCCTCAAAACTGTCCTGCCCAGTTCTATAACCATCAGCATCCTCCTCCAGTTGCCTGTTCCCCAATCTCCAGCATCCATTGTGACATCTCTTTGTCTCTACTATCTCACTTCCTTCTTTTTAGTCTCCATCCAGCCTTTGACGAAGCCTCTCCACTCGTTATTTATAGTCACAGCTAACAGGGCTCGGTGTCCTGTCCTTCATGCTCCTTTTATTTACTGACACAGGAGAGGCTCCGAACTTCTGGCAAGGTACCCCAACTCTTTTTTAGCTATATTGGCTTCTATGTTTCTTTTAAAAGATGTTCAATGTGCTGTAGCCTCTGGGCCTTTGCACATGCTGTTTGCTTTCCTAGGAGCTAACATTTCTGATACCCACCAGGTCTCTCTTCAGAAGTTCTTTTTTTATGCTCAGGTCTTGACCCCATTGTAGGTAACTGTAACCTGGCTCCTGGTCCTCCTTGGGGGTTTGCTGTTCCCGTCCTCACAGCATTTTTCTTCATGTGGCAACTGTGTATCTGTTTGTTTCCAGTCTTCCTTTGTTAAAATACGACCTCCGGTAAAATTAATGAGCAGTCTTGAGATTATTCTGTAAACAGGGTGAATCAAGGATGTTTTTTTTTCCCCTCTTGCACTTGTAGGTTTGGTTAAGTACCAAAGAATTCTGTGAGTACACATGCAAGCACACATATACTGTAATTTTTAATCTTTCAAAAGATATTTGCAATGGAAATACAGACAGAACATTTTTTTTTCTTTCTCACTGATCCAAAAACTGAATCAGAGAGCCCAAGGGATTTCTCAAGGTCAGGGCCAGTCAACGGTGAGCTGTGCTAGAATCTGTCCCCCATGTAGGCCTGGGGGACGAGTATGTCAGGGTGAGGGAGCTGTCAGGAATACGAAGCTGTAACCAGATCAGCTAAAGAGACCTCGTGACTGTCCTTAGTCACTGCCTCCCCCTCCCCATCTCACCTCCTCAGAGCTGAGACATCAACGGAAACATTCAGTGAGAACATTTGTGAGGGGCCTGGCTCTGCCATCCGCGTTGACCTTGGGCACCAGGAAGAGGGCTTGCTTCTGGTCTCTGCAAGCTGGCATCTGCTGCTTCCTCTTCAGGTCACTCTTGGCATGCTATTGCTCTGGCCCAGCCCCCACGCCCTCCAGCTTCCCAAGCTGTCCCACCAGCTTCCTTGCTCTCTGACTCCTAGTTGGGTCAGGCTGGACATTGGAGGACAGGAAAATAAGAATCAAGGAACTCAGTTGCTTGCTCTTTCTCTACAGAGACCTCTCAAGCTGGCTGTGTCCCTTGATCAAGGACCACAGATCCACAGGACAGCGGTCTCCAGGCAGCTGGTGTCTCCCAGTCACAAGCCCCTTACTTTCTCTGGTTCCTCCAAGCCCAGGGGAGTAGAGAGCCACCTGCTGTCATTTCTGAGGATAGTGGATTATCTCTCTTAAGCCCCACCTTAGCTCTGTGAATAATTGCAAAATTTTTCTATGTCATTGTCCCCGTGGGGTCCCTGGCTGCTACTGTGGCACTTCAGATTTAGCCTTAGCGAGGTCTCCTTGGCACTTGGCACAGTCCTAGTTCAAAGTGGAAGTTCCACACAGGTGGCAGAAAGGGACAGTAAAGAGAGTGGAGGAGCATGGTGGAGAAGCAGAAGACTGGCCATGGGGAAGCCTTAATGGCAGGGTGTGACCCTCGGCACAAAGCAAGGACTTGACTTGACTTGGAGTGTGAGGTGGACCTGTCCACCTCACGTTTATCACAGAACCTCCATCATGTGGTGTGGTCCATTAGACAACCCCAGGAGCATGACGCCTGAGTAGTGCAGCTGACCTCTGAGCCTTAGGATAGCATGAAGAGAATGTTCGGACTGCAGTGCTCTGACCTCCTCCTCCTCCTCCTCCTCCTCCTCCTCCTCCTCCTCCATCTCTTCACACCTTGGCTCCCTGAGGGTGGGACACTCCTCGTCCTGCCCCCTCTCAGCCTGGAAGCTTCTGTGAGTGGACTGGGTGGGTGGAGGCGCACAGGCTGTCACATTGTATCACATCAGCCTCCAGCTGGGACTCCAGCAGGGCCAAGTGACCTTGTGGATTCTGTGGAGCAAGGGAGTCCAGGAACAGATGAATAAGCTGGCTAAACAGCCCTTTCCTCACTGAGGGAGGCGGGAGCCTAGCCACTCTCTCCATCACTGTTCCCCACCCCACCCCCACTTGCTGCTGTGGCAGTGTCCTCTCCCCACCAGCTGCCTTGTAGCACCTGGAGAGTCAAGCCAGAACTCAGAGTGCCCCCTTCCGATTCTAAAAACCATGAAGACTTCAGTGCACAGAAGGTGGGGGTCTGCTTTGGGATAATAAAGGCAGCAAACTCCCCTGTGGGGTGGGTGACAAGCCATGCTTTGGCATTGGGAAAACGTGGTCTCTCTGGAGCTTTATAACCCATACTCCCAAGGCAGGAACATTAAACCATTTCCTATAGTGGGAGAAACAGGGCAGAGGAAGCTTGAAACAACTACCCAAGCTTAGGTCCCTGTGTGCTGCTTGGAAGGAGGTTCAGGACTTGTGGGACCTATGTGAAAACTGGATGGAGACTTCTGATCATGTTTTCTATTCTTTTTTCTTCCCCTTGTGTTAAATGTCAAACCCAGGACCTCACAAGAGCTAAGCCAGCATCCTACCACTGTACTGTCACCATAATAAGTAGTAAATAATGAATTCTTCGCCTGGCTTCTCCTCCCTCCATGTAAGTATTCATTTTTGTTTCATCAAGGTGAGATTCCTGGTGAGCTTCCTGGAAGAGGAGGAAGATGTGTAGCATATGGGGCTCTTGAAGTCTAGGACTGGTCTAAGGGAGGTAGGAGATTATCCTTCAGGTGTCCTTTCCCTGCTCCTTTACCTCCACCCTTGGGCAGGGCATCTTTTTTCTTTCCTTCAACCTTCGGTAGCAGAAGAGATTTCAGTTAGACTTTGGGAGGACATCTCTTATTTGTCCTTTGAGAGGGATCTCACTCTGGCTTATCATTTTCCAGAAAGACCCCAGTGTGGGTTAGCGTTTCTTGCCTTGAGCCACTCTGGCTGGGTTCCTTCTACCCTCTACCCCCTCTCTGTTTACAGGTGCCCCCACGACAGAGTGGCCATCTAGTGGAGCATGCTCACAGAGTGAGGGGGTGGAGTTGAAGTCATGTTTTGGGGAGACGGTGACATACTCTTGAAAAGCTTCCATCTGTCATCTCTAGTTTTTCCTGTTATAACAGCACCATGGTCCCTGCCAACTGCTGCGGAGTCTGTGTGTGGTTTAATTAGCCTGTAACGCTAGCCTCTCCCACTAAGCAAGATAGTAATAAATAGCTTCCGGGTCACAGCAGGGGTTAGAAGAGGCCTGAGGCCAGTGAGGTCTTTGAGGGTAAATGAAGGACTTGGGACCTGTGAAGAGGACTCTTGCTCAGCTTCCTGCTTGGAACATCACAGGAGGCCAATCAGTGGGCCTCCAGAGGGGAAAAACCAACCATAATCTGAATGGACTGCACAGAGACAGCCCATCTCAAAACAAAGCCTCAAATCACTCCCATTGCAGAGACTGATACTCACTTGGTAGAGAGTTGGTTTAGCATGCAAGAGGCCCTTGCTTCAGTCTCCAGCATGACGTAACCAGAGGTTCTGGTATCTGCATGCAATCTTAGAACTCAGGAGGTAGAATCAGGAAGACCAGAGGTTCAAGGTCATCTTTAACTGTATAGCAAGTTTAAGGTCAGCTTGAAAACAGACCCTGGTTAAAACCAAAAAAGTCCCTCTCATTTACCTGTATCCTTCACATACAAGGAACTCTCAGAAACAATGTCTTAGTAGGTACCACTCTGCATTAGCATCTTCTTCAGTGAGCCACTGGGCTCCAGTACTTGAAGTGTTCCCTCTTTCTGGACCTTTTGAGGGTGTTAGGCTCCTAATATCATTCTGGTAATATGTTGATACCTGGAGCCAGTATCGTTTGCCCCAGCCAGTAATCCCTAGGAGAGAGATGTGGTAACTAGCAGCGGGTGGCTCAGAGCATCCAACCAGGACCAGGTAATGAACCAGAGATGTGGGAGGAGAGAGGAGTGAACGATGCCTTTCTTCTTAACTCAGGAGACAAGATGGAGAATGATTTGGGGAAGGGGCTGCATTGCCCTGTAATGCACACAAACTGGAGACCGCACTACCTGGGCAGCTCCATATGCTGGTGCTGTCCTGCTGGTGGCTGAGCCCTGGTACCTACAATAGTGCCTGGTATTTAGGAGGAGCTCAAGTAACATTGGGTGGTTCTTGACTCTTGGGACCCTGCTCACTATACACTAAGAGCTTCTAAGAAGGAAGGGATCACTACCCCATGCAGGGAGATGGAGTTCACCTGGCCTCTTGTGGTCCTGCATCCATTTTGGTTATATCTGAGAACCCTGACTCCCCGCCCTTCTCCCTTCATGTGTGTGATGGATGCTCTGCCAGGGAGGGAGGGTTCGATCTGAATCTCCAACCTCCTCTGGATATGCCACTGCCAAGATACAATACACAATTATGGGGATTCGCTACATCAATGGTCACGGAGAGAGAGGAGCACCATCTGGACAGCAGAGCCGATGGCCAGCGTGTAACTAGGATTGCCATCAGCTCGGAGGTCAGGTTCCTGGATGAATACAAACAGCCAACACCAGAGAGGGAACAGCGCGGGCATTTCCCCCACTCCTGGCCACACCTTGCCCCTGAACTCCTTTCTTGCCTCCCTTCCAGAGACTCAAGGCTCTCGGCTCCCTCCACTCCCTTCTGGTGTATTTACCCTCATACCGTTCCTTGTGCTTGTTTTCCTGCTAATCTGTCTAGAGCCAGGGACCAGTCTCCCCAGAATGATGAGTCAAGGCATAACCTTGACATAACCTAACGTGGCCTTTACAACAAAAATGTCACTCAGGCCTCCGAGGGTGGGATGGAGGCAGGGTGAGTACGGAGGCCCTGTTTCATGGTCACTTAGAGTGTGGGCTTATTTTTGTTTTATTTCTTTATAGTTATTTTTTAGTTACATGTTTGTACATGTGGATATTTGTCACACATGTGGAGATGTGCTCAGAGGCAAAAAATACGCTCTGGGTCTCCTGGAGCCAGAGTCAGAGGTGGTTGTGAGCCATCTCATATGAGTGCCGGGAACCGAAAACAGGGCCCCTGGAAGAGCACACTCAGGGAGCAGGCCCTGAGTGTGGAGTCTACTTTGTCACTTCATGCTTTTCTGCAGGTAGATGGGTTCTTTCCTGGCTATGCAGCCCAGAGAAGTTGTTTACATGAAGAATTACTCACCCAGACCACAGCATAAGCACAGGGCAAAGCTCAAACTGGGAACAAACTATAAGGATCAAATATCACCATCACTGGAATAAACCAAGAACTAATGACCCTTGGATAGAGGGGGCAAGGCTGTTTTCAGGCCAGTCCTTACTTGTGATAGGCCTAGGCCTCTGGATGCTCAAGACAGCTCTGAACTTGCTTGTCCTGTTCTGTGTTCAGCCGAAGAGGCCAGAAAGCATGCCAGAGCACAGTGGCAAACACTGAGCCCGCGGAGGTTGTGATCTGTGTTGCGTCTCCTCATCTAAGTGGCTACTTACGCCCTTTTTCTTTTTTTTCTCTTTTCTGAATCCTCTCCCTTTCCCATCACACTGAGCTACTTCAGAACGTCTCTCAAAGGATTTTCAAGGAGCTGGTTGGGTCTCTGTGGAGTACATCGTATTATCTCATTACGAACTCGCCTGGTGACGGGGTTCCGTTAGCTGACTCTCTTTATTAACAGCCAAAGACAAACTTATGAAATACCTTTAAACCTGGATTTCCTTAACAATCTATCATTGGGGAACTGACAGCTTTCGTTCGCTTCCCTGTGCCAGAAAGAATTAAGATTGTTCCTAATTTAATCTCTCTTCCGCATCGGAGGCGGATATTTGTGTTTCAGAGCGAACTTGTGTTAAAGGCTCTGGGGACAGAGGCTTTGGATTGTTGGAAAGTCTTTCTATGAGTGCCCCACGCACTTCCTTGCAGACAGGACTGGCCATGACTGCCAGGAGTCTAGCCAGAGGCCTAGATGCTGCCACAGATGGGGCCACAGTCCAGTAGCCCCGCTGAGGCAGATGTTATCGGGGTTTCTCTGTTCATACCTTCCCGAGGAAAAGAATTCAGTCAAGAATTGCGAGTTTGAGCAGCAGTTTACTTAGCAAAGCCCAGCAAAGCAAACACTCCTAAGAGAGACTGGGACGTGCTGCCTCAAGTTGGGGAGCAGCCAGGTGGGTTCTGTGTTGTGGATTTTAAGGAAGTTTATGAATATCAATGAGATGTATAGCATATTCGTGGGGCAAAGTGACCCTTTTGACCTTCCAAATCATGGTAGACTGCATCTAGAATACTCTTTTTTTCTCCTCTGATCCTCTAGAAGAGGGCACAAAATATGTGTGTGTGTGTGTGTGTGTGTGTGTGTGTGTGTGTGTGTGTAAGGAGTTACGAAACCACAACACAAATATATTACAATTTTGTCAAGTCTTTTGAGAATGCAGACCCTCATGTGTGGGAGACCGCTGTGGTGTGTTAGTTTCTGATATAGTAGGAACACCCTATCTGGCACCTCAGGGATGCTTAAGGTATAAACAGGACAGGTAGGGCACGCAGCTACCAAGACCCAGTGACGCTTTCCAAGTCTCTTTTGATGCCTTGCCTGCTGGGTAGCACAGAATTCTGTCTTTGGGGTGTCTGTGAAAGGATCTTAGGGGCGATGGCATTTGACTCTTTGTTTCTCCAGGTTAGAATCTCCAGGTTGGCTCTTGATGGAGTCTGCTGGCTGTGCCTGGCTGCGTGACTCCTGGCACAGTGCTGTAGATGCTGCTGGTGCCTATTCAGATACCCTGGCTAGATGCTGTACTACCTCTAGCCGGTCTGAGTCTATTTTCTCCAAGCCAACAGTTAATGACTGACAGACAAGATACTGGACCAGTCCCAGTATCTGGAGCATGGCTGACTTTGTTGTGTAATCTCCTTCTCATTAGTTTTCAGGGAACCAGGCTAAAGCCACTCGCCACCCCAGACCACATCCTTGATGTCATCTTGCACCCGAAGAGCATGTCTCCTGTGACACTTTCACAAGCATCAGTTCCTTGGGCATGTTTGTAGCCAAGCTGTCCACACATGGCTTTGCCCTGGACCATGGAGGCAGGCAGGACCCTATAATCAGGCCCTGAGCAGTAGCTAGACCCCTTGAGCATATCCTGAGCCTCTTTCCTGCTAGAAAGCTGGGCTGAGAGCGCCTCCCTGGCAGTGGCTGCCCAGGGGCCCCGTCACCCTGGAAACACTTGAGCCACTCTTAGAGACTGCTCTGGGCCATGACCCCTTGGAACCACCAGGCTACAGCCCACGCGGTGGAGCCTTGCAAGGCGAGTCCTGCCAAGCACATCACAATCCCTCAGGTCATCTGTACTGAGATCGGGTGGTTGGAAGAGAAATCAGAAGAGCTGTGTTGGAAAATCCTATTATCTAGCCGGCCCCCATTGATAGCCCATGCATGAAACCAATTTACAACAAGCAAGTCAAAAGCCTCCGAGGACCGCCTGCTCTCCCGGGAGCCCAGCAATCACCCTGCCCACGGGCCTCTGCAGTCCAATACCGTTGGGTTTGCATCTGCGGAACGGCTCCACTAGCGCTCTGGAGCTGTCACTCAGCGCCCTGGGCTGACCGGCCTGTGCGTTGGCGAATGCGGGGAGAATTTATTACAGCAGAGGAGAGAAACACTCAGAATCCAGCACGATAATTTTCAGATCTCTATTTTTCTGCTGATGGCTTGAGCCAGCGCAAACGAGATGCTTTGGGTTGTTGGAGTTTTCTGAAGGTCACGGTGTCTGTCTGTCTTCTGTCACTGTGTGAAGGCAATGACAGGGAGGATTGGTCCCCACTTGGACTTGGAGGCAAGGTCTTTAACCTTTCCCATCTTTGGCTTCCTTCTCCATGAAAGGGAGATGCTTTTTTTTTTTTTTTTTTTTTTCTGGGAGCTGACCTGAGGATTTGATGGAATGATGGCGAGTCCTAGCACGTAGTAGGCAATTGATTTTATTCTTTTTCCTCGTAACCCCAGTTCTGTTTCTAAGGATCCAGGCAAGAATATGCTGTTGGTTTTCTTTGTAGAATATTCTGGTGTGTTTTATCTGTACAATAGCAAGGAGATTCTTTCATCTATCCACATTGTTCCTTGCTGGGAAAGAACTCATTAATTCCCTGGGTCTCAAAGAGCCACACCGAGAGAGTGTTGACTGGGTGCCAGGCCCCAAGTATTTTATATACAACACAGGATTTAAGCCTCACCATGTCCCTGCTGCTGAGTACAGCTACCCTAGTGTTACAGAGGAAGAGACTGAGGGATAGAAACGGCGCAGCCGCGGAGCTGGTAAGTAGAAATAGGATGAGAAGATGTGAGAGATGATAACCCAGGAACCCTGGGAAGATGCTTCTTCCAAATCCAGAACGCTGACTTCCAAGCTTTTTCCTGGGCCATGGTGGGGACTCCCCTACAGTTCACCCTCTGGAGAAGAGGCTCCACTCTCCCTTCATTTTCTCATCTCCCAGGTGAGATCTGAGCAAAAACTGGACCAGCCCATTGGGAGCACCTTCCTGGATATCCTAGTGGGCCCTGAGAAAGCTTCCAGGTGGAAACAGGCCCAGGTCTATCTCACCTCCTGCCTCCCCCACCTCTCAACCCCCACTAAGTCTCCGTCTATCAGGCAGGCTCGTCTAAACGGTCAAGGCTGTGGCCAAGCCTCTCAGACACCTTCTTATTAGTGGAGGGTGATGATCCAGGCAGCTACAATGGCATTTTTGCAACCTTCGGGGACAGGCCTGGTCTCTTCTAGGTTTAAGTGAGATAGATTTTAGGGGCCATACAGAGGAACACAGCAGAGGCATGGAAAGGCTCAAGGTTAAAACCAACAGCTGCCAGCACCAGGACTACCTGCCGCATCTGTGAAATAGGATGTGGACAGGGTTTGTGCAAAATGCACAGTCTGAAATAAAATGTTACTCCCACCTCAGCCGGACTGAAAGACTGGATGCCGCCACCGCTTCACTGTGTGGGTAAAGACGTCACAAAAATGAAATCCCCCAAAATCATTGTTGTGCCCTTCCCTAGTCTGACTGTCCTTTGCTTCCCAGTTTGAGTCACAGATCCATGAGAAGCGAAAGGACACAGGAGGTGAGAGGGGCTGACATCTTAGGGTAGATGAGAGTACAGATGCCAGTCTGGCCTTAGAGTCAGGGAGCTTTGCTGGCCCCAGGTAAGTGGACAAACCCTGGACTCATTGGAAGCGCTGCATCTGGCTGATTATGTATCACTACTGAATTATTATTACCAAATCACTATTGAATTCCCAGGAGGCACTGGACCCTTTCACAGCATCCTCTGGACACTAGGACATCCTCCTCATCCTCAGAAGCACTCTACAGAATGTCAGCACTCTTCTTTCCCTCCCCTTGCCCTACCTGTCTGAAGAGGAACAAGAGTGGAGCACCTTCGACGCCACAGGAAGGAGCCTAAACCATCTGCTCACTCAAGGGACCACAGACCCTGCTCTAGAATCCTGAGAATCGGGACCTCGTCTGGAAAAGCATTCCTTTCCACAGAAGACAAGATCACAACATCAATGAGAAACGGAGTCTCCTGAAAGGGTTCTACATCTCTTTCTAGAGTAGGATATAATCATGTGTAGTGTCCAAAGCCCAGGTGAGCTCCATGGGGTGTCAGCACTGAGGAAACATTGGTCCAGGAAAGCATGGGTACATCTGTGGGCAGCCTGTCCAGGCTGAGGATGTGCTCTGTAATCAGATGGGGTCTCATAAGCTCCTTGCCAGGTGCCCTGCCTCTTTGATGTCTACCCTTGGCATGACCCCTTTACCCTCATAGCAAACCAGCACATGTTCTACTGACAGCATGTTCTGACCATGGCAAGTACTGGGCCTATCAGAAGAAGAGATAAAGGCCTGGTAAGCTTCCAGGGGACTCGGAGAGTCATCCAAGCCAGGCAAATGGGATGTGCCTTGAAAGGAATCTTCCAGCCAGGCAGACAAGAAGCTACCTGCACGTGTGGACAGTGCTGACAACAAACAAAGGCCTGTTAGAGGGCAGCTGGAGACCTGCCCACCTCCGGGCCTTGACTTTGAGACAGAAGAAGAGCAGAGAACACAGAAGCTTCCAGAGTGGAGTTTGAAGACTGAGTTTAAAACGCACAGTTCAGGAAGAGATATACTCCCTAAGCCGGGACAGGCTGCCCACAGGTGTACCTGTGCTCCTGCTGGACCAATGTCCCTTCAGTGATGACACCTCCTGCTCCAGGTATTCTCATTGGCTCATTCTCAGCCTGGAGGCTGAGGCCAATTTTGCAATTACATTTATTTTTGTATCATTATGATTCCCAAACTGGTCTCAAACTCATTCTTAATCCTCGTACCCAAGTGTTAGGACGATAGGCGTGTTCCACCATACTTGACTCTCTGAGATGTTTCAAACTAGTTCCCTGGGTGACATGTAGGCAGAGAATAGTCAGGATGAGTCCACACATGTGATGGCCCCGGATCTGCATTCTGGCTTTGTAACCAGCCATATCGTCTGCCTCACTTCTAACGTTGTCTTTAGCTTCCTCAAATAGTTTAACAAGCCTTAATTCGAAAGTAAATATTATAAGATTGTTTCAGAGGACACTGAGAAGCTGAGCAAAGAAGGAAAGGTGTTGCAAAAAGGTAATTGTACAATAATTGAGTATAGAATTAATTACACCAAGGGACAGTCGGCGACTGTGGAGTGCTGACGTCACTGTGGGTGAAAAGGCACTTGATCAATGATTTAAAGCAGATTACCACTCTATATCCTTGTAGTGCTGGGAAACCATAGGTTTTCTGCTCTGAGCAATTACGGATTGATAGTGCATTTACCAAAACAGCACAGACAGGTCTCTTGTACCCTTCACCCAGAGTAACGGAACCATTTCATATAATTATATACAACATCAAAACTAGGAAGTTAATGTTGACACTCCAGTCCATAGCCCTTATGGAAATCAGACGTGTTGTTAACATCATTTCCCCAGTTTCTCCTTCACTCAAAATAACTTGCGTTGAGCCAACTGCGCAGTGTTTATTCCAGAGTGGGCTACAGCCCATCTCTGTCAGAATCAGCTAGAAGATGCATTAAAAGTATTATACCTTTTAAGTTGTTTCCCAGGTGTGGGGACTCAGACCTGTAATCCCAACAGCAGGAAGGCGGAGGCAGGAGAATTGCAAAAGTTCAAGGCCGATCTGATCTACATAGTGTGAGACTCTTCCTCAAAACCAAACAAACAACTCTCTCGGTCCAACAAAAATTCCAGAACACTTGTTCTAGACAGGCTTCAGGAGGCTGAGCTTGGGAACTGAGGAGACAGCATCCTAGACAAAATTTCCAGATCATTCTCGTTTTCTGCAGAGGTCAGAGAGCCACTAAATATTCCTTCTGTAGGCTCTGTGCTAGGCATGTGACGTGCACTTCAGGGACACTGGTGACTGTTCTCCCAGGGTGGAGAAGGATGATATTGACAGTAAAGACAGGGACTGGGATCCAGCCACAAACAAATGCTATAAGAACCCATGGGAGCATCTAATCTGGGTGAATGGGAGGAGTTTGGGAGTCAGAGTATTTCAGTTGAGCTTTGACTTAAGAGCGAGCCTTTGGGAGTAGGTAGGTCAAGGGAAGGTATCAGCCATCGCTTTAGCGCATTGCCTCCCCTCTTAGAACGAGAATTTCTGAAATTGTATTAATGGTGGGAAGCGTAGCTCACCTCTGGGTCCTCAATGCCTGTAAACCAAAGGTGCTCAATAAATAATGGATGAACACACATGAGAAACACATGTAGCCAGCTGGCTAAATGAAGCAGGAATGGAAGGGTGGTGGGTGAGGAATTAGTAGCTTGGGTAAATTCACACCTGTGTAGAGTACGAAAGTTTGAAAACACGTCTGAAAGAGGCTGGGCTTCTGACCATGGAGTACCAGCAGCTCTTGCCTGAGGCGCCCACAGAGAGTCACCTAGGCCTAGCATGGGAAAATGCAGGAGGGCTGTGTATACAGTGCTCTCTTCCTGTACAGCTAAGCCCCAGACACGTCAAGGTTCCACGGAGCCAGCTGACTTTGAGTTTGAGTTAAGTGGCCTTCACCTTGGAGGAAAAAAAAATCCAAAGACATTTTCCCTGTAAGTACTCTCTTGCTCTCTTAATCAGTATATTAATTTTAAATGCCAGAGACAGAATCTTAAACTCTCCTTCTTGGAGGACTGTGGCCAGATCCCTCCCTGCTCACGGAGGAGAGCTGAGTTCAGCCATGCTGCAGAGAGGGGATGGGCTAGATCACAAGTCCGCTTTGCTGCTTGGTGGATGAGGATGTATCAGAGGCTCTTGGCTTGCTCTCAATTCCTTCTGCTCTCTTGATGGGACAGGTGAGCTGTGAAGACCATTCCTGAGACTCAGCCCTGGAACGGAAGATCTCAGGAGAATGATCTCCAACTCGACTTTTTCTTGGAAGTTGCCTTGGATGCACAGGAATGGCTAGGGAAGGAACCTCTCCTTAGAGAAGTCCCTTCTGTGGTCTTTCAGCCCCTGTAACAGGGAAAGTTTTACAAAATGTAGATGCTTAGCCCTCATCTGCAGTCCTGCTGAGTTTAGAGAACTCCAGAATGTTCTTTATTGGTACCATTTCTCAAGTAGGCACACTGAGCATGACACTCAGTCACAAGGAAAACATGTCCCTAACATCTTAAACAGTCTCAGCTGAGGAGCTGGGATTGGAGACTGATCACTCTAGCCTATCTAAGACTCTATTTACACATCATTAAAATGGGGATGCAATCTATATTTCAAAGGGTTGTGTAGGAGTCAAGCAGAGCTCTGAGCTCAGTGTCTGGAAACTAAGAGTTCCCTAATGTGAGCTGAGATCGGGCCAAGCACACAAGTGCCAGTCATAGAGGCTGTTGGCCCTGAAAGAAGTCAAATACATGCAAAGAAGTTTCAGTCATGACGCCATGAGACTGTTAATGTATATTACATATATAATACACAATATGTAATATTACATATGGGCTTATTTGTGAATTCTGTTCTATTTAAGTGTATATAATGGCCTTCAGGCTAAGTCTCCTTTGCTTGATTCTAAGCTGAACACTTGACATTTTAAATTAAATGTTCTGTTTTTCTTAATGATCTCACCTGTTGGTTGGCCTTATTCCCCTCTGGTTGAGCATGAGGAGCTTTGATGGACTGTAAGAAGCTGAGTTCTCTCCCAGCCTGGGGTCTCCTCCACACTCTGAGCACTCTGTGAGAGGGGTGCACGCCTGCTCCAGTAGAGGAGGGGCTCCCAGCTCCTACACTTTCTTCATTCTTGATTTTTCCCATTGCTAGGTGGTGGGCATTTGCCCAAGAGACTCCTTCAAATGTTTTCGCACCCCTGAGAAGCCCGATGTGTTGGACACCCTGTGACTCATTTTTTTTCCCCTGAAGAAATCTGAACACAGAGAACCGGAAACTACAGGCAGCAGAGAGAGTTACCAGTTTGTTCTAGAACATGTAGACGCTCAGGCTCGACTGTGGAGGGAAGATGGCGTGAGCAGATGACAGCTGCGTCTGTGTGACAGCTTGGGGGCAACTGACATTTGCATGAGCATCAGTTTTAAGTTTTGGGGTTGTTACTTGGGGTCCAAGGACATTCTGAGAGGCCAAAGCTTATCAGCTCGATTCCGGCAGAGTTCTAGAAATCTGTGGCTTTATCTCTCACCTTTGGGCAACAGACCACTCCAGGTGGAGCGTTTCCACTTCAAGGTAGAAATGATGCGTCTGCCAGCTAAACACACCTTGCAGTTCTTTTTAATAATTTTAGGCATTAACAAAGAATGTTCTCAGATCAAACCTGATCGATGGCGAGCACCAGGCCTATAACTGCACTTCAGTAGGAATAAAATTAATGAACGGTACAGTGTGAGGTTAAAAATCTATACTTTAAAATGCACTTCGCTGTTGCCGTTCATCAAAACTGCCTTCAGCCTATGCCTTCAGTCACACAACTGAAAATCTGGGGTGTCTAGGCTAATGTGCTTCCAGCGAGCAGATGGCTCTGTGCTAAGCTCGGCAGGGAGGGGGCAGCAGTCAGAAGGCGAGGCTGAGATGAGACTCCATCCGAAACCTGGTAGAGTGTGGTTCCCAGGCCATGAGGGCAGACTGTTAAGTCCTGTCTGCAAAAGAGCAGCTGGAATGAGCCAGTCTCAGGAGCCGCGACAGCTCATTTGCTTATTTAGCAAAGGCTGTCATGTCCTGCTAGCTGAGTGGTCCTCAACCTTCCTAATGTTTCCATCCTTTAATACAGTTCCTCATGTGGTGGTGAACCCCAACCATAAAACTATTTTTGTTTTTACCTCTTAACTGTAATTCTGTTATTGCTATGAATCATAATGTAAATATCTGATATCCAAGATGGTCTTAGGCGACCCCTGAGAAAGGACTGTTTGACCCTCCAATGACCCACAGTGACTAACTGATTACAGCAGTCCTTTCTTCTCTAGCTCTCCCCCGCCCCCACCCTCACCCCATCTTAGATAGGGTTTTACTGCTGTGAACAGACACCATGACCAAGGCAACTCATATAAGGACAACATTTAATTGGGCTTGGCTTACAGGTTCAGAGGTTCAGTCCATTATCATCAAGGTGGGAGCATGGCAGCTTCCAGGCAGGCATGGTGCAGGCAGAGCTGAGAGTTCTACATCTTCTCCTGAAGGCTTCTAGGAGAAGACTGGCTCCCATGTGGTTAGGAGGAAGGTCTCAGTGCCCATCCCTACAGTGGCAGACTTCCTCCAACAAGACTACACACCTCCTAATAGTGCCAGTCCTTGGGCCAAGCGTATTCAAACCACCACATCCCCTCAGCATGGGTCCCATCTTGTGGTGGTTCTGGATCCTTTCCACCCTTCAGTTCTGCATTGCTAGTCTCTGTCGTTCTCTGTGTGTCTCTCCTCAGCAGCTGCCCCTCCCCCTTAGCTCACTCTCCTACCCTCTGCTGTTTCTTCTGGTCTGCCTCTCTGGCTTGTTGCCTGGATAGTCACCATCTAAAGATTTTTCTACAATTGTATCAAAGATGGATGGATGAATGGGTGGGTGGGAAGACCAGATAGATGAACTTATATCTAAAAGTTTAACTTATGGGCTAAGTATCTCTCCAAGAAGCTAAGCCTGGAATGGCACATACCCAGGTATTTGTTCTATGGTATGTGTCAAGGAAGGCATCCCTCAAAGTATGCCTTTTATGTGGCTTCAAGGAGATATACTCCCAATGACAGGGAAGGTGGGAAGCAGAACCCAGAGGTCTAGCTAGAGTCCAACTGATTATAACAGGGATAGAACTGAGTTCGCTAGTACCCATTTTTATATTATATTATTTTTAATACATATAAATGTAATATTGTTTATAATTTAGCAGAGGGTTTTATGCGTCTCCAGGTCATAAACTTACTTGCTTTAACATACGAATGCCACACACCACAGCACTATGTTGGCCACGGGCCCGCGTTGTGTAGTTGAGGCATGAAGACATTAATTATCATGATTAATTTCCACCTGTAATGCAGCCCAGCTCCATGAAGCAGGGGAGAAAACGGAGGCTTGTGAAAGTTAAATGACTTTTCTGAGAGTCCCCGAGACCTGGGTTTGAAAACTCCTTCCCCAGTCCTCTGCCCTCTCTGCTCACTCTGTTGATGTCTCTGCTTCAATGCAGACTTGTAGCTCTGCCGCCTGCGGAAGCATCTTGGGTCTGGGAGGCTTCTCCGGGATAATTCCGTTTCAGAGAGTGTGGAGAAAGCCCCCATTCCACTTCCCGTGTCTCCACAGCACAAGGGATGGAAGGTACACAACCGTCCTGCCACCAAGGGATGGGTTCAAAGGGGCGTGGCCTCTGTGTTTCTCAACTGGATATTTCAACTATGCATTCTGTTGCTCTCTCCAAGGAGGACAGTGGTCTATGCTGGAGGTTTGGGGGAGGGGTCGTTGAATTCAATGTTTTCAACAGGAAACACTGGAAGATGAGCCAGGCCTGGGCAGCCTGAACCAGAACACACGCGTCCCTGCCAGACTTCCCAATCCTACAGAAACAGAGGGAAGCTCACAGATAGGGACTGTTTCTCGTAAACAGTAATGGCTCTCAGCCACAGCAGAAGAAGCTCAATGAATGAGGTGGGTGGGCCCCCCCCGCCCCCAATCAATTTCCAGAGACCAACACCCAAGATATCAGACAACAAGGAACCTCTCAGGGTCAGGTCTGAGGTCCTCCTTCACTAGCCCTGGATAGCAGCTCTCAGTAACCTTGGTTAAAGTCCTGGCCACACCCACGAGGAGTCTCAGATGACGTCAGCTCCCACAGCTGGCCATACAGATATCTCTGTCCAGCATTTGGACTAACTTGGAGCTCATTCTCCTCCTTCCTTCTGTCCCTGACCTTCAGCCACCTTACTATATCTTTCTGGTCTCTGTAATCAGTGCTGGCTATGATCTGCCCGGAACAGCCTTCCTGCTCAGCTCAGCTCACTCTGCTTCAGCTGCAGTGACCTGGTCTCTTTGATCTGCCTAGTTCTCACTCCCAAGGCCTTTTGCATGTCCCTCCGGAGTCGTGGCCCCACCACTGAACTTGGAGCTCTTTGGGATTTGTTTCTCTGGCGTCCTATGAGAGGTGATGAGAAAAGACTGCTTGAATAAATAAAATGGCCAGCGGTTGCTACCACAATACGATTTGACCTGGCAAGAATAATGAGAGCCTGCCGACAGTAACAATAACGGCTGCCACGTATTGCCTGTAAACTGGATGCCAGGCATGGTGATAGGCAGCTGACATATATTAGCTTCGTTAATCCTCAGCCCCGGGCCTGTATGATCTGTCATTCTGTTTCACAGGTCAGGAATCAGAGGTATGGTTTTCTGAAGGTATGTGGGCAGGGACGGGAGGAGTAGCTGATTGGAGATGTGAGCGGAGACACATCTGAAAGAAATGATCTGTGCTTAATCAGCAGCTTACACCAGCTAGAGGTGACAGACAGGTGCCTAATGGCCCTGGATTTCCTATACCATCCTCTCCCTTAACCCCTGCCACCCTCACCATCATCTTCAACTATCCCAGTAGGCTTTGAGGCAGACCCCAAGCATCTTCCTAGGCACTTAGTACTGACTGAGGTACATAGTGCCCAGTCCTCCCTCTTCTGTGTTCTCACTAACTCCCACTTCATCCCGAACCTGACTGTGGGAGAGGAAGACCTGAAGACAAGAAAGCAATGTGTCAGCAAGCCTCCTCCTCTCATCCTAAGCGAGGCTGGCCTGGCGCTGTCAGCGGGAGCCCTGACACTGATGGATGAGCTCTTCAAAGTTAGGCCGTACTCCCAGGCAGAGCCAGCTCTGTGGGGAGTGAGGGTGCCAACAGGAACCTGCAGCTCTGCTCCCATGGGTGCAACATCAGAGCTTGGACCCTGTCTGAGCTGGTCCTTGGAGAAGCAAAACAGGAAGAGAGGCACCGTTATCTCACCCTATGTGGCCAGAGTCAGGTCCTAACACTGCCTCTACCATGAGCATCACTGGTCCAGTTGTTTCTTTTCTCCCCACCATCTCCTGGAAGCTTCTCAGTCATCCATACTGAGCCAGTATTAATGATATTTGCCAACAAAGGGTGTAGTGTGACCCAGAGCATCTGAAATGGCAGGTAATCTCTCACTCAGACTCCCCTCCCATGCTAGCTCTGTGGTGTTTTCTGGACATGGCCTTCATAGTGATGTCCAAAGTCTAGGGAAGTAAGGCTTGACAGAAGGTGAGAGACCACCATCCAGCCCCAGACCTTTCACTCTGCCTTGCAGCAGCCTACACTGGGATGCAGATGCCTTGCCATTAAGGGCAGAGAAAAACAGTTGTCAAATGAACTTTCCTTGGTGTTTCATTAAGAGGCTGAGTTGGGGACAATACAATAAATCCCCACAACCAACACACTCCTTTATTGCCCTGCTTCTCCATCCTGGCACAGTGTCAACCTACTCAGCCAGTAGGGGTGCCATCAGGAGAGCTGAAGACAGGAGAGAGGGGCTGTTTATTTCCCTGATTGCCTGTTTGTCCATAGTTTGAATGTCATACTCCATGTATCAAAGGTTACTGTCCTGTCTAAGACACCTAGATTTTTCCAGGTTCTAGAGGCATCTCTTTCATCTTGCCATCTATGCTCAAGATGGTGGCTTTCATACTCTGCTCATGTTATTGGGTGGTCTTTTCTATTCTCCCCAGCATGCCACCTGTGTCTACCAGGACCTTCCCTAGTAGGCATGGCATCAAGCATAGCTATAGACTTACCAAGAGAGCAAGATAGGCTCTGTATCCCCAACAGCTTTAAGCTCCCAGCCAGGGAGGAGAAGGTGAGGTTGAGAGCTGAGATTCCTTCCCTGTACCACCTTAGGCCAACAAAGAAAGCTTTAAGAAAGTCATTTAGAGCCAGGTGTAGTAGCATATGTCTTTAATCTCAGCACTTGAGAGGCAGAGCTAGGTGGATCTCTGAGTTTGAGGTCGGCCTGGTCTACATAGTAAATTCTAGGCAACCCATGGCCATGCAGAAAGACTGTGTCTCAAAATAAATAAATAAAATAAAATAAGAAAGGAAAGGAAAGGAAAGGAAAGGAAAGGAAAGGAAAGGAAAGGAAAGGAAAGGAAAAGAAAGCCTCTTACAGAAAGACAACGTTGTCACTACATTTTGGCTCAGAGCAGTCTCTAATTACAGTTCTGTAGCACTAAAGATTGACCTCTGGTGGTCGCTACATGCAATGGCATACAGCATATGCAGGTATGTGCAGGTGTATGTGCAAGTGTATGTGCGTGGGGGAGGGGGAGAGGGAGAGGGACAGCAAGAGGGAGAGCGCACCTGGAGAGACCCAGAGCTAACTGTGGTCCGGGGAGCACCAGCATATCCTGAGCACTGGAAGGACTGTTAAATGTTGACTGTGATTGAATTGCCTCCAAAGATTCCATCATTGGCCTGAGAATCAGCCCAGGCAGACCAGATGGATCTCTCTAGAATTGACTATGAGGGACTTGTGAGAGCCAGTAGGGAGCCATCGTGTGAAGTTACGTGGCTCCCCAGGTAACTTCTCTAAGAGCACACAGAATCCCTCTTTGTGAGATGTATTGGGGCATCTCCCCAGCTATTTGATAGCCACAAAGAACTATCAGAAGTTTGACCTTGGCTAAAGGTCTTCTTTCTCCTGTCAGCCTCCAGAGCAGAGGGAAAGATAGAAGGAAAGGTAGAGGAGGTTAGCCCCTTCCTGCTGCAAGGACTCTGACTCTGGATCTGAGTCAGGCTGGGGGCTGGGAGACTTTCCTCATTAGGCAAGAGGCATGAATTCTGTCCTAAGTTGAGCTTGCTTTCTTTTGTAAATGACACACGGTAATTGTACATATTTATGGGTGGTGTGATATTTCAATACATGTGTGCCACTTGTACTGATCAGGTCCTGGTAATTGTCAGATCCATCACTTCAGACATTTATTATTTCTCTGCGATGAGAACATTCACAATCCTCTCTACTAGATATCTGGAAATATTCAATTAGTAGCCAACTACAGTCATCTGACTGTGACATACGACACCAGGAGTTATTCTTCCTATCCGGTTGCACCTGTAACCCTCCCCTCTCTCTCGCTCCCTCTTTCCCGTCTGGAAATCATTTCTGTGCCTATGAGATGGACTCTTTTAGTTTCACATATAAGTGAGGACATGCTACGTTTGTCTGGAACCGGACTTTTAATAACTAGAAGGGCAAACCCAGACAACACCGAACGGATTGAAAGGTTGGAGGGTCTTCATTCCGTGAGTGGGGGTGAGGAGTCCACCGTGGAGAGCAGGTGTGACTAGTGGGCACAATAAGGAGAGGGAAGGCTGTCTCTTCATTTCACCCTGCCGGAGTCAGCAAGGCAATGCTCAGTTAATGCATTGGCTTCGGGTCCAGCTAAGTCTTTGGGATTCTGCGGGTCTGCAGATAAAATAAAAATATAAAAGCAAAATAATATACTGCATAAACACAAGTAGAGCAGGTCACAGTGACACCAGCAGAGAAGTAAAATGCTGGATGGAAATTGATGGGTCACAACCTGTCCCCTAAGTCATGTGTGTGGGTCTCCCAGCCTTTCCTGAGTGGGGACTGTACTCAGCACTCCCGGAGAACATTCATCTCAGACAGAGACAGAGAGCGGAGACGGTGCAGCTCTTGCTTGTGGTCTGTCATTTCCTCTTCATTATGATCCCTTCAGTGGTCAGCTCCTCAGAGCAGAATCCACAGAAGATCGTCTCTTAGACATTTCCTGAGGATTTACTATAGGGCATGGGGCCATTTACTATAGGGCATGGTCCACATTAACCAATGGGGGATCCAACATGTCCCAAATCACATAGTTTCTAGACCCTATTGGACTCATGGCAGGCCAGCTGTAAAAACACAAATTCTAGAGCTGGGGAAATGGTTCTGTGAGTAAAGTGCCTTGCATGCAAGCATAAGGCTGGGAGTTCAATCCCCAGGACCCATGTGCAAGCCAGGCATGATGGTGAGTGCCTGTAACCCGGATCTGGGGAGCAAAGACAAGTAGATACCTACATTGAAATGACGAGCTCTAGGCTCAATGAAAAGCCCATTTCAAAGACTAAGTTGAAAAAGACATTGAGGAAGAGCTTGGGTGGCAATCGTTACATGACCACATGGGTTTGCATACCCACAAGGTAGTATCGAAGTATCTTGGGTGAGGCATGGTATCTACTGAATCCTTGCTTGGCCTGGACTGGCTTCACTGGACCTCTTTGAGATTTATTTTCTAAACATCTGCAAAAGTCCTACTGTGTGCTAGATATGAAAGACTGTTGCAATGATAAGATTGCATACTCAGCTTTGATCAGTATGGGGGTTTTGACCTGCTCCATTCCCAACCTGGGCCAGTTCACCTCTCCTTGGACAACCTGGTGTTCCCCATGTCTACGTCTCATGCTTAGCTTTGAAGAATTGGGTTTATAGTAAAGTTGTACCAACAATCCACTGGGAGCAGGAACACATTTTAGAAGCAATAATACCAGAAGGCAGGGGATGGAGGCCTGTGCACAGTGGTAGGTTGGTTCTGAAGCCATGCTTTCTATGAAGAGTGCTCAGGTCGAGAAGGCTAATTCTCCTGGCCAAAGGAGTGGCTGGAAGCAACATCAGGGTCCTGCTTGGAAACAATTGGTACAAGAAGCCTGGCCCTGCTGAAGGGGTCTGCTCCGAGCCATAGGCCATGGACCATCTTACTAGCAAATGCCACAGATTTTAGACTTTATTCTTTAGGGAACTAGTGAAAGGTCTTAGCTGGGGAAATGCTGTCAGTAAATTTGCATTTGGGCAAGGTACACTCAGAGGGGGAGTAGAACATGGGTTGTCAGGGAGCATAGGAAGTGGGAAGACCACTGGGACAACCTGAACAGGCCTTAATGTGGCATTGGGATACAGAGGTAGATGGGCTGGGGGCAGGGGCACAGAGGGAGAGGCATAAGGCTAACCCTCGGGACTCCAGCTTGAGAGGAGTGGTTGGTGGATAGGTGAGGAGCCCCACTTTAGCTAACTCAGATTTGGACCCCTTCTGCCCAGCTATGCAGGTCAGCATGATTCTTCACCCAGAGCTTCCCAGGCTTATGCCCCTACAACCAGGATGAGGACTCTTCCACTAAACTGAGACTCACACAAGTCTCCTGCTCAGCTCAGCTCAGCTCAACTCAGCTCCACCATCAGGCCTAGAAGCTGCAATGGAGTTTCATCAAAACCTCATTTTCTTCCTGGAAAACAAGCTTTGCAAACAGAACAGTTCTTAATCGACTAGATATTTAGATCTGTGTATCACTTGTAAGGTGCGTAGCTCCCCATGGTGACATTTTAATGGCCAGGGGCATGGGGAGGAAGGTAAATATTCCTTACCTTTGTTTCAGTCTGGGAATTCTCCTCATTTGTCAGATATGATTAGCTGTTACCCTTCTGCTCCCATTGTTATTCAGGTCCCTGCTTGTCACAGTCACACCCCTTCGGATGCTCATGTCTTGCTTTCTCTCCAGCTCTCTCTCCCTCTGGTGGCACCCTGACTGGCTAGTAATTTATGTATGACAATATGAGACTAATTCGGTTATTATGTCAAAGGGAAATTGAATCTGGGGTTTTAGTGCCGCATCTGGGAGAAATCTTCCAATGAATCTAGAGTGGAGAAAAAAGCCTCAGACTGAGATTCATCCGCTTGTCACCCTGTCGGCAAGATTAAGTCATTATAGAGGGCTAAGCTGGGCCAGAAATGGGACTGTAGAGGAAGGAGATAAAGGGAATGAGAAAGGGATGGGAATAGGAATAGAGGGAAGAGAACCAGGGCAAGGCTGGACCACTGATGGGAGCCTGGCAGGATGAAGGGTTCTGTGCCACTCTGCTCCTGGGACTCTCATGTTTATCCACAAGGCGGTCTGAGCAGTGTGACAGCTAAGGGACAGATGGACAGGGAGGAAGTTCAGTGGGAGGACATTTATGCAAACAGTAGCATGTCTCTGCTCCTGGGTGTCTTAAACACTGTGTGAGTTAAATCTGGCTTCCCCATCCAACGTGGGATTGGAGGATTCTGTTGGCTGCCAAGTGAAGCAGTGGTATCTTTTCTGGGTAACTGGGCTTGGGCAAGGGGCTCTTGGGCTTCATACAGCAGCTGTGCTTAGGGCCATAAAGTCTGGGAAAGCCCTAGTGTAGGAGGAAGCACTCACATCTAAGAAATATCACTGACGTTTACTCTGTTTGGTCAGAAAAGATGAGAGGGATAGCATGGAATCTTTGAGGCCTAAGTTGGTTGGCATGGAATAGGAAAAGATCTTACAAGAGTCTCTGAAAGTATTTTATTAGAGTGTTCTTTCTTCCAAGATACCCCAAATCTGCTTAATATGCCCAGTTGTTAATTGGACTTATCAACAATGATTGTGTTCCAGCCTCCCGCTCTGTGAAATGGGTTTCCTTTCCCCTCCTTTATCCTCACAGGTCTCCCATTCTTGACACACACAGTCTCTGAGTCTCCTTCTTATCGGTGGGACCTTCCTTCCCCATGGGAAAGGAACGGGGGTTAGCAAGGGGGTTGCTGCACTTCCACCAAGAATGAGAGCTGCCCTATTATTTGGTCATTTTGAGTGTTTTTCTGAACCCCTGTTTTTGCTTCTTATAAGCTAGGACCACCTACTCACATGGGGAAACTGAATCGCACGGTTACCATAACTACAAGTTTCCCTTCAAGCCTCAGGGGCATCATTCTTGCTTCCAAGAAACCACTAGCCAAGATCCTTCCAGCCTTGCGAGAAGATGCTGAGGGTCATTTTGGCCATGCCCCTGCATCTAGGCAACATTCCAAGGACAGAAACAGAACAGGAACAAATTGAGGCCCTCTCCACCAATTTCTCTCTTTCAACTTCCCTGGTTTCCCACCACCCCAAAACAAACAAACAAAAAAAAAAAAACCCACATTTTTTTTTTTTTTTTTTTTTTTTAGAAAAAGGAGGACGTTCAAATGGGAACGAAAGAGTTCAAAATAACTCTCGGTTCTTAAATCACGTCAATTTGATTGTTTCTTCCAACACCCACACATCAGCTTTGACCAGACATCCACCTACCAGTACTTTATGCAAAAGTATACTGGCAGCTGATGATAACCGAGCAGCATCTCAGCTCTCCGAGCGGCTTTGTTACCAAGCCCTCTCTGTTCCCTGTGTCCCTGGAGCTGGGTTCCTGTTTGATGAAGGTCCTAATGTCCTCAGCTGCTGTCAGTCTGTGCTTTCACCCCCTCCCCCGCCTTAGCAAGCAAGACTGTGCACACATCTGTCCCACACCCCACCACGGAGGTTAATACTGTGGTTTTGCTCATCTTTGGATTGCATCATCTCAAGAGTGATTATTAATAGACAGCCAGAGTCCTGGGTCTGTCATGATAGCCAGAGGATCTAGGAGAGGCCAAAGAACAGGGAGCCTCGCCAAGGGGAAGAGGGGGGTTCTGTATGAATTCTAGGTACACTGTGCAATACTAATGGTGGGGAAGAAGGTCATAACAATTACTGGAAAGGAAGCTGCTGTGCAGACCAGCAGAGTGGACATGCCCAGGCCCCTGAAGAACAACCTGGAGGGATGAGAGGTAAGAAAACTGCCTCACATAATTCTGGTAAGCTATGGGATCCCAACTAGCAGAGGGAAATAGGCCCCAGGAACCCTGGTGATTACAGTCACAACATTTGTTCGCAGGCACTGTGGGGGTCCTCACATGGGGTTATTATCAGGGGTCATTTCATTCATCCTCCTGCCTCTGAGCAGTTGGCACTCTTTCTTCTAGAGTTGTCTGCACAAGAACAAGGCACAGTTCCCTACAGTCCAGTGCTACAGTGCTGGCAGCCCCCCGCCCCAGCCCCTTCTCTGGAAATCCTTCCTAGAGTGCTGCCCTGCAGATTTAACCAGGAGAGCCAGGTCAGGATGATCTGAACAGACAGGATGGTGATACTCGGTGAGGGACCTCATGATGGCTCCTTCTCCTCACTGGCTCCGCTCCCAGGATGTCCCACAGGAAGACTAACCAGCTCTCAGCCACTTGTCAGTGTAGAGCCCCTGAGCCCTTAAAGCTCCTTGAAAGGGTCACTCACTCTGCTTACTCCGAGATGAAGAGGCCACTTATGGGTCTTATAGACCAACCACTGGCTTGGGGGACAAGTCCAGTATCTCTCATCACCTGTCCCTGCAGTAGGCCAAGTCTCCACTTCACATACCGACTCCTAGTGATAGATTTGCAGAAGGCCAGGGGAACTGAGCTCAACCAGGCAATAAGAGAAGAAAGTGACCAAAAAAATTACTAAGAAAGGACCTTGGGTAAAGGTCCAGGGTTGCAGGGTTGAGGGACTGGCCACCAGACTGATCACTGCTCTAAGACAAACCTGCATTTAGAGCCCAAGACTAGTGAACTGTACTTGTTGACTTCTAGAGCCTGAGATAGTGTTGTTGGGACAAAGAAAGGTCTAGAGGTAAAACGAAAGCTGAAGACGGAGGAGGGAGACATAAGGGAGAGGCAAGGTGCCAGACAATCTATTTCAGAGCAGGACTGATGCCCAGGAAGAAGAGACACCCAAATAAATTGAGACTCCAATTTGGAATGAATTGCATTAGGATTTGTTGGTGGCTTATTCTCTCCAGCTTTGTTTGGCTTGAGAATTTATTATCTTATCATTGTTACTGAGATAGGGGTTCACTGTGTTGCCCAGGCTTGCCTCTGGTCTTAAAACTGATGGGCTCAAGTGATCCCTCCCAAGTGTAAGGACCACAGTCGTGCACCACTGCATCCAACTACAATGTTTTTAAAATTTTTTATTCATTTTATCAGCACGCACACATTCTTATAATCATTCAAATCATGCAATCCTTTCCCTTTCTCCATTCCAGGACCTTCTTGAAAGGAACTAACACTAGCTGATTTATCATGTAGATAGACACGCGGCAGAGAGATGATAGAAAGACAGATACAGAGAGAGGGAGAACATATTCGTGTGGCTAGCATTCAGTTCACAATAGTCCTTGGTGTGCTTCCAAGTCCGTTATGGAGAGGTCCACTTGTTCACTTAATTGTTATGTGATGTTTCAGTCACAAAGGGCACCGTGGCTTCTGCAAACTTACTGATGGCTATTTATCTTATTATGTTTGCTTTTGTTTTTTTATTGTGCTGCAAAAAGCATCTTTCCCTGCAACTCCGGCAGATTTTACAATGAGTTTATGAGTAACTAGGGGAGACAGGAGTCTTTGGGACAGTTCGGAAGTGTAGAGAAACTGGACTAAGGTGAAAACAGATCACTGAATGGTTTTTCGGAAGACCCCACTGCTAGGAGCTTGTTCTTGCTGATATTATGGCCTCCTGTGGCACAACTAGCCACAGCTACCCACGAAGGTCTTGCAGAAAAAAACACAAAGTGCATGCTGGCCGGATCCAGGCAGTTAAAACCAGACCTGGCACTGGAACGCATGCCTGATAATAATCCTCTCTTTGGACCGGTTTTCTGCAGACTCTCTCCCTCCCGAAAATGATCACAAGCAGTATTCATGCAGCAACCCCAGCCGAGGGACAGGTGCTATTTTGAGCTGTTTTCAGTAATTGGTAAATGCGGGGAATGCGTGGGAGGAAGGCGCAGGGGCCTTTCTGGATACAGCGCTGACGTCATGGGTGAGTTTTCAGAGATGCGGTTTCCTGTGTGGCTTGGGGAACGAGGCTTCCCTGATCACATGACCCTGGGACACTTAGGCAGCAGGTGACTCTTTTGTTCTCCAGTCCTAGGACATCCTGGACTGTGTTCTCAGCTCAGAGTTATAGAAAAGACACAAGCAGCCTGCCAAGGGACCAGGAGAGCAGCCTTGAGGTGTCTATCACGAAGAGAAATTTTCTAAGTCCCCCTCCTTCTCCTGCCCCCATCTGCTTATAGGCTGAGTTGTTTCAACAGAGCACTGTGAAGTCACAGTGTCTGAGACTCCAGGGCATAATTCTGCCTCGCTCTTCAACACCTAACACCATGCCTTGATTGCCTGGTTGGTTTTTTTGTCAACCTGACACAAATCTACACACATCAGAAAGGGGAAAACCTAATTGAGAAAACGCCTCCATCAGATGGGCCCCGTAGGCTAGTCTGTGGGGCGTGTTCCTGATGAATGATTGACGTGGGAGAGCCCAACCCTCTGTGGCTCGTGCCACTCCCAGGCGGGTGGTCCTGGGTATACAAGACAACAAATGGAACAAGCCACCCGAAGAAGCAAGCCAGCAAGCAGCATCCCCTATGGCTTCTCTGTTAGTTCCTGCTTCCAAGTTCCTGCCTTGAGTTCCCACCTTGACTTTCAAGGATGAACCGTGATGTGGATGTGTAGAGGAAATAAGCCCCTTTCTCCCTAAGTTGCTTTGGTCGTGGTGTTTATCACACCAATAGAAAGCTAATTAAGATAACCCTCTGCCAAATGGTTATGGCATCACATGCTCCCCCAGAATATAACAGTGGTGATTCAACAAGATGAAGCCTAGTGACTGTGGCAAATACTTCCAAGTTGATGGCATTATTATCATTTATCACAACAGGTCGCAGGGCTTTCCTTTGCTATGTCTCCCTCCAGCTTGTGAGGTTGTTTGTTTGTTTACTCCAGAGACCAGACCTGTGTTCTTCGTTGCCTGATCAATGCAAGACCTCACAAGAGGCAAAAGAATATGAAGCTGGAAGATGATAAAGGATTCAATTTGTAACTCCTTCCTTCAAGGGCTGGAGGCCGTTTCCTGTCCTCGGTCTAGGCAGGCCACCAGAATGTTCTGAGCAGTGGAAGGCCATGGAGGTGATGCTGTGTGACCTCCAAACCCAGGACTTAAGAGACCTTTTTGCTTTTACTCTTGGTCTCTTGCTGCCATGACTGCCATGTAAGGAAGTCAAGAGTTGTGCCCTACCTCACAGCTGAGACTGAGAGGCCTGTGGACTTATGACAGCCACCCCAGTTACCCATTAAGATTCCAGGCCTAGGAGACTGGAGAAATGGCTCAGTGGTTAAGAGGACTGACTGCTCTTCCAGTCATTGGTCCTGAGTTCAATTCCCAGCAACCACATGGTGGCTCATAACCATCTGTAATGGGATCCGATACCCTCTTCTGGTGTGTCTGAAGACAGCAGTGGTGTACTCACATACATAAAATAGATAAATCTTTAAAAAAAAATTCTAGGCCAAGGAGTGAAGTGCTTGAGAGAAACTGGGTCTCCAGTAAGTTCACCCATTGATGACAGCTGTGAAGGTGACCCCACAACCCTGCCTCAGTGGCAGAAGTCATAGCCAATGGGTGGTTGCTATTTCAGCCACCAAATCTTAAGTTTATAATTTTCTTCTTCTTTCCCTCATCATCAGATTAACGAGACCAGAAGACTGGGAACAAGTCATCTCAGAGTTCCTAAGAGACAAAAGAGGAAATGTAGGCAGAGCCAGAGTTGACTATAGAGTTTCAGACAGGAGGAGTGCCTGAAAAGAACAGGCCATCACTAGTCTGGGGACATGGCCTCCTGAAAAGAAATGGCTTGGGAAGGCTGAGAAGTTTCTAAGACGTGACATTCTGATGCTGTCAGCCAAGGAGCATAAGGAAGAAAACACTGGGTGGACAGGGCCCCATGCTAGACTCAAATAATAAAGGTATGGAAGAGAAAAAAGGTATCGTCCTTCAAACCTAAACCTGACACAGCCCAGCCGAAGAGTACCAGTGATTCCGCAGTCCACAGTGATCTGGGAATTACAGGGATAATGAAGAGGCCACATTCAGAACTTAATGTGGGAGCAAGAGAAGAGGTGATGCCGTTCTCTGGGGTGAGCAATGAGATGCTAAGTGAGAAAGACCGGAGGGAAAGCAGATTCTCCTTGATTTGCTCCCCATCAGTGAAAACACCCCCAAGTCTGAAGGAAGGGGAAGACAGCAGGACTAAAAGCTGGATGCTATTTAAGACAAGACTGGGATGGCACACATGGCTGTGCCCAAGTGCCTTTCATCGAGGAGTTTCACACAAGACATGGACACAGTGGGCACACTGTTACTCACTGCGATGACATTCTTCTCAGGGGTGTCCATCTGCCGGTGTCAAGATCCCCCAGAAACTCTTGGCAAGAGCACAGATTTCTTCCCACAGCCTCCCCAACTCCCTGCCCAACTGATCACACAAGGCTCTGAGGCTGAGGGTGAAATTGAGCATATTTAGCAAACACGTAGATACTGTTTTCTTGCATCTCCATGACAATCTTTTGTGTTGAGTACTCCTGATCTGAAATTTGGGGGACCAGAGTACTTCTCAGTTTGATTCTTGAAGGCTTGGAAATGTCTGTAGGTACATTAGAGCCTCTCTAATCTGAAAACCAGAAATCTGACTCAGAACAGTCCAAAGACTTCAGAGTCTGGAGCATTTCAGCTCTTCGTGGATTAGAGCTGTTCAAGTGGCACCGACTCTCTCTTAAAGACAAGAAAGCTGACACCCATCTAGCTGAGCTAATGGAATCCAGGAGAGCTGGGTCTAGAACATGAATATCTCAGCCAGTTAGGCCCCATTCCTGTCAGGTAGACTCTGCTGCTACTTGTCCATGGTGAACGAGCCCCACAGGCTTGCCCCTGCATGTGTCCATATACAAACAGCCATTCTCAAGAATGCTGGTTGTGGGTGGGGTATGTGCTTAAGATGGAGCAATAAAAGAAGACTCCAAATTCTGTTATCCTTGGGAAAGCCACAACGCAGGAAAATGGCTATAATCACTAAGAGTTATAGGAAGCAGCGTGACTTTCCTTGGCATGCACCAAGTCCAAATGGGCTCGCTTACCTTACTGAGAGCAAGGGTAGACCACAGCGTGGAAAAGAGTGGCTAATATTTCCCAACAGCCACTCCACTGAAAGGACACTGGTGATTGGCTCAATTTGGCGGCAGGTTGAGGGAACTGAACCAATGAGTTAAAGAGACACATTCCATCTCCACAGAAGGAAACAAAGAAATCAATTGTCACAATTGATAGACGCCTGATGACCTGACCTCCAGGGACTCAGACTTAAGATTATGCTACTGTTACAATGAGATAGACACAAGCTGGACAGAGCCCCAGTCTTTGGTGACATCACTGAGTTACTGTGTTGACCAGCGTTGTATCCGCATCCTTCTTGGAGAATCATGTTATATAAGACCACCAGATTCCTTATTAGTTAAGCAAATGGTGATTTAGGATTTTCCTTTACTAACAGAAAAAAAAGTATATCATACACTTCTAGGGAAATGCCCTAGACACAATGCATTTCAATTTTTAAAAATTGACTACAGTCTTAAAGATAGTCTTGCTAGGCTTGAATAATGTCACTAGACACAGTCACAGCATGAGGTCCCAAGCTGACCAGAGCCAGAGGATTCAAACAACCAGGTACACATTCAAAGGGGCAACTGTTGGTACATTTAAGAAGCCTCCTATACCAGTTTCCTGGGTTTGGTGTGGACATCGCCTGAAGCACCTTATTGCATCTGTGGATTCCTTAGCCTCAGCCCACATCTGACACGTGCTCCCTTTGGCTGCTGATGGTGCAAACTCACTGCCAACATGACTGCACTTCTGCCTGGTCAGTGGGCCAAAGGTTCTTAACTCTGGCATCTTTCCTATCACAGTCCCCTTTCCTCTTGCATCAGAAATGAGATTTGCCCTCTAAAGTGGACTCCCGGGACGTCCTTGGGCTGAATCCAAACCCACTGTTGTGGCTGGCATTTGGCATTGAGCCAGAGCCATGCTTTGTGGGTCAATGTCACTAGAATAGGTGGTCGCCCTCGTCGATGGGACAGACTTGGCTCCCTGAATCTTGGCCTGACTTTGATCACTACCAGGCTGAGAAAGCCTGTTCAGCCAATTTGCAAATGTCTCAAAGCTGCTAGGCTGGCTAGAGTACTGGCTGACAGGCTAGAACTTCACACGCTCTTCTGAGAAGCTGAAATAATAAGCCAAGCACATTTTTTTTTTCATCCCAACTACAGAAGTAGCTGATAGCAGTTTATATTGGAAATAAAAAAAAAATATGGGAGAACTAAAATCAAATGAAAATCCCCGGCTTCCTTAAAACAGTACAAGATGTGATATGGCTGTCCAAAAAGCCAATGGCATCTTAGGAAATGGATTCAAAGTCTAGCGCTCAAGCAAGGGGGGACAGAATCCTTTGGGGATTCCTTTGGAGACCCATATTTGGAAAAAGGCTTCTAAGATGACATCAAAGGAAAGGGACAATGGGAGAAAGGCAAAGCCTCTTCAAAGCTCTAGAGCTCCACTCTGGGGTCAGCCATTGAGACTAACAGAAGAGCAGAGTGTGGAGCTTACCTAGAGGTGCCATCCTGTGCAATGTATGTCCAGGGATCAGTATGCACAAAAACTCCCCCCCACCCCGCCGCCCCACACGCCCTCTCCAGTTTCAAGCCCAGCTCCTCCCCCTGCTAAGATGCATCACTGAGCCATGTCAGCCCACATACTCAGTTTCAATTTTGGTTAAAAAGAGAGAAGAATGCCCAGCTTGCTATTGGAAATAGACTTTACACAGTCCCAGGCACATGGCTGGCAACCACTGGCCTATTGGTGATTAGCAACCAAGTGCTTTCCTGTAGGGAGTAGGTTCTCTGTGTGGGGAGTGTTAAGCAGACGCGTTAGGTCAATACATCAGGAATATTTGAAAGCTCTAGGTTGGAGGTTGAAATAACTGATTTTGGCCAGCTTGAGGACAGTAATATATTATGGGAACCAAAAGTCTCTGCTGGCCCAAGGGTCTAGAAGTCTCTCTATTTAAATTACTATTTGTGTTTGCCCAATGTGTACCTACAGGCCTCTCTCTCTCTGTCTCTCTCTGTCTGTCTGTCTGTCTGTCTGTCTGTCTGTCTGTCTGTCTCTCTCTCTCTCTCTGTGTGTGTGTGTGTGTGTGTGTGTAAGAAAGACAGAGATAGAAAGACAGAATGAGAGACAGGGAGAAAGACATACAGGGAGAATTCTAGCTGTGTTTATGAGAGAGAAATAGAAAACTCTAGTTGCATATGTGTGCATGTCTGTGTGTATGTGAAAGAGAAAAAATTCTAGCTATGTGTAAAAGAGAGAAAAAATTCTAGCTCTGTGTGTGTGTGTGTGTGTCTCCCCAGGGAACTGTACCCCACTCCATGAGACATCTGTTATCATGCATGAAAATATTTCATTTAGCAGCACAGATTCTAAATGACCAGGTCCATGTTGACTTCAGCTCCCTGCCAGGTCTTTACTCAAGCAGTATTCCCCTTGACCAGATACTATCATGCTTGGACTAGAGAGAGAGAGCATTTATCTATAAGGTCCTTAGTGTTGTTGATTCTTCTCAACAGTGGAGGGAGGGTCAGACTTGGGGGCAGGGGTTTGATAGCACATGACCACAAACAATTTTCTTAAGCACCCATAATTTGGCCTAAGTCCCACTAGGCTCCCTTTCTAGGAATTTTGTGTCCTTTTTCTCTCTTAAAAAAATGATTTTTTTTTTTAAAAAAATCTCTAAGTCTGTGTGTCTATGCTGAGTATATGTCATGAGTATGAGGGTGCCTGAGGAGACCAGAAGAGGGAGCCAGGTCCCTGGAGCTGTGGTTATAGGCTGTTGTGAGCAGCCTGGTGTGGTTGCTAGAACTGAGCTCAGATCCTCTGCCAGAGTAGCCAGCACTCTTAACTGCTGAGCCATCTCTCTAGACTGTTATGTGCCTTTTTCAAAGCCTTTTTCTCATCCCAACAGAAATCTCTCTCTGTTTCTTTTGCCAAACTGTCTCGGTAACCCCTCTCTCTGGGAGAAAAAAAAAACATTGTACAGCCAGATCAGTTCTCAGTAGCAAATTCCTCGTAGGGTTGTGTCTGTGATGTACCCATTGCCAACCAGCAGGACTTAATAACAGCAGGAAAATCAGAGGCAAACCAACTCAAAGTAGGAAAAACCCAACAGTGCCCATGCTGAGGTCAGGGTGGATAGGAGGTAAGAGATCAGTTTCATCTCTCCGAGGGTTTGGTCTCCAGACTCAGTCCCACCTCAGTAAAGATGAGTGAAGTGAATCTGGTTTTGTGATCACTAAAGAGTGGCGAAACTATCCTGGGACACTTCCCGTCAACCCATGTGGGGAACTATCTGATAAAAACGCAGAACACAGGGGTATAGAGATGGCTTCTAGGTTAGAGTTCTTTCTGCTCTCACAGAGAGAGTGCCCATGACAGGCGCTCATAACCACCTGTAACTCCTTCTCCAGGAGAGCCAAGAGATTCTTCTGGACTGTGAGAACACCACCATGCTCACATGTGCACAGACTCACGCAGAGACACAAACATATGCACATAACTTAAAACTGAGGGTTTATGTTTATGAAGAGAAAGCCCTGCTCTAAGCGCTTGCTGCTTTTGCAGAGCGTGTGGGGTTGGTTCTCAGCACCCACGTGGCAGCTCACAACTCCACTGTCTGCAGCTCCAGTTCCAGGAGATCTGGTGCTCTCTTTTACAGGCACTTGCACGGTACATACACATGTACTCAGAGACCTTGTATACATAAATTATAATACATAAAAATCTTTTTAAAAATATCTTGAAAAACGACAGGCAGCTCCGAGGTCCTCTTATAGTTGGTGCTTTCCCACAGGCACTAAATAGAGAGCTAGCCTTGTCTACAGCTGGCAATAAGAAACCCAAGCCCTGGGAGGTTATCCCATACTACCATTAGGGATATGTCAGAGCCAACGCTTCAGACGAGGACTTCCCATTCCAGGTCTTATGCAGTCCTAACACATCTGCTCTTTGTCTGAAGCCACAGAACCGTGTCTGGCACAGCTGATCCACCCCTCCATGGCTGAATTTTTCTTTAACCTTCTAACTGACTATGAGAGTGTCTAGAAGTCTCCTCAATGGTACATCACTGGGCTACCTCTTCTGGGACCAGCACTGTGCACTGAGGACTTCTTGGCTTACTCTGTTCCTTCATTTCCAGTCCAACCCTCCTGCACAGCCAGGTCCCCACTCCATCAGTAACAGCCAGGGCCTCTAGGCTGTCTGGCCAGGGAGCTTGGTAGCTGGGATGCTGTGGGCAGACAGGAAGTCTCTTTCTGTTCCTGAGCGAACTAGTCCCAGCCGTTGGGTCCTTGATAAACTCCCTCCTGAGTTATACACTACTTATTGTTGTTATTGCTATTGATCCATCCTCTAAAACAGCAGAGGTCCCAGGGCTCAATTTAAACCATCAGTTACATCGATAATTCCTTTATTTGTAAGGTTGTTACATCTGACGCGCTTTGGATGCCTCTTAAGACCCAAGAGAAAAGTCAACACTCTTCTTTTAGGAAAACCAAGGCACATAGAGATCTGGAGGTTGGTCAAAGGCCCCAGAATGGAATTGGCTACAGGCTCCTGACACATCCCTGGCTTATTCAGCTCCTAGACTACCATTTCCCCTCCATTAGGCTAAGTATGCTCTGAGTTCTGCTGAGCGCCTCAGGCTGTTCATAGGCTTACTACACCCTACAAAAGCAGGGTTCCCTCTACAGGAGACTATAGGCCTTCTTTTTGCACCCAGGCCCCTGCAATCCTCTGCCTTCTGCCCTCTGTGTCCCAGCCTCAAAGCACAGGCAATGAGCAGTTTCCTCTTGGTCCTCTGCCCCCACCCCCAGGTCCAGAGATCTGTTTTGCAAAAACTGAAAAGACTCTTTTCTGTAAATGGAGGGGTGGGGCTGGGGGTGGATGTAACATCACAGATGCTTGCCTTTTCCATTCTGAGAATATTGGCAGGAGAAGAAGAGTTAAGGTGGTACGTGGGTACCCGAGTTTCCTTATATGCACAGAACAACATGTCTTCCGGTGGGGGCACAGTAACCTCTTGTGGGAGCCAGTGGGAAACAGGTTCTCGTTTCCCCAGACTCACAGGCCGGCAGCAGCGGTACCATCCGGGCCCTTCTGTTATGGGGTAGAAGCGGATGGTGAATGTGGGCAGTGTTCGTGCCGTTATTCAGTTCCAAAAGTGTTTATAGTAGCGAGATCCAGGATGGTCTCCACAGGGAATGACAAGTGCCATGTACATGTCTCTTCCGCAGAATGTTACCTCTCTCTTCCTGGGTGTGGTGTGTTTGGGGCTCTGATACTCCTTCGTAGCGTCCTGTCTTATGTGCTTTCAACATCACAGTGAGATTCTGTTCACCTGTTGTAGAAATAAGCACGGATCAAGCCCTTCTTTGTAATCCTCCAGCCTCGTAAAAACATGGCCCCTTTGCAAGGTGGGGTGGCCCACCCCCTGTTTCATCTTGATGGTTGGTGGGGAGCAGGAGCAGATCCAGCTGATGGATGGGAAGTTTGGAAAAGGACGTCTTGCAGATCGATAGAAGAATATACAAGTGATGGATCATGTGAGCGCCTCTTGTCTGTGCCACAGTAAATCAAAAGTTACGAATGGTAGGTTGCTGCAGCACAGGACCCAAGCTGCTCCCGGGGACAAGGGCTGGCCTTGTGATTCTGCTCTCACAGTCCGGCCACTTATTTTCTACTTCAGTAGACCTAAAAATAAACCTTAATTCCGATTTTTTTTTAATATCTCTGCCATCCACCCCAAGTCTTTCCCTCTTTAATTTCCAACCCGTGGGCACTTGGCATCCATGCCTCCTTTGTAAGGAGCAACGTATTGCAAGATAAGCTGCCTCGGTGGCTCAGCCCAATGCAAGGCCCTTCCCGTGGGCTATGTTACTGCGATATTAACAAGGTCAGATCTGCTGCTGTGTGAACACCTCAGCGCCTCTGAAATGATTATCTCTGAACTTCCTTCTACCTGGGTCAAAACGGTGCTCAGAGCAGTTGCTGGCACACTGGGCTTCATGGAATCAGTCTCAGGGCTGGACCTCAGCTCTGTAGCTTCTGTGTCAGCCCATGCCCCTGCATCCTTCAGCTCCTCCACAGCCCTTTCACATGGGGGCTATGTTCTCTCCACGGTCCCTGTTCCTGGAGGTGGAGTAGGAGTCCTCCTGGCTCTTGCTGTTCAGCTTCTTGCCAACATCCATCCCTCCTCTTAAAAAACAACCTAAGTTGAATCTCTAGTCAGAAGCTCCTGGCTGCAACTATCTACCCACCACAGGTCCCTTTCATCTTTCCTTAAACATTTTGGCCCCTGGATCATGGGGACTCTCTCTGATTCTTTCCTGAATTATTAGCAAAATGTCTTCAAATCCCCTGGTACCTGCAGTTCCTTACCTGAGCTGGGTTGATCCTCAGTCCTCCTCTGGCCACTACTCAAAGGGCTTATCCCAGACCTTATCATTGCCAGAAATTTCTATCATTATATAGCCCTATTTCAAGACTCCATATCTCATCTCAAGACCTCACACCCTAGCCTTAAGACACCTCCCATCTCAAGACCCCATGTCCCATTTCAAAACCCCACATCCTATCTCAAGACTCTATACCCTGCCTCAAGACTTCCCCACTCTGTCTCAAGACTCCATACCTCATGTCAAGACCCCATACCCTGTCTTAATATGCCACATTCTGTCTCAATAACACACATCCCATTTCAAGAACTCACACCTCATCTCAAGACCCCCAAACTCTGCCTCAAGAACCCAAACCTTGCTTCATCCCCCACCTCAAAAACATACACGTTGTCTCAAGACCCCCATACCTCATCTAAAAGCCCCACATCTCATCCCAAGACCACATTTCAGAACTCTACATCCTCCTGTCTCAGACACTATGCTTCATTTCAATGTCTCATACCCTGCCTTAAGATCCCACATTCTGTCTCAAAATTTCACACCGCTTTTCAAGATCCCATACCATCTCAAGACCCCATACCTTGCCTCAAAACTCCACATCCTAGCTCAGATCCCACATCTTACCTTAAGATCTTTAATCTTAAGACCCCAGACCCTATCTTAAGACCCCATATCTTACCTCATGCCTTGCCTCAAGACCCCAGATTATATCTCAAGACCCCAAATTCATTTCAAGACACCACATCTATGGGCTTTTGTTTACACCTCAAGTATCACCTCCTAGGTACACTGGATTTGTACTTTGCCAGCACTGTCACCCTTCCCTATCCCTGGCTCTTCCTGTTGCTAGCCCTCCACCTAACCCAGTTGCTGCTCCTTGATCAGTCATCTCCTCAGCGAATACAGGCCACTCCTGCGCCTCTATCACCTCAACCAATCCTTCAGTGGCTAAGTCCACCTTTGCCTCTCTGTGATGGCGCACCTTGGACAGCATAACAGAGCTGTGGAAACATTCTCAAAGTATACTGGTCATCTTGCTTTGAATTTATGATCCCTGAACTCGGGTGGGTGTTGCTGGCTGCTGTATCATCCATCATTTCTGTGGTCCAGTCACCGTCCCCTCTCGCAGATGAGGGATCACACCTTCCCCTCTTTCCTCCAGCCTCCAAGTCCTCCCTCCTCTGTCCTTGTATTTCCTGATAACCTTGCTTTCTAGTCACTGAATAAATAGGGACAAAGACAACTTCCACAAACTCGCACAGCTGCCTCCCCCCCAGTTGTCTGCTTGTGTCTCTTTCCAACTCTTCCATCTCCCTGTTTTATGGACAAACTGTATCTGCTTCCAGCCAAGAGTGGAAGCATTTTCAGACCCACCAATTTCTGCACCTGTGCCACCCCTCCCCCAACTCAGGGACATTGATGGTACCCTCCCTGTTATGGCTGTATCATCTCTTGTTTACTCATCCTTCCTCTCTATCCAGCATCTAAGCCTGCTAGTTTTGTTCCTGTCTTTAAAGGAGGGACTAGGACCTTCCAGGCCTATTTACCCCCTCTAGCTATTTATAGCAAGCCTCTTTGGAAGAGTTGTCTCCTATTCTTTTCCTCTTATTCTCTTCTGGGTTGTTTAGGTTCTATGGTTCTCACTCTATGGCCTGGGATACCACTGTTCTCTGTTGTGTTATCTTAGTAGTGACTTCAGTACCCATCTTAGCAGGCCTAGCAATAGCACACGGCACTATTGACCATGTTATTCCTTCACAAAAGCCAAAGATCCTGCTGGCTCCTGGACATCCTCTTTTCTCACTGGTATCTCTTGCCTTCCTAATTGCTTCCCCTTGATCTCACCAGCACCTTGACCTTACAGGCCTCCAGGATTCAGCCTGTGAGCATATGAAACTGTTTCTTCTGAATGGTAACATTCGATCTTAAGGAAGCTACTTATGATTCAGAAGTTACATAAAACTTACAAGGCTCAGGAAGAAAATAAACTCACAAGTCTCAGGAAACTCCTGAAACTTACAAGACTGGTACTCACAGGCAAACCCTGATTATATAAACAATAGTAGCTGCTAGGAAGAGGAGACTCTCTGATAGGCTGAGATACCTGAAGAGTAGGCAGGGGACTTTAGTGATGCAGCTTTGTTCAGTGGTGCTGGTGCTGGGGTTAGCTGGTGCTGGGGTTAGCTTTCCCATGGTGCAGCTGACTTTTGAGACACCCATTCTTCTGTAAGTAACCCAGAAAAACAAACAAACAAACAACAAACTTGAACAAAAAACTTACTAGAATAGAATCCTTCCTTTGGTCTGTGATCGGTGCCCTTGTGTTAACTCTTCCTCCACTGGGGAGAACTGCTTCTCCAGGCTATCTGCTGGTCCAGCTTCCTTGTGGGGGAAGAATGGCCATGGAGCCAGTACCTAGCCAGTATACTGCAGTCTGATGGCCCTTGGGACAGCTTTGTTCTTTTATGGTGACTGCTGCTTCCACTTTCCTTCCCCTCCTGTGGGTCCAGAGGACAATCAGCTGTCTGGGACGATGGACAGTAAACCACATGTCAAATGACAAGAGTGAAGAGATACCAAGAAGTGGAGACATCAATGACATCATGAAGTCTGTATTCTAGGAAGCCTCTGGATTTTGGTGATGTGGAACCAACAGAGATGCCCTTTCTTCCTTCAACCTTCCTCACTAACCCTCCCCCAGTGTTTTTGTGACATAGCACTGATTATTATCCTGATGGAAACACTCCCATAGTGATGGCTCCCAGAGATAGCACAGTGTGCTGACTTGGGCAGATTGCTTCTAGCTCCTATCTGGACCACACATTTCTGCCCTTCTTCACTTGCTGATAGGAAATTTCCTTCACACCCCCTGTGAATGATGCTGCTTATGTTGGCCTGACCCCTTCCATCCTGCGTACACCTGGAATTATGAATGTTCATTGTTCTTACTGAGTGTGGTGTAACAGCTTTGACAGTGGGCTGCTGTGTTTCCTCACCTCCTCTCTACACACTCCATAGCCACACACCAGGAGCCCAGCACTGCCTTTTTTATCCCAAGTAATCAAACATCTTCATATTTTGGTTGAAATCTGTGCCTGTCCAATAGTCTGAGCTACATCTCTTCTCTGGTAAACTCCCCTTGACCATTTGCTTACATTTTCTTCTACTCTTGGTAACAGAACATCTTGTCTCGTCCTTGTTCCTGTTGACTATACAATGAAAGTTCAGATTTCACATCGCTCCCGTCTAGATCCAATTCTACTCTCTTCCCCATTCCTAAGATATCAGAGGAAGACACATGTGGGTCAAAATGCCTGGTGTGGACCATGTGGCCAGTGGCTGCTGCTCCCTCCCTTTGAAGCACTTCGGTGCCGAGCCTGCCTGCCTCTCTGAAAACTGTCCAAGCATAGCATTGCTTTCCCAGCCTGGATTCCAGGCCCCATGGAGGGACTCCAGAAAAGCTCTGGAGGCCTGGCTCTTCTCCCTCAAGGCAGATTTTCCAGAACTTGTCCAAGTTCTTGGAGACACAGCTGTGCAAAGCCAAACCCCGTTCCCAACTCCTCTCCACAGCTCTGCAATGTCACTGGCTCTCTTCTCTTTTCTAGCTATAGGTAAACTTCCCATTTGGGAGATGGGTTGATTCTCGGAATCCCTGTAAAGTCCTCCCAAACAATGGGGCTCAAGATCAACAGAAATCCCAGGATTACATCCTATAGAGCCCAAGGCAAGAGAGAGTCGTCAGGAAACAGAAGCATTTGACCAATGAACTTGAAGGGGAGAATCTTTACCCTTGACTCACAGATACAAAAGTAGAGGGCTAATAAATCAGCTCCCTCCAGTGTCTAATCTTAGCCGACACAAAGACTAAGAAGCACTGTAGGGTCTAGACAGTGGAGGACAAGAGATATTCAGCTCGTAGGCCAGAGACTGCTTTTATTCAGATTCTTCAGAAAGTAGAGCCCATGCTCTGTGCTTTCAGGGCTGCTAAAGTTATAGGTAGAGGCCAAGGCAGGAAGGGTGACAGACAACGCTGTCTTCATCACAATGCTTCACCCAAGAAACTGTAAAAACTCCTTTGAAGAAGGCAGAGGGCCTCCAATATCCCACTGAGGACTATGCGTCTTTGTCTTCTGGGCTGTGAGCTTGACAGTCACTGTATGTCCCTTGGTGTTCCTTGCCATATAGCCACAGTGCAGGAGGAGAGAAGCATGTGCCGGGCCACACATGTGTGCCTGACCTCCTGGCAGAGCTGCTCTCTCAGGTGAAACAGAAGGGAGGCGGGCTCTGGGACCTTTAGAAGCACTTAGATGACTGCGGCAGAGCACCTGACACCATTGTCATACCCTGACTTCCCGTCAGGGCTGTCACTCCTCCTTGGATGATGGGTTTCTTGATGGGAAACAGCGCTGGGGGATATTATACTAGGAAATCACTCTTAGTTACTGGCACTGTTTGGCTTTCATAAGCAGGCATCATGTAGACAGACCTACATCCATATTAACCTCCATCCTAGTGAGGATGAATTGCTGCCCCTGGCAGAGTTCTGGGGTTAGGTGCAAGCAGTGTGCCATCAGGTGCCAGCCCATCTCCTTAAGGATCCATGACACACTAAGAGGTCAGCATCACTGTCTTCTGATGGCTGCTGGAGCAGTCACCTGGGGCAGTTACAAGAATGATCTGGGAGGAGATCTACACTCCTGGCTCAGGTACAGCCTCCATCCTGCCACCATTGTCACTTTGTACCTGCCCAGTGGCAGCTGATGGAAATGCAGGCTCACACACCCGGGATGCATTATCCTTCTTACCTGACTGGCTAGCTAGCTTCTTCTCTGCTATGGATGCTTTTGGTGACTTTAATGGGAGACCAGAAGTCTATGTGCTTTGTGCCCACTCCATAGACAGGCTTTCTGTCCACGACTTCCATAGGTATCTTTAAGTACCACACAGGGCCCTGATGATATGCTGGGACACATAAATTGAATACAGCTTGTATCAGTGGCTAATCCCCCTACAGAGCTCTCTGTCAATCTGGATCCTATTAAAAGCTGGTAGCTTAGGCTGACAAGATGGTTCATTAGGTTAAGGTGCTTGCTGCCAAGCCTGAAGACCTGAGTTCTATCCCAGGTACCCACATGACAGAAGAACTGATTCTAGCATGATGTTCTCTGACCTCCACACATATGCCATAGCATATGCATGCTTGAGTGAGTACACACACACACACACACACACACACACACACACACACACACGTACACATACACACACATGCACACATACACACACATGCACACACACACATGCACACATGCACACATACACACATATACACACATACACATACACACACATGCACACATACACACACATGCACACATACACACACATGCACACATGCACACATGCACACATGCACACATGCACACATGCACACATACACACATGCACACATATACACACATACACATACATACACACACATGCACACACACATGCACACATACACACACACACACATACACACACATACATACACACATACACACACACACACACACACACACACACACACTTGTACAAACAAAAATGTAAAAGGTAATCTTTCCAGTCACCCGGTAGTATCCCACCTGTATATATTAGATATTACCTCAAAAGGTCATTGCCCCTCAAAACACCGTGTTTCTCCTTAGAGAGAAAAAGACTGGCAAGAAATTTCATATAAGCTGGGCGGTGGTGGCGCACGCCTTTAATCCCAGCACTTGGGAGGCAGAGGCAGGCGGATTTCTGAGTTCGAGGCCAGCCTGGTCTACAGAGTGAGTTCCAGGACAGCCAGGACTACACAGAGAAACCCTGTCTCGAAACAAAACAAAACAAAACAACAACAACAACAACAACAAAAAGAAATTTCATATAATATGACGATGTATATTTTACCTTAGAGGGTAGGTCCTGAAACTCCCGACCATTAGATCCTCCCCAAATACCCCAATATGGCCAGCCCCTGGCTCTCGTTGTAGCTTTCTCCCTTGGGTTCACCTGAACCTTACTAGAGCACACCGAGTTTTGTGGGTTTTCCTCACCACGGACAACTTACGAATCATTATCCCTACAGTGAGTCAGTGTGGTGCCCCGCAGAATCCACAACTGGAGGTCTATTTGGACTGGACTATGATGGAGACCAGGAAGATGTCCCCATCCCTGGAGTGAGATGGCAGATGTGTTCCTGCCATGTGAGAGTGAGGAAGAAATATGTTTGCTTGAGCTATATCCTCACGCAGGTGCCAGAGGCAATTTGACCCCGCTCCAGTAAAATGACCACCTCTGGCATGGAAACTGCAGTCGGTGTTGCCACCCCGGTCAGTGTACACTCATCCAGGGTCACTCGTAAGATTAATTTCGTGTTAGCAGTAGGGCAGGGGCACTTACTCTCCATCCTGTGAGTTGGTAATGTGGCACTAATCTCTGCAGTTTTGCCCGGAATGTGCCAATAATTCCTCCAATTTATTATCTTGTCTGACCTGCAGGGTAGTTTCCGGGCCTCCCACTTGGCCCATCCAGCCATAATGGGTCTTTATTCACTGGTTGTGAGACCGTGTGAGAGGACTCTGCAGGCTCTGCTTCATTTCCATCCCTGGTACATATTCATGGACCAGTGAGATAGCTTCAGGTGGCCAGAGACCCCCCTGAGGTCCCTCTGGTCCATTGCTGGTCAGGCCAGATCCTGCAACAAAGAGTCTCTAGGTCCCTGTAGAAGGATAGTGAGTCGTATCTGCTCCTGCTCTGGCTTTGAGGTCATTCTCCAGGGAACCTTCTTCGCTTCCCCTAGTGGCTTCTGGCTGTAGGAAATGACACATCTGCAAGTCAGGGAAAGTCTGATGCTTCCCTTCGCTTATTGTTTCTTGAGAATTTTTTAAATTCTCTGCCCATCTTGGCTAACTGGTCAAGGCCTAAGGTGCCACCCCAGCCTTGCTGCCTACAATGCCTCTGAGATTGCAGTGCACCCACCCCTGGCCTCCACTCTTCCTGAATCCTGTTCTACCCAGGACCACCATCAGCCCCGGGCCATTATGGGAAGCTACTAGGAAATTTCTTGCCGGTTTGTTTCTCTCTGACCAATGGCTGCAGTTTAGCTTGGCTGGGTCTCCCCAAGGCACTAGTTCCACAGAAGTCACTTTATAAGGTCCAAGAGTCAGATTTTAGTACATCCTTTGGGGGAGGGGGTCCCCAAATGTAACCTCACAGCCACAGCACAGAACCCTGCCTTAGACCGCTGACTGCCTAAGCCTCAGAGCCCTCTTTGGTATTGTGCTGGGGAAGCCAGTTTGCTTTATCATAGTGTCATGACCAAGATCTGTTTGGACCAGATATACACAAGGGCCTATGTAGAGAATAGGTGTCCCTGTATCCACACACGTGACCCCATGCAGAGTCCCCAACACCTCCCTCTCCTATCCATCCACAGCAACATCTATTGCCGAGTTCACCGCAGACCCCAGTGCCTTATCTTCCGTGATCATCTCCTGTCCACATGCTATAGGTGAGCGAGAGCTTTGGCGACCATGATACCACTGCATGTCAAAGTTCTCGCCACCCAACTCCTCATCAGCAGTGAGATTCTAATCGGCAAACCTCCTCCCAAGGGCTGATCTCTAGTGTTACCGCTAAAAATGAACACTGCCTTTTTCCTATGCTATGCTACCCCCCCCCCCAAAGCAGAGCCTGAGACAATGGCAGGGCTGATGCCCTCTTGCTGCCTGAGGAAGCACAGTCTGGGACAGGAGGGGGTAGGGAACCACTCTGAGGATGCATTACGGAGGAGCCGGAGCCGGCTACTGCTGAGTACGGCTGATTACTCAATCTTGCAAGACCATTTCAAAAAGCTGTATGTCTCTGAAACATCTGCTGGGAGGGAGCAAGAGGGAAGAATTTTCCACTCGCTCCCATTTTCCATTGATCAAAGTTTTGCCTCGCTGGCCATTAACTCCCAGGCACTTTCGGGTTGTGCACAGTGGGTACTGAGCGGAGTTCTCAGCATCCACCTCTCAAAAGAGAAGCCTAGAGCTTTGAGGCATGGGGCCCAGGGCACCTGAGGCGGGCAATAGCAAGAATGTCTATTTTTACCTGCATGCGGTCAGTGGGGACACTAAGAGCTGGGAGTTGCTGATGTTCAAGAAAAATGGAGGCAGAAGAGACTGAGAGACAGGAGGAAAGACGAAAGGGATCATGGGAAAGGAGAGGAATGGGGACTTAATGGTATATGTTTTTTGTTGTTGTTTTATTTTGTTTCATTTCTTTTAAGGCAACTAGTTTTCCAAGTTTTCTTTTAACACTCACATCCTGCACATCAAAGAACGCAGGTCCAAATATTTCCCCTGGGTGCCCACTGGTTTGTGTCTGCTATGCAATTGGGCCAGAAGAGAAGAGAGCCAAGTGCTAAGGGCCTGGAACCCAATTTCCTGTACCCCAGACCAGTGTTCTTGCCCTTACTTCTGGAGGATGGGGCTTAACATTCATGGCTTCTAGAGAGTTCAGTGGTCTGTCCAGAGACCAAAGATTATCATTCTCTGTTCCACCTGAGGCCCAGACTGGCTCTGAGCCTCCGGTTCGGGACTGGGTCCTTTATTCCCACTGATTCTCAGCCTCTTTGGCTTGGCTGTTGAAATGAAGCCGGCAGACTTCCACCACAGCGCCAGCCTGAGACCCATCAATCCTGCTTCCCCATTGCAAAGGACACCCAGAGTGAGGGATGAAAGGCCCTGGCCATGAATCATCTCCCTTAGCTTCCTCCATCTCTCAGCCTGCTTCTCAGAGCCAGAAGATAAATGTCTAAGGAGTCTCACCTGCTTTCCTGAATAATTTCCCTTTAAAAGAGGCCACTTATCAGTAATTCATTACTTACCTTTGTTAGCACAAAAAGGGCCTGTGAAGTGGGCTGGGGAGGTGGAACTTTCTGCTCCTCCCATCATCCCGCAGGGGTGGGTGAGCCCCCAACCTCAGCTGGCCTTCCTGCAGTGGAGCAAGGCAAACTGGGGCTTAGTGGGGCTGCTCCAGCTGGTGGTACCCACCCCAGCAGATGGCATACAGCTGTTTCTGGTGACATCTGGATGAGCACAATCAGATCCAGTTGACAGTTTCCCTTTAATCTTGAATTAAATGTCACATGTTAGCTCTTTCTTTTATGGCCTGTGCACACGTCTGTCTGTGTTGTCTGTAACTACAAAGTAAGATATTACTGACCAGGGACCACTTCTTGGAGAGCCAGTCTTGTCCCCATTCCTTCTCAGTTTGTTAGAGCATAAAATTATCCCTACAGTGGGAACGAGGGGCTTGAAACGGTTCAACATCCAAACGACAAGACAAGGATCATTGACGAGAGCTCATTCCGCTGCCTTCGGTAGCTACGGGAATGTGGTATCAGACTGGGTATCAGGTACTGGGTATTAGGTACTGGGTGGTGATGATTTCAGCCATATATGGTGTCCCAAATGCCATCCTAAGAGGGTGACCATGTGGGGGTAACCCTGTTAGCCTGCACAGAGAGGCGGGAGGCTAAGGAGAGGACTGAAGATTCTTCCTAGTCAGTCTGTAGCCTAAGGCTTGGTCTTGTACATCACTCTAGGAGGACCAGGAAGAAGAGACTCTTCTCTGAACCGAATTTCGTATGTTCAAGCCCTTTTCCATTTCTCATTCCCCAAAGGGCCTCATTCCGCAAGGAGCATGGCAGCATGGCATATAGCACCCAGGGGCAGTTCGTCTAACTCTTTTCTATCAGAGATACTCTCCATCAATTAAACTGAGCAGCTCGTGCCTCAGATCGACTTGACTGTCTTCTCATTGCCTTTGGTTTCAGGTCCCGAGTCCTGACCATGACGTGGGTGTGCGTAACGTGGCTTCCTACCGCTCCCGACTCATCAGGCTCCACCCCACCCCTGCTCATGTTATACACATGTCTTCACGCGTTATAAAAGGAGAGCTATTTGTCTTTTTCTCCCATGGAGTCCTTGCACACATTGGTCCTTCTACACAGAAGGGCCTCTCTGCCATACCTGCAACCCCGGACTCCCATTTAGTTAGCCTTTCAGATCTCAGCCTTAGAACCAGGTCCTCATGAATGCTCTCTTGCTGTATCAGACCAAACTGGACACCATGTGATCTTTCCACCTTACCCTCCAGTCATTCAGTGAGCTTTGTATCCCTTCTCTCCCCTAGACTTTACATCCATGAAGTGAGGTCTGTGTATGTTGCCACTGCTCGCCCTGCAGTGAGTACAGGGCCTTCCCAGAGGGAATGAACAAATGAGGCCCGGCCGTGACTTACACAGTGAGCCCCATGGCAGGCTCCTTGTTCCCAGTCTATGGCTCTTCCTCTACAATTAAAGACATCTGTCCTTTAAGACTGCACAGCCTTAGCCATCTCTCCTAGTCTTTTGTGGTCCCTGGCAATGCACAGTTCCTTCTGGGACCTCATGCCCACCTCTGATTTACTTCAGAGTGAATTAAGTTCCCTTAGTGACTTGGGACCCCAGCTCCCTGAGCTCTATCTGCCAGGAAAGGCTTCTGACAGCCTCTTGCTCCATGTCTGCCACCCTTGGCTGCTCTAGGTCCTTCTCTCCATCCACAGCTCTTGCTCGGTCACAAGCAAAGTCCCACAGATTATGCAGCTCCCCAGACCCAAACCCAGGGTCACAGTCTCATCCAGACAACATAGACATCGGTCAGTATAGATGCTTCATTTGCAATTCAGTTACTGCTCTTCTTCCTGTCACCAGCAGACCTGAAGGGGACCAGAATTCAGTGTGATTTTTAAGGAGGTCTGTTTATCTGGCTGTTTGCCACAGGATGGTGGTGTGATGACTGGAATCTTGGCTGCAGGAGGCCAGCTGTCCAATGACACCCATTAATATTCTTTTCTGGGAAGCCTGAATGAGGTTGTGCCATCATTTGCATAGATTAGCATATCCTGTACTGCCATCTATCCCAGGGTCTGCAACCTCTGTCCAGGAACCACACTGGCTAGCGGGCTGGTTTTCTTTGGCAAATAGCCATGTCCTCCCCTTAGCTCGTTGCTGTGAATACAGTGGCTGTGTTACCACCCTTTAAAGCCCCTCAGAAGGGCTCTTCGGCTTCCCACTTATGAGGAATGATAGCACAAATGTATCTCACAGCGCTGCATCCATGGGACAGGGCAGCGAGCCTTCTAGCCCTCTATACGCTAAGTGGAGAAGGCTTGGCAACCTGGCATTTGTGTATTCATTCGATGAGTAATTTGTTGAGCACTTACTGTCAGTGCTGTGCTGTGACTGGGGATGAAAACAAGGTAGACAGGTCACCCGGCACTAACTCAGTCATTGCCTATCAGACCCAAAGGTCCCATATCCCAGACCCAGTCTCTCCCATGTCAGTCCTTGTTGCGGATCTGGCCACACTGGGACTGCATCTTCAACGGGATCACCTACCTCTATCCATGAGGAGTCCTTTGGCTACCTGATGTCAATGGCACCCGGACTTCAGCGAGGTAAGAACCCTTCTAGTTTAGGGGTCAGGGTAGTTACAGATGTGGACCACCTCCAAAGACCAGTGGAGAAGCTGGGGTCCAACAGTGATTTTCCTTTCTTTAGCTGCTTCTGCAAGAACACAGCAGGTAGACAGGGAAACAGGAAGCACAGAATGAGAATGGGACTGGGAAGGAGACACATGGCTTAGCTGTGGAAAGCACACTCCCGATCGGGTCCTCTCTGGGGGCAGCAAGAGGTCTCTGACCTTGTGTCTTGGCCTCTCTGATCTGGATTGTCTTGGCCAGCTGCCAAGCGGTTGGTTAAGAGGAGATCCCTTTTCCAGTTCTGTGCTCATGGAGGTTGTGTGACATAATGCCTTCGGCAGCCTCTGTTCCCAATCTCTGTTGGCCTTGTGTCTTCTCATTGCTCTGGGATAGAAGTCATTCTTCTGGGGTGCTGCTCTCCCGGAGCGACCCTCAGCGCACTGTGTTCTCACATGCTCTCCTGCCCTCTTACCTGCAGCTGCCTGTCCACTCCATCTGCCTTTTGCCGACAGATGTTGGTACCCACCCCTTCCTGCCTGCACCATTACTGCAGTCTCTCAGCCAGCCTCCCAATCGTGATCCAAGTTAATCCAGCGCCAGATTAAAATCCTTAAAATGAAGTCTCATCAGCACCCTCAGAGATTTCTGTGCTTCTCACTCAGCACATTCACATCTGAATGGCGGTTCTACAAGGGACCATAACCCCAGGCAGCATTCCTGCATTCCTCAGCACACGACCAACTCCGACTTAGGCATTTGTACTATCTCATTTAATTCATTATGTACTCCCGGAAGGAAGTGACCGCTTTTCAGTTTTACAGCTGAGGCATGAAATGATTAAGAAGCCTGCTTAGCGGGATGCAGAGATGACTCAGAGGTTAAGAATACTGACTGTAGGCTGGAGAGATGGCTCAGTGGTTAAGAATACTGACTGTTCCCCCAGAGGTCCTGAGTTCAGTTCCCAGAAGCCACATGGTGGCTCGCAACCATCTGTAATGGGATCTGCTGCCCTCTTCTGGTGAGTCTGAAGACAGCGATGGTGTACTCATATACATAAAATAAATAAATAAATCTTTAACAAAACAAACAAACAAAAAAAAAAAAACAAGAATTCTGCTCAAACCAAACAGACAGTGAACAGCAGAGCTGAGACTTGAAGCCATGAAGTGGGAGGGACCTCAGAGGGACACTTTCAGGAAGCAAGCAGAAATGTACTCCTGGAGACATCGTAGTTAGTGTGTGCCGTGTAAATCGGTACCTGCATCCCTCAGACAGGAAGTGAAATGAGTCATCAGGCCACACTACATATTAACAGGTCAAGACACTGGTATCTTCTAGAATGGTTATCCTGCCTTCTAAACAGAGGAAGGCTAGCATAATGGTTAGATGTGGGCTGCAAAGTTATCGATCTGGGTCTGAATCCTGCTGCTGTCATTATTTATTGGGCATGGAGATTTGGAAAAAAAATTACTTTAAAAGCCCCATGGCTTTTGCTTCTACCTCTAAAGATGGGGCCAAAAGTCGCCATTACTGCAGGTAAAAGGAAGGTAAGTGCATATGGGAATGTTTCAACTACAGCCATAATCTTTCCAGTAGGAGATTGTCCCGTGTCTCCCTGCTCTCCTAGACAGTATAGTCTAAGGGAGAAGGTTTAAGTGTACAAGAAGGGGGGCTGTTCTCTGCCAGTTAAGACAACAAGCAGATGGATGAGGGCAGAAAAAGAGGGAGGGGTACATTCTTGGTGAATAGAGGGTCGTGGGAAGCAGGAGACCCCAGAATCCAGGACATCAGAGAGGGAACTCCACTGCTTGATGCAGTGCTCACACACAGCCTTGCCCTCCCCCATTCAGCATGAAGCACAGTACATGGCAAGAATTGATGAATTCAGTTTTTTAAGCCGTAAAACACTGCCAACACGTTTGTATTCTTTTTACTTGGTACCAGTCATGTCTCCCGTTCCCCAGCCCCAACCCCTGATTCTCAGATGTTTAGCAAAAAACAGACTGTCTTCTCCAAAATGTAATTTTGTGGATGGATACGTTTTAAAAATATTATGCTCTGGTCAAACCTTTGAATGACTATTTTAAATGACTATTTTTCTTTACTGACTTCTCGATTCAGTGGGCCAAGGCTGAGAAAACCTTCCTAGAAGCCCAAATTGTTGTAAGAAGATATGTAAGACACACACACCAGCTGACTGTAAGGACTGGGTTAGCCTTGATCTTTGGCTTAGGAGCCCTTAGCCCCATCCACAGGCAGGCTACATGCTCCATCACTACAGACTAGCTTCTGGTACCTCTGAAGGTGCATGCCCTAGCTTGGCCTGGCTCTGTGAACTGGGGAAGGAGGCTGGGCATCTTATCTGTAAAATGGGGCTATCCGATGTCATAAGATTATCATAAACATCTTTCCTTTTCTCCTTCTCTCTGCTCCCATATTTGGCTAACATGGTCATCTTAACTGGGGAACGGTCCCTTCTGTTCATTTATCACTTTGTAGGATATCAGGTCCTCTCAAACATATCATCTTATAAATACAGGCAATTCTTATCTTTCAATAGAAATACAATTTTTAATTAAATGGTCTATGATTTTATTGTATTTATTGTATTTATTGTATTTTATTATTTTATTGTATTTGAAATAAGGAAGAATTAGCACTTACCATCTTTCAGATGAGGAAACAGCTCAAAGACCAAGCCAGTGGGGCTGGAGATACATTGTGAGTTTTGTGAGTTCTAGACCAGTCATGGTTGCAGAACAAGACCCCACCTCAAAAGAAGAATCAGATAAAAAAAATCATGCAGCTGCATCCACTGAATACACTGAATAGCACAGTGTGGGTACTAATAATAATCTTGAGTCACTAAATTGACTTGGGAACACATTATGCAATGGTTGAAAACCCAGAATAATCATCGGGACCATTAGCAAGGGGCTTCTGTTTGTTTTCATACATTGGGAGTATCTTTATAGCTCTGGAGAAACTCAAGAAATCTCCAATCTCTGGTTAGTCTATGTGGTTGTTGTCTGTCCTTCAGCCAGAAGTGTTCAGTGCCTTGACAGCTGGCCTGGCAAGAGACCTTTGTTTGTTCCCTGGCTCTTTCGCCCCTCTATGCATGGCCTCAGACATCAAAGCTCTCTGCACCTAACATCCCCTGCCTATAAAGCTAGGCAGTGCAGTTGAAGAGGATTAAAACTTTTTCTATTTCCATGACCTGTGAAAATCGACACTGTGTGCTTGGAAAATAGAGATGCTGTGTGGTTTATCATGCCCCAGTGCCCTTTCTTGTCTTGTTCTTAGAATGGACATTAAGGCAAAGGAGAAGCTAGTCCTTCTGGGCTCAGAACTGGAGTTGACCAGTGAGCCCCAGGGAGGGCCACACAGGCCAGCAGGCCCCAATCTCAGCCCTTCTAGACAGTTTTAGTGCTGAAGGGGGTATTTCCTAGATTCCAGGCCTAAGTGGTTCTCGAATCCTAGCCCTACCTGAGAAGGGGAGGCTCCTCCTTGGCTAGGAATGGGGGACTCCAGGAGGAGCAACTTCTCAGGAGTCTGGCTGACAATAGTTGTCTCTAAAAATACAACAGCTGAGAAACAGTGAAGTAAAGCCTCTGGAGTCACTTAAAACTCGGTATTTCCTATCTTTCTTGCTTTTTTTTTTTCCCTCATGTTCCTTAGCCTCAGAGGAGGCGGGCCTCAGGTGAGACCCAGAAAAACAAGCAGGGGATGGCCCACAGACCACAGATCCTTCCTCCCTGCTAACCTGGTGCAAAGATAGCTTTTCAAGTTCACTGAGTCCTCGCTGCCCTGACTACGTGCACACAGGTCCTGACCCCTAGCCCACTAGAGCCCATGCAGATCTGGGCATCCCTCCACTTCAAGGGCCCAGGTACAACCTTATAGTGCATATTAATTCACAACAAATTCTCAGAGTCCAGACACCATGAGAAGGGCCTATGGAGGGCTGCTGGCTAGGGCCTTATTGCCCTATTCTGGTTATGAGAAAGTTTCCTTTCTCTCCAGGACTTCTCAGAGGACTGGAATCTCCTCAATAAGAAGGGAGGTCATAGACTCAAAAAAAATGGAGAGAGGTGGGCTATCTGAGGATATAAACCCTTATCTCTGATATTCTTAAGTCTCTGAACACTTAGAGAGGTAAAGTCAGTCAAAAGTCAGGGGTGGGGGCATGTGTGGGAGGATCTCCTTCCCCTCAGGCTCCAACAGGGAAGCATTTTGAACATACAAAGCTTGGCTACTCTTTGTCTAGTATTTTTCACTTGGCAGGATGCTGCCACACATCTATGTGGGGTCCCCACATCGTTGGATGGAGCAGTTGCTATTTTGCTATGGTATCCACTTAACAGATCATTAAACTGAGACTTGGAAATACTAAGCTATCTCTCAAAGCTATCCAAGTCACCACTAGCCTCAAATACAAGACTTTACCCTCTGTCGAGGACCTTGCTGATCATCAGATGCAGCCCCAGTTGCCAGTTCCTATTCGAGGCTCCACAAGTCAGCCCTGTGGGATCCTCAGCAGCAGAAAATGCCATATTTGTGACTTTCCCGACTCAACTCTGAATCCAACCCAAACTCACCCTTCTTGTGCCACTCTGGCTTCTGACACAGCTGTGAATCCCCTTGAACTAGGGAATCCTTTGGCCAGAAATCCTTTGCAAGAAATGACACAGAGATTAAGAGAAAGCAGGCATCTGAGGAATATGGCGAGTGGGTTCTGAGGTCAGGGTTTCATCTGCTGTGGTCATCGCTCCAGCAGGCATCTGGACCAGTCAGCTGGGACTCTGAGGTGTCGAGAAAGAGCAACCCTAACCTCTGGCGAGAAAATACCAAGATGGTGGACAAGTTCTGGCCAGACATCATATCAGCCCTGCACGGGACAGCATCTGTGCAAAGATATTGGCCGTCCTCTCTCCCCTCTCCCTAATCACGGTGGGGCAGATAGAACTGATGTCTTTATATTGTTCGTAAAATTCATCTCAGCGATGACTCCAGGCTCTGCATGAGGAATGGCGCTGCCTCTGAATCCAGAGCCACAGAAATTAGAGATGAAAAAGGACACTGGGGTCAGAGGCGGCTATCCCCGGGAGCCATGGGCATTTCACCCTCATAATAAACTTCTGCCCCTCATCCATCCAAGTCGGATGGCTGCTCCCCTGAAGGCCACTCTCCATCTCTTCTCAGAGTCCACACTGTTGACAAAAAGGAGAGGCCCTCACAGACCCTACACAATTTACTTAGAAATTTATTAACTGTTAAAAATATGTGGGGAAGGCAGTACTGAGAAAGTGAACCCATAGCCCGTGTGCGGGAACACTCGTTCTTCCTGCTCTCTGTACTGAGAGCTGGGGATGGTGCATAAAATTTTACCTCCTACAGAACCTCTGGTAACATTTTAACTCCCCTAAGCTTCAGTTTTCTCATCTGCCAGTGGAAGCTGGTGATGTAGTCAGTGTTCCTGAACAAGTAAGGAACTTCACAAGGCACTGGTCTGGGGCAGTCCCTGACTAGTCACCATCATCATGGCCACTAGTCCATAGATGGCGTCTACATAGGGGAAATGTCACTATTATCTTTAAAATGTAGTCATGCATCAGCCGTCCCTCCCCTGTCCATCCTGCCATCTGTGAAAGAGGGATGAGGAATGGGTTTTTACATGCCATGTTCCATCGGCATGGGCTGAATCACTACCGTCTGCTGAACACCACACACAGGTGACGATGACCAAGACAGACAGACCCTCTAGTCCCACCAACCTCGTCATCTGTATTAGTGACTTTTCTCCTTGATACAACAAAATACCTGCCAAAGGGACTTAAGGAAGGGAGGATTTGTCCTGGCTCACAGTTCTCGGTGAGCGAGACACAGAGGGATAAGCACGGTGGGTGCAGGGCAGAGTGCATCCACACTCGGGAAAGAGAGATGAATGCATACGCCTCCTGCTTTCTTCTTTTTACTCAGTCCATGGGATGGTGTTGCTCGAATTTAGGGTGGATTTGCCTGCCTCAGTTAGCCAGATTTAGAAACTCCATTACAAATAGGCTTGTCTCCTAGATCCAGTCAAGTTGGCAATATTAGCCATCACACCATCTGTATGAGCTTCCTGGAATGAAGTCACTGCATACCAACAGGGATACCTATTATCAGACACAATAGTCTTCCAACATGAGTGTGACCTTCTGGCTCACTGGAGACATGAAGAGGATCACAGAAACAGAGAGAAGCTTCCGAGATGGTGAGGAGTTCGGTTGCCTGGGTTCCCAGCAGCAATTCCAATGATGGCATGCGTGGCCCATCACTGTCTTTTACTCTGCCGGTGGTCAACCTGGAAGGTGATTTTACATATACAGACCCTTCCAGTAGTATCTAGACCACACAGAAGTGACCAGAGTTGTGTGTGTGTGTGAGCATGAGTGTGTCTTACCCATGATGCAGCTGGGCTCAGTTGTGCCCAGATCAATTAAAGCACAAAATCTGGGCATGGTGGTGGTGGTGGTGGGGAGGTAACATTTAAATTATTTATATCTCCCAAGTTCTAAACAGTAGCAGTCATAGGGAAAGGCACTGAATTCTGCTCTTTGTTTTGCTTTTATTTTTCCATATTGTGTGGTTTATGAATGTTTGCACATGTGTGGGTACACAGGTATGAATGAACGTGTATGTGCATGTGTGTGTACATGCAGGTGTAGCACCAAGGCTGATGTCTAGAGTCACCCTCCTTCACTGTTATGTCTTATTCATTTAGGCAGAATCACTCAATCAAACCCAGAGCCCACCATCCGGCTGGTCTTGCTACTCAACTTATTCTAGGAATCTCCAGAGTCTGGGCTACCACACCCACCCAGCACTTTATATGGGTTCTGGAGATCCCAACTTTGGGCCTCACATTTAAGCAGCAAGCACCTTAAGCACGGATCTATCTCTGCTGCCTGTTTTTTCTTGGTCTTTTTCGGATGGAGTCTCACTGTGTAGTCCAAATTGGCCCGCTCCTGCCTCTGGGTGACTGGGTTTCGATATGCGGACCACCAAGACTGCTTTTACTGTCTTTATAACAGCTTCAAACAGCCTCAGTTTCCCTCGCTGGGAAAGGAGGATAATGGTGCCTCCTTTACCAGGCTATGGAGGAGGAAAGATTCTGTGACAGCTTCACAGAGCCTTGCCAGGTGACAGCTGGTCCTGTGACTGCAAGCAGGGGAGGTGGGTATACAGAATCCCCTAAGTGGTCAGCCCAGCTAAGCCCCACCCTCTTCGCCACATCCCCTCTCTCCTTCACCAAGGCTTAGGACCTCTATCTCTAGATAGTTCTAGTTCGTTCTCCTTAATAAATATTTGTCATCTGAAGCTTTAATCAATCACAGTGAGAGACATATCTGTGAAGTGTGCAGCCAAGGTCTTTGGAAGGTCCCGGAGGCAAAGTTGGAGAAAAAGTGCTGGCCTGAGGCCAAGAGTCAAAGACTGAAAAGGGGCTGGGGACAGTGTACAGAGTGGTGTCTGGCTTGCCTCCACTATCAGACTTTACTCTACGAGGAGGCAGAGGCCTAGTGAAAGCCGTGCCACCTCACCTGGCTGCTGACCTATATTGGAAGTGACATACATGGGCTCCGAAATGCTTGCAAGACACCTTGCTGGCAAGTGCTGTGAAGTGGTGAGTCAGGGTGAGAAAGCCTGAGGAAAATGCAAGTCGGGTGAGAGGAGGAGGGAGGTGGTGTAGGGAGGGCCCTGGAGATGGAGTGAAAGAGGAGGTTGTACCCTACTAATGGGAAAGTGGGAAGGTGAGGCTCACTGCATACCGTGAGGGAATTGTTTTATAAAAACTTGTCTCAAGAGTATGTGTGTTTTGTGTTCTGATGGGAGATATCTCTCTCGCTACGAGTCATATTCTAAGAAAGTGGGCATAGATCAGAGCCCATACTCAGAGTGGTCACTGTGATGGCCAGTGCTATTTGACACACTATAGAGTCACTGGGAAAGTTCTCAGGAAGGGGTTGTCTTGATCAGGTTGGTCTTTAGGGGATTTTTCTTGATTACATTAATTGAAGTGGAAAGACCTGCCCACTGCGGGTGTTACCATTCCCTAGATAGGGGAGACCTAGGTTGTATATGAGTAGATAAGAGCACTAGCATGAAGCCACCGTTTCCTTGCTCTCTACTCTTTGCTGTGGATGTGACTAGCTGTTTCACATTCCTGAAACCTTGACTTTCCTGGGATGATGGGTTATATAACTGATGTCATGAGCTAAAGAAAACCATTCTCCCTTAAGCTGCTTTTGTTGTGTATTTTATCACAGCAACAAGGAACAAAAACTGAGACTAGACACTGAGCAAGTCCCACAAACTGTGTGACCAAGCTCTGGACAAAGCAGATAGACACAGCCTTCCTCTGATCTGTGCTTGCTGCTGTCCCTCCACCAGCACGGAGAAGGAGCTGTGAGATCACAAGGACTGTCCTTCAAGCCTACATCCGTGCTCAGCTGTGCCAGCATCTCTGAGCCTCAGGAACACTGGAGTCCTCGTTCTGGGCCAGGTAGGTCCACCTGTGTTCCAGACGGTTACATTCCTTCCTGGCTAGAGGCTCTTGTCACCCCAGGCTGCAGTGGGAAGTTGTGATTGGGAACAATGGAAGACCTGTGACAGGAAATTGGAGCTGCCAATCTCTTAACAATCGGGATACTTTTTTTTCTATGCTGCATTTCAGGAAGTGATGGTAAGTGCCTGGAAATCACAGAGGTCCTGTACGTGCTCCGTATTACCAGTCAGATCCGGCTAATGCAAGGACCACGGCAGTGAAACTTTCCATATGACAAAAGCAATTTCCCCGGCCCAGCCGATGGCCCACTTATTTCAACGGTATTCAATGTGCCCACGGTGATAGCTCTCTTCTCCCGGTACTCGGCTCGTTCATTGTCCGTCCTCGTCACGCTGTAAGCGCTTGTCATCTTATGCCAGTCCCTGGTGTTTGACACTTATTCTTCCTGCCTTCCTGTCTGCATGAAGACACCCTCAAGGCTGTACAAAGCTGATCTCTGCTGCAGAGACAAGGACATAGAGTAGCCAGGCCTTCATTGGTTCCCAGTCTGAATGCTTTCATCCCGAAGTGCCAGGCGCCTGGGAGATGCAGAGCTACTCTAGGGGCTCACAGGCTGGTGTTAAAAGCAGACAAGGAGACTGCTCTCCTGATTCGTGATTCGAGGTGAAAGGCCTTTTCTAAAAGAGAACTCAGAGCAGGATCCATGGAAGCAGCATCTAGCACAGATAGAGTCCAGGAAGACATCCTGAAGGAAGTGACATCAGACTTGAACCACAGATGGGAGTGATCCAAGCTCAGCAAGGCAAAGGTCAAGGCATTGCAAAAAAACATGCCTAGACTTCTGAGTGTGGGAAATTGTTAAGTGGTAATAGTGCTTATCGGTTTTTTTTTTTTTTTGAGCACAATAGAAATTTTGCATGCATTAAAGCCTGACAATGACCACATTGTCCTTGTTCCATATGACAAGGAGAACGAAAAGACTAGGAGGTATGTTGGGTGGCCAGGGAAGGGGAAGCTCATGCTTGTGGTTCTGAAAGAGGGCCCGGGCTTCACTGTGAACAACCGACTCAAGCGGGAACAGTCCGGAGCAGGGAGGTGCAGGATGAGGCTATGCTCTGATCTAAGCAAGAGTTGAGAAGCGTGTTGTGGTGTGAGAAGAGGAGATGTGACCTTGAACCTGATGGGGCCTCAACCACACAGAGGGGAAGAGGAAGGAACTGGCCAGAGAAGTCGGTTTCAGAGTCAGACAGAGCCTCTGGAGATCCCATGGTTCCTGTCCATCAGGGTAGAGAGAAACGAAGGGCTCTGTGGGTGCTGCATAGATGTTTGAGTGCTGTGTGGCAGGGAACTGCTGGGATCTCAGCAGGCAACACCTTGGTGTCTGCAGGAGCGGTTCCTCACTCCAGGGGAAGCAGCTCTGAAAGATGTCAGGCACCTAGTGCAGCCTTGCTTCCAATAGTGGTATAAGGAGAAGTGTCTTCAGTGGTCCTGAATCCATGAGCAACACAAGTCAACGCGGGCGAGTTGGCATACAAAGTATTGGGGTTACAATCTCTGGGCTCTCCCGGTTCATCTGATGCTGTGATAGGACACTGCAGGCTTGGGTGCCATCAGTTACTTTTCTTACCACCGTGGTGAGAAAATACCCTGTGGAAGCAGCGTAAAGGAAGAGGGAGTCTTGTTTGAGCTCACCGTTTCAGAGGGAGCCATCCATCGTGATGGGAAAGGCCAACTGCTCGACCAGTTCTACCTGTGTCTGTGGCAGCTGTGACCCAGCCTATTCACATCTGGATTGGTCAGGGGTCAGGGAGCTTCGGTCAGAGGCAGAAGCGGATGTCACCTTTAAGACTCATCCCCAGGGACCTTCTTCCGCTAGCCAGTCCCTGAGTCTTAAAGAGTCTGTAATCTCCCAAAATAGCGTCATCAGCTGGGACCAGGCATTCAAACATGTGAGCCTGTGGGGGACACTTCACATGCAAACCACAGTTCATAAGCAACAGGGGTTTTTTTTGACCCATGAATTTAGGAGGCTGGAGAGTTCAGTGCTAAGGTACTGACTGTCAAAAGTCTCGTAAGGCCTTTTATCCTGCACCATTCCATGGAGAAAGGCAGATGGGCAACGGAGCATGAGGAGGATGAGGGTGTACAGGATTTGGAAGCTAAAGAAATTCATCCTTTTGCCTAGAGTCAATTCTCACAATAACTAGTCCATTTCCATGATAACAGGGCTCTTCATTAATCTATGAGCTGTCACCCTCTTGGTCTCTCAACCATGTCACACGGGGGATTCCGTTTCCAACACACAGACTTTGGGGAAACACATTCAAGCCCCAATATTGAATATGTTCAGGCTAACTACAGAATTCACATTATCCTTCTTGAGAACCAGGGCATCAGGGACTCTGTCTAGGGTGAGCAAAGGCAGGAGTGTGGTTTTTGTCTCTTCTTCAGGGTCTGGCTTGGAAGGAGGGCCATGTGGGATTTGGAGAAATATGACTAAGATCAGTACCCAGCATCTTGTTCCTGTGCACACTCTGCTTTTAAAGTTTGGGGTATTGACAGAGAGTCCTTTGGAAATTCCACCAGGGGAGACATAGCACTCCAAGGACTGGTTCTAAAATAGGCTCTGGTACTTCCCAGCCAATATGTTGTCTGTTGCTAGAAGAGAAATATTTCCAGAGAGTGCAGCATCAGAGTGCCACAGCAAAGCTCTGGAGAATATAGTGCCTCAGCGCCTCTTCTCCTTCTCATTAGGAGAGAGCAGTGGTATTTTAAATGCTTTAAAGTGGCTCTTCAGTCAAGGAGGAGTTTATAAAAATAATTTCCGTGCAAGGAGGACAGCGGTGACAGGCAGCAGCTGGGCGAGGGTTGAGAGGGTCGGGAAGGGAGTCTTATGGAGGCTGGAAGCAGAAACTGCTGGGTAAACTGGGCAGGCCTCTTAGCCCCCAAGTCAAGTGGAAGATGCTTCACTATACACAGCCTTGGGTGCAAAGCAGCAGGGAGCAGGAAAGAGTTTAACAGGCTGATGACCCAGCTGATACCTGGCCTTCCACTGATAGACTCTTGAGCTAAATTAGGCTGGCACCAGGCATGGGCACATAAGGGCAGAGGATCTTCCTCTAGGAGATGCGTCTCTGCTTCAAGAACATAGTCAAGACAGCCCACAAGTTCCCCTCTTTGTCCTGGTACCTGGGGGTAGGAAGAATCTGCAGCTCTGTTCACTGCAGTCCCATGGGAGAGACAGGGGCCTGTCCCAGTGACGTTCTGTGAAATGGGGCCAGAAGTGAAGTCTGGATATCATGTCAGTCAAAAACCAGCCCTTTAAATGGAAAGGAAGAGGAGGAGGAGGAGGAGGAGGAGGAGGAGGAGGAGGAGGAGGAGGTGGTAGAAAAGGAGGAAGAGAGGAAGTGGAGGAGGAGGAAGAAGAGGTAGAAGAGGAGGAGATGGTGGTGGAGGAGGAGGAGGGTGAGATGGAGGAGGAGGAGGGTGAGAGAGGTGAAGGAGGAAGTAGAGGAGGAGATGGAGGAGGAGGAGGTAGAGGAGGAAGGTAAGGTGAAGAAGGAGAAGGAGGTAGAGGTGTCAGAGAAGGCTGAGGTGGTGATCCAGAAGCAGAGAGAAGTATTGGTTTCTCAAAGCAAAAAGAAGGGTGTGGAATGGGGAAGGCGGGCCCCATAACGACCCTTCATCGGCAAGGTGCTTAGCCAAGTCAGAGCTCACTAAAGTGCCCCTCATGGGAAGTGGAATGAGGTATCTACAGTTCAGAGCTCTCGCTGCCTGCCTAAGGCTTCTGATCAAGGATAGGGGGAAACTGCACTCAACTGCAGACCATCTGGCTTCCAGTTCACCTTTTTTAGGTAGCCTCAGTGTGCCACACTAGCTACCAAGGTGGGCACCAATGTTCCCCCCAATATATGTACACATCTGCCTCTTGCTATCAAAAGGGGCAACATATTTCCATTCCTTCCAAATCTGTCTTGGCGTCTCACTTGCTTTGGGCATCAGAATGTAGATATGGTATTGTGGAAGTTCCAGGCATTAACCTAAGAAGCCAGGCAGCTTCTCTTCTACTTTTAATCCAGACACCATGGTGCTACAGTTTGAACATGACTTGTCTCCTAATAAAGCTAATTCTTGGGGGAGAGGGGTGGCAGTTAGAATTAAAAACTTAATCTTATTGTGGAGAAGTGGTGGGATTAGACAAGATCTTTGGGTGGAGCTTTTTAAAGTGTCTTTGTAAAAAGAGGAGGGCAGACCAAAAGATGCGAGCATGCAATTTGGTTTTTTTGTTTGTTTGTTTGTGTGTGTGTGTGTGTGTGTGTGTGTGTTGTCACGGTGTTTCAATGCAGCAATAGAAATCCTAGCTAAGACAAGTTGGTACCAGGATTGTGGGATCTTGCTGTGAAAGACCTGACCATGTTGCTTTGGTGAGGATGGTAGAAAGACTTTGGAACTTTGTTGGAGAAAAACCATTGAGTGTTCAAAGCTTGGTTGGCTGTTCTGTAGGAGCTTGAAGACAAGAATGTTGAGAACAATGCAAATGTTGGAGGCCTGGCCTGTGAAGTTTCAGGGGGAAGATGAAAGACTCTTTGGGGGGCCATTTGTTATTTTGAATTAAGATTCTGTGATTAGCTGAGGCTGAAGAATAAGTTATGATTAACAAGCGATCAGAACTACTAAAGTGAAACCTGTGCTTTGCTGGGATATTCACTGCTGGTCAGCTAGAGCTGAGAAATTAGCTGTGATTCTGAAGAGACCAGCATCACTGAGGTGAACTCTTCTGGGGAGTATTTCCTGAGAGTCAGCACACAGAAACTGTGTTCCAGAGGTGGCCGACATTGTACCTTGTGCTGGCAACAGAACTTGGTAATATGTAAGTGTCACCTGAGTGGTACTGCTTTTGAAGGCATGAAGGACAGCAGCTGAGGCTTGGCACGGTGAAAAACTGGGAAAAGCCATTGATGAAGATGCAGCTTCAGCGGCAGTTGACAGTCCAGGACTGACGGGACCATACAGAGAAGCTGAGGCTTGGCAACATAAATTCAGCCCCTGAGAGGCTATTGGTGAAAGTGCAGTCCAGTTGTATCAGAAGACTCTAGCAGTTTGGAGATGCCAGTACCATGGTCTGACCACCAAGAACAGCAATAGCAATCAGGTAGACAGACAGACAGACAGAGCCTAAAAGACAAGCTGTGTGCTGGTTGTATAGGTCAGAGTCAGAGATGTGACCGATGCCCTTTTCTTGGAGATGCCCAGAAGATCATGAATATTAGACATTGAACATTGAGTTCTTTATACTGTTGGAATTTGGTTTTGATTTGGTTTGATTGTGACTGTGTCCTGGTTCTTCCCTCTTGAAGTAAGAAAATATTTAATTTATTTTTTATTAAATTCATATGACCCTACAGATGAGATACTTTGAATTTTAAGACTTTAGATTATAAAAGAAAGACTGGCTGTTTTTAAGAGACTGAACTTTGAATGTGTTTGAATTTGCCAAGACTGTGGAATTTTAAAAGTTATTTGTATTTTTCATGTGAGGTCTTGGGGATAAATGAGAAAGGAAAGGTTGTGGCTTTACGGTGATGTGTTTATGTGTCAGGTTGACAAGGGGTCAATTGTGCTGGCTAGATTTATGTCAGCGTGACATAAGCTAGGAAGGAGCCTCAGTTGAAGAAAATGCCTCCGTGAAATTCAACTGCAAGGTATTTTTCTTCTTCAATTACTGACCAATGAGAAAGGGCCCAGCCCATTGTGGGTGATGCCATCCCTGGGCTGGTGGTCCTGGGTTCAGGCAGGTTGAACAAACCAGGGGAAGCAAGCCAGCACCTTTCCATGGCCTGGGTATCAGCTTCTGCCTCTGGTTTTCTGCCTTGTTTGAGTTCCTGTCCTAACTTCCTTTGAGGATGAACAATGATGTGGACCTGAAAAACAAATAAATCCTTTCCTCCCCAACTTGCTCTTTGGTCATGGTGTCTCACTAAAGCGACAGAAACCATCACTAAGACACGCATGCATGTTTACTGCCTGCTTTTACCATACAATAATCTGTCACCTCTGGATGCCGCCATCAAAAAGGCCATCATTAGATTCAGGCCTTTATTAGCCTTAGCCCTCCAGTACCACAACCCAAATAAGCCTTTTTTTTTCTTTTCTTTTCTCTCAGAGGCTACCCAGTCTGACGGATTGCACTGTTGGTAATGGAAAGCTGGTTGACAGGCACTGTGATAAGCATGGTGAGATAAAGGTCTTGTAAAGCAGTGGGGTGCATAGATCTGTGGGTCCCATAAAAAGGAAGACGTCTGGCCAGCCCACCAGCCCTCCTGCTGTTCCAGATGCTAGCCAAGCCAGCAAAGCCACATGGATGTTCCAACCCTCAGACAAACAAGGTCTCAGGAGTGATCTAACCTGATACCATGTGAAAGAGCCCAGCCCAGCCACCCCTGAAGAATCTCGGACGATAAGAATCACAGTTGTTTCTTCTGTGGCATTGAATAACCGAAGCACCTCATTAACACAGACTTCTCCGCCTGCCTCTCTGGTTCTGTTGACAGAACAATGCCAACCAGGGTTGATCAACAGACTCGGCTGTTATTCACGATGCCCTTACTCTCCTGCCCTTATATACACCTGAGGCTGAGTTCCCTGCCATGTTCTTTCTCCAGCTACGTTCGGTTGCTCATCACAGATGGAGGTCCCCGAGTCAAACATATCTTTGCTTCGCTTCCTCTCCAGACTTAGGGATAATTCTCTATACACGAAGCATGCTCGGTTTTGATGTCATTTGTCAGTTGGTCTAGCTATTAGGTTAAATGACCAAATCAGACCCGACTGCTAATTTGTTGCAAATGGCACTCTAGTGAGTGGCTTTTATCAGTGGGATAATTCAATTTTCTTTTTTTATTTTGTTGCTAGCCAAGAGAGGTTGGTCCAGCTGGGCAGAGAAGGCTTTTTCCATTGCCACTGTGCTGGTGCTGCACCATGGAGGTCCCTGGGCAAGGGGCAACCCAGAGACTTCAGAACATTGCCTACCCCCCATGTCACTGTCTTATCTAAGACGGCTGTACCTTGTCACACATGCTGTGCCTCAGCTAATCATGTGTTGTCATATAAATCAATTACAAAGTGATTAATGTCAATTTTCCTTTCATCACAGATGGCAGAAGGACCGAGAACCTGGGGAGGAGACAGGAGGAGACTGGGGGATGGGGGAAAGGAGCTGCTGCCTCTTTCCCATGGAGAGAGAAATGCCACAGGATCTGGGCACTCCCTGCATCTCTCCACCTTCAGCCACCCTGTGAGCCTCTGCAGGGAGATTTTTCTGAATAATGGACCATTTTCCTGTTTTAATCAGATGCAATTTTGCAAGCAGTTTTTATGATTTAGCAAGTCCATTAAAACTGGCGTTTGTTCTGCTCTGACACTCGAAAGGGGCTCTGCAGAGCATAAACATTGGAAATTACTTATAGGGAGAGACAATATTAAAATTCCCCAGCCCAAGCCTGTCGTCTGAGAGATTCTGCTATCAAGCATCGTGCCAGCTATCATCAGAGGCGCCGGAGATAGATACTGCCTCCTCTTTACACACTGGCTGGGGGCTCAGGAACTCAGGCAGCAATAAAGAGGCTGCTGCTTTCCTTCAACACTTCAGGCCTCCGGAGCAGAATGGGTCTTAAAGGGGACTTGCCTGAAGAGCAGGTCGAGAGTGCAAGATCGAGAGGAGGAGGGTGAGTGCATGCCTTTAAGAGCCGGTGTGGAAACTGCTTTCCAGCCCACAGTGAACAATAGGGTCCATTGGTCCATAATTAAGGAGGTTGTTTTTGTCAATTTCATTTGTAGTCAATTCTCAATTATCCATGTACTAACAGATGACCTGTTCAAATTAAAAAAAAAAAAACACCTCCCATTTCCAGCTCTCCATTAGGGTCTCCTGCCTTCATAGAACCAGCTCGAAGCTGCCTCCAGAGAGGCATTGAGAAATGTTACAGTTTGGATCAGAAATGTGCCCCAAAGGCCGTGGGTGGAAAGTTTGGTCTCCAGCCCATGTTACTCCTGGGAGGTATATTATCTTTCAGAAGTAGATCCTAGTGGGAAAAGGTTATGTCATAACACCCTTGAAGTGGGGGTGTTAGGACTCCAGTCTCCCATCCACCATGAATGAGTACCTTCATCGTTCACCCCCACCACGGTGTTCTGACTCTCTGCTGGTCCCAAAGCAATGGAACCATTTAAGCATGGCTCTCTTGAAATCTCTTCCACTGGGAGCCAGAATGTATCTTGCTCTTTGAAGCTGTATATCGCTGGCATTTTGTGTCCGTGACAGAAAGCTGACCAGCTCAGGCAGCTTGAGTGTTCTCCAAGCCACTGCTGAAGTTAGGAAAGGGCAAACAGCATGGTCAACACCATGGAATTCAATATGCTGAGGGATAGCTTTTGCGCACAATGGGGACTAAAGAAAGTATTTTGTTTTCAACATTTCAAGGTGTTACTGTTTTAGGAATAAACAACTAATATACGTGAATAGACCGGAGTGTTCTAGGAGCCACCATGAAGTGGGGGAGGGGGAGGTGAGAGCAAAGGATGTAAATAATGATTCTTATGTGGTAAGAAGATTTGGAAACGGAACATACATTCAAGAGAACAAACTCAGACACAATGCAAGAAGCATAAAGACAACAACATAACACACAGAGGGTGGGACTTTTTTCTTTCTCTCTCCTAGATTCCTACTGAAATGAAAGCAAAACACAAAAGAAAACCTTAAACCCCCAAGAACCAAGAAGAACAGAAAAGGAAACTGCCGCAATCAAAGTGGAGAATCACTTCAAGAAGACAGGAGGCAGCTGGAGGGACTGGGAACAGATGAGAAGGTACATGAGAAAAAGGGCTGACAGGGAGCCAGCAGGTCCAGCCACAGAGCCTCACTAGAGACAGTCATGGAGGGTTATTAATCTCAGGAACGGCCAGGATAGCCCTTACGGCAGAACAGCGGGCTTCATACATGGGTAAGAAAGGCACAGTGCAGGGTCTCGGTGGGATGCAAAGCTGAGGGCGAAGGGTAAGACTGTTGGTTCCTGCAATGTAATGGCCCAGATATCCACAATGTCACAGCAGAATGTCCATGACAACGACCTAAAAAGGCAAGCATCCTTTAAATGCGTGTAAGTGACCTTTACGGGAGTACAACTTACCCGTGAGCCAGACACAAAAGAATCTGGAGCAGGAAGCACATGTGTTAACACTGTAGCCCCTGCGTCCTCTTGCAGGCTGTGGGACTGGATATGTGGGGATAAGGCTTACTCGGGATCCAGGGACGGGGTGGGGGCATTTGGTTTTCTGGAGAGGGTGATGGAACTGAGTTTTTTGATAGATCCTTCACCTACAAATGTTTGTAGACTCATGTAGAACTCGGTAGAAAAATGTCCACGGCTAGGTAAGGATGACAGACAGTTGGTCTGCCTTGATTTCTTCAAGTTCTCATGGGGTAACCCAGGACTGCCGAACCAACTCATCTTGCAGATTTGGCCTTTGACTTTATTCTAGTGTCTTAAGATAGAAGTGATGAGTTGATTCTATTATATTTAGAAATTAGGCCCCGGGTTAGTGATATGTATGGAGACTTCTAACAAAAGCAAACATAAATGTCTTTAGAATATTGTATCCTTAAGCAAATGTCCCCAGGACTCCAGAGGCCCTGTCAAGGACAAGTTAAACTACCTGGAAAATATACGTGTGTAGAGCTGGGGATTTCGCTCTTCTATGAGAGTCTGCCTACCGTGAAAGAATCCTGTTTGCTACCCAGCACCGTGAAAGAATTCGTGTTTGCTACCCAGCACCGGGAATATAAACAGCGTGAATAAAATTCATAGAAGAGCTAAGTCAAGAGTTAAAGAAGACAGGAAGGGATGGTTACGACAGAAGTTGGGTGATTGTTTTCTTTGTAAGAGAATGGATTATGACTAAAAAGAGAAAAGAGAGAACTCTGGGTAATAGAAATATTCTAGTTTTGAATAGAGGAAGGTATAAAAGAAAGAATTAAAGACATGAAAGTTACTGACTGAGAAGACAGGACAAAAAGTTTGGGCGCCCACTTGTCTAGAAATAAAAACACAGTTACTGGAGTTTAAGATTCAATGGAAAACTTAGAAAAATATATTAAGATGGATGTGATGGTGCAGACCTGTACTGGGCCTGTGATCCATATACTTAGGATGTGGCAGCAGGCATCTTAGGAGTTCAAGGCTGGCCTCTGCTACAGCGAGTGTGAGGCTGGATGAGCCGGCATCTCAGGAACACAGAACATAAAGTACCTTTAACCATGGCTGAAGGATCCATGAAGTAAGCCAGGTGTGACAGCCAGGTGTGGTCATACATGCCTGTGAGTCTACCCCTTGGGAAACAGAGGCAGGAGGATCCCACATGTTCGAAGGCAGCCTGACCCACACAGGAAGTTCCAAGACTCTATAATGAGATCCCATCAAACAAACAACAATCACAACCCCCCCAAAACCCAACCAATCAATAAAACAAACAACGAATCAGCAAACTATAAAATAAATCATGTGAAATTACCCAAAATTTAAAGAGACATTTAAAAACTCTTAGCAGCTAATAGGCAGAGGTACAGTACAAATGCTCGGCACATGCGCAATAGTTAAAAGTAACAGGGTAAGGGAAGAGGCAGTGGACCAGAATGGTAATCAGGAACTTTCCAGAACTGCAAGAACTGTTCTAAGCTCGAGGCTTAGAACAGACCACACCAGACCAAATGGTTCCAAGTGGGGTTTATTCAGGAGATAGGGCAAAGATGGGGGGAGGGGCAAGAAGAGGAAGAAGATGGAAGAAGAGAGGAAGAAAAGAGCGAGGTCAGGGGGTTCTGCCTGTTTTATGTCGTCGGAGATGTAGCCTCTCCCAGGTGAAGGTGGGGGTAGCCAGGTGGATTCTGGGAATGTATGGTGGTTGC